>JAUPTC010000011.1:7483861-7515421 GCA_030762895.1 Sophora flavescens | reverse complement strand
TTTTAGGTCTAAATTTCGGTTTTGGGTCCAAATTAGGGTTTTGGTTCAAATTTAGGGTTTGGGATCAAAATTAGGGTTTAGGGTCAAAATTAGGGTTTTGGCTTTGAATTATGGTTGTGGGTCTAAATTAGGGTGTGGGTTAGAATTAGGGTTTTGGGTCAAAATTAGGGCTTTGGTTTATAATTTGGGTTTTGGGTCAGAATTAGGGTTTTGGGTCAAAATTAGGGTTAAGGTTTTGAATTAAGGTTTTGGGTCAAATTTCGGGTTTTGGGTCAAAAATAGGTTTCTGGATCAAATTTAGGGTTTTGGGTCAACATTAGGGTTTGAATTTGGCTTTTGATTTAAAAATAGGGTTTTGGGTCAAAATTTTGGTTTTTTGTCCAAATTAGGGTTTTGGGTCAAAATTAGGGTTCTGGGTCAAATTAAGTTGTTTGGGTCAACATTAGGGTTTAAGGTTTGAATTTGGCTTTTGAGTTAAAAATAGGGTTTTGGGTCCAAATTAGGGTTTTGGGTCAAAATTTTGGGTTTTGGGTCAAAATTTGGGTTTTGGGTCGAAATTAAGGTGTCGGGCTTTGAGTTAAAAAAAGGGTTTTGGGACAAAAAAGGGTTTGAATTAGGGTATTGGGTCTAAATTAGGGTTAGAATTAGGTTGTGGGTCTAAATTAGGGTTTTGGGTCTAAATTAGGGTTTTGTGTCAAAATTAGGGTTTTGGGTCAAATTTAGGGTTTTGGGTCAACATTAGGGTTTAAGGTTTGAATTTGGCTTTTGAGTCAAAAATAGGGTTTTGGGTGAAAATTTCGGTTTTGTGTCCAAATTAGGGTTTTGGGTCAAAATTTAGGGTTTTGGGTCAAAATTTGGGTTTTGGGTCGAAATTAAGGTGTCGGGCTTTGAGTTAAAAAAGGGTTTGAATTAGGGTATTGGATCTAAATTAGGGTTAGAATTAGGTTGTGGGTCTAAATTAGGGTTTAGGGTTTGAATTAGGGTTTTGGGTCAAAATTCGGGTTTTAGGTCAAAATTGGGGTTCTGGTTCAAATTTAGGGTTTTCGGTCAACATTAGGGTTTAGGGGTTGAATTTTGGTTTTGAGTTAAAAATAGGGTTTTGGGTTAAAAATAGGGTAAGAATTAGGGTTTTGCTTTAAAATTTGGGTTTAGGGTCAAAGATAGGGTTCAAATTAGGGTTTTAGATCAGAATTAGGGTTTGGGGTCTAAATTAGGGCTTTGGGTTATTTTAGGTCTAAATTTCGGTTTTGGGTCCAAATTAGGGTTTTGGTTCAAATTTAGGGTTTGGGATCAAAATTAGGGTTTAGGGTCAAAATTAGGGTTTTGGCTTTGAATTATGGTTGTGGGTCTAAATTAGGGTGTGGGTTAGAATTAGGGTTTTGGGTCAAAATTAGGGCTTTGGTTTATAATTTGGGTTTTGGGTCAGAATTAGGGTTTTGGGTCAAAATTAGGGTTAGGTTTTGAATTAAGGTTTTGGGTCAACTTTCGGGCTTGGGCTCAACAATAGGTTTCTGGATCAAATTTAGGGTTTTGGGTCAACATTAGGGTTTGAATTTGGCTTTTGATTTAAAAATAGGGTTTTGGGTCAAAATTTTGGTTTTTTGTCCAAATTAGGGTTTTGGGTCAAAATTTGGGTTTTGGGTCAAAATTAGGGTTCTGGGTCAAATTTAGTTGTTTGGGTCAATATTAGGGTTTAAGGTTTGAATTTGGCTTTTGAGTTAATTTGAAAATAGGGTTTTGTGTCCAAATTTGGTTTTGGGTCAAAATTTAGGGTTTTGGGTCAAAATTTGGGTTTTGGGTCAAAATTAAGGTGTCGGGCTTTGAGTTAAAAAAAAGGGTTTTGGGACAAAAAAAGGGTTTGAATTAGGGTATTGGGTCTAAATTAGGGTTAGAATTAGGTTGTGGGTCTAAATTAGGGTTTTGGGTCAAAATTAGGGTTCTGGTTCAAAATTTGGGTTTTTGGTCAAAATTAGGGTTCTGGGTCAAATTTAGGGTTTTGGGTCAACATTAGGGTTTAAGGTTTGAATTTGGCTTTTGAGTCAAAAATAGGGTTTTGGGTGAAAATTTCGGTTTTGTGTCCAAATTAGGGTTTTGGGTCAAAATTTAGGGTTTTGGGTCAAAATTTGGGTTTTGGGTCGAAATTAAGGTGTCGGGCTTTGAGTTAAAAAAAGGGTTTGAATTAGGGTATTGGATCTAAATTAGGGTTAGAATTAGGTTGTGGGTCTAAATTAGGGTTTAGGGTTTGAATTAGGGTTTTGGGTCAAAATTCGGGTTTTAGGTCAAAATTGGGGTTCTGGTTCAAATTTAGGGTTTTCGGTCAACATTAGGGTTTAGGGGTTGAATTTTGGTTTTGAGTTAAAAATAGGGTTTTGGGTTAAAAATAGGGTAAGAATTAGGGTTTTGCTTTAAAATTTGGGTTTAGGGTCAAAGATAGGGTTCAAATTAGGGTTTTAGATCAGAATTAGGGTTTGGGGTCTAAATTAGGGCTTTGGGTTATTTTAGGTCTAAATTTCGGTTTTGGGTCCAAATTAGGGTTTTGGTTCAAATTTAGGGTTTGGGATCAAAATTAGGGTTTAGGGTCAAAATTAGGGTTTTGGCTTTGAATTATGGTTGTGGGTCTAAATTAGGGTGTGGGTTAGAATTAGGGTTTTGGGTCAAAATTAGGGCTTTGGTTTATAATTTGGGTTTTGGGTCAGAATTAGGGTTTTGGGTCAGAATTAGGGTTTGGTTTTGAATTAGGTTTTGGGTCAAATTTCGGGTTTTGGGTCAAAAATAGGTTTCTGGATCAAAGTAAGGGTTGTGGGTCCACATTAGGGTTTGAATTTGGCTTTTGATTTAAAAATAGGGTTTTGGGTCAAAATTTTGGTTTTTTGTCCAAATTAGGGTTTTGGGTCAAAATTAGGGTTCTGGGTCAAATTTAGTTGTTTGGGTCAATATTAGGGTTTAAGGTTTGAATTTGGCTTTTGAGTTAAAAATAGGGTTTTGTGTCCAAATTAGGGTTTTGGGTCAAAATTTTGGGTTTTGGGTCAAAATTTGGGTTTTGGGTCGAAATTAAGGTGTCGGGCTTTGAGTTAAAAAAAGGGTTTTGGGACAAAAAAAGGGTTTGAATTAGGGTATTGGGTCTAAATTAGGGTTAGAATTAGGTTGTGGGTCTAAATTAGGGTTTTGGGTCTAAATTAGGGTTTTGTGTCAAAATTAGGGTTTTGGGTCAAATTTAGGGTTTTGGGTCAACATTAGGGTTTAAGGTTTGAATTTGGCTTTTGAGTCAAAAATAGGGTTTTGGGTGAAAATTTCGGTTTTGTGTCCAAATTAGGGTTTTGGGTCAAAATTTAGGGTTTTGGGTCAAAATTTGGGTTTTGGGTCGAAATTAAGGTGTCAGGCTTTGAGTTAAAAAAGAGGGTATTGGGTCTAAATTAGGGTTAGAATTAGGTTGTGGGTCAAAATTACGGTTTTGGGTCAAAATTAGGGTTCTGGGTCAAAATTTGGGTTTTTGGTCAAAATGGGGTTTGGGTTCAAATTTAGGGTTTTCGGTCAACATTAGGGTTTAGGGGTTGAATTTTGGTTTTGAGTTAAAAATAGGGTTTTGTGTTAAAAATTGTGTTAGAATTAGGGTTTTGCTTTAAAATTAGGGTTTAGGGTCAAAGATAGGGTTCAAATTCGGGCTTTAGATCAGAATTAGGGTTTGGGGTCTAAATTAGGGCTTTGGGTTATTTTAGGTCAAAATTTGGTTTTGGGTCCAAATTAGGGTTTTGGTTCAAATTTAGGGTTTGGGATCAAAATTAGGGTTTAGGGTCAAAATTAGGGTTTTGGCTTTGAATTATGGTTTTGGGTCTAAATTAGGGTGTGGGGTAGAATGAGGGTTGTGGGTCAAAATTAGGGGTTTGGTTGATAATTTGGGTTTTGGGTCGAATTAGGGTTTTGGGTCAAAATTAGGGTTAAGGTTTTGAATTAAGGTTTGGGTCAATTTGGGTTTGGGTCAAAATAGGTTTGGATCAAATTTAGGGTTTTGGGTCAAAATTAGGGTTTGAATTTGGCTTTTGATATAAAAATAGGGTTTTGGGTCAAAATTTTGGTTTTTTGTCCAAATTAGGGTTTTGTGTAAAAAATTTGGTTTTGGGTCAAAATGGGTTTGGTCAAATTTAGTTGTTTGGGTCAATATTAGGGTTTAAGGTTTGAATTTGGCTTTTGAGTTAAAAATAGGGTTTTGTGTCCAAATTAGGGTTTTGGGTCAAAATTTTGGGTTTTGGGTCAAAATTTGGGTTTTGGGTCGAAATTAAGGTGTCGGGCTTTGAGTTAAAAAAAGGGTTTTGGGACAAAAAAGGGTTTGAATTAGGGTATTGGGTCTAAATTAGGGTTAGAATTAGGTTGTGGGTCTAAATTAGGGTTTTGGGTCAAAATTAGGGTTTTGGGTCAAATTTAGGCTTTTGAGTCAAATTTAGGGTTTTGGGTCAACATTAGGGTTTAAGGTTTGAATTTGGCTTTTGAGTCAAAAATAGGGTTTTGGGTGAAAATTTCGGTTTTGTGTCCAAATTAGGGTTTTGGGTCAAAATTTAGGGTTTTGGGTCAAAATTTGGGTTTTGGGTCGAAATTAAGGTGTCGGGCTTTGAGTTAAAAAAAGGGTTTGAATTAGGGTATTGGATCTAAATTAGGGTTAGAATTAGGTTGATGGTCTAAATTAGGGTTTAGGGTTTGAATTAGGGTTTTGGGTCAAAATTCGGGTTTTAGGTCAAAATTGGGGTTCTGGTTCAAATTTAGGGTTTTCGGTCAACATTAGGGTTTAGGGGTTGAATTTTGGTTTTGAGTTAAAAATAGGGTTTTGGGTTAAAAATAGGGTAAGAATTAGGGTTTTGCTTTAAAATTTGGGTTTAGGGTCAAAGATAGGGTTCAAATTAGGGTTTTAGATCAGAATTAGGGTTTGGGGTCTAAATTAGGGCTTTGGGTTATTTTAGGTCTAAATTTCGGTTTTGGGTCCAAATTAGGGTTTTGGTTCAAATTTAGGGTTTGGGATCAAAATTAGGGTTTAGGGTCAAAATTAGGGTTTTGGCTTTGAATTATGGTTGTGGGTCTAAATTAGGGTGTGGGTTAGAATTAGGGTTTTGGGTCAAAATTAGGGCTTTGGTTTATAATTTGGGTTTTGGGTCAGAATTAGGGTTTTGGGTCAAAATTAGGGTTAAGGTTTTGAATTAAGGTTTTGGGTCAAATTTCGGGTTTTGGGTCAAAAATAGGTTTCTGGATCAAATTTAGGGTTTTGGGTCAACATTAGGGTTTGAATTTGGCTTTTGATTTAAAAATAGGGTTTTGGGTCAAAATTTTGGTTTTTTGTCCAAATTAGGGTTTTGGGTCAAAATTTGGGTTTTGGGTCAAAATTAGGGTTCTGGGTCAAATTTAGTTGTTTGGGTCAATATTAGGGTTTAAGGTTTGAATTTGGCTTTTGAGTTAAAAATAGGGTTTTGTGTCCAAATTAGGGTTTTGGGTCAAAATTTTGGGTTTTGGGTCAAAATTTGGGTTTTGGGTCGAAATTAAGGTGTCGGGCTTTGAGTTAAAAAAAGGGTTTTGGGACAAAAAAAGGGTTTGAATTAGGGTATTGGGTCTAAATTAGGGTTAGAATTAGGTTGTGGGTCTAAATTAGGGTTTTGGGTCTAAATTAGGGTTTTGTGTCAAAATTAGGGTTTTGGGTCAAATTTAGGGTTTTGGGTCAACATTAGGGTTTAAGGTTTGAATTTGGCTTTTGAGTCAAAAATAGGGTTTTGGGTGAAAATTTCGGTTTTGTGTCCAAATTAGGGTTTTGGGTCAAAATTTAGGGTTTTGGGTCAAAATTTGGGTTTTGGGTCGAAATTAAGGTGTCGGGCTTTGAGTTAAAAAAAGGGTTTGAATTAGGGTATTGGATCTAAATTAGGGTTAGAATTAGGTTGTGGGTCTAAATTAGGGTTTAGGGTTTGAATTAGGGTTTTGGGTCAAAATTCGGGTTTTAGGTCAAAATTGGGGTTCTGGTTCAAATTTAGGGTTTTCGGTCAACATTAGGGTTTAGGGGTTGAATTTTGGTTTTGAGTTAAAAATAGGGTTTTGGGTTAAAAATAGGGTAAGAATTAGGGTTTTGCTTTAAAATTTGGGTTTAGGGTCAAAGATAGGGTTCAAATTAGGGTTTTAGATCAGAATTAGGGTTTGGGGTCTAAATTAGGGCTTTGGGTTATTTTAGGTCTAAATTTCGGTTTTGGGTCCAAATTAGGGTTTTGGTTCAAATTTAGGGTTTGGGATCAAAATTAGGGTTTAGGGTCAAAATTAGGGTTTTGGCTTTGAATTATGGTTGTGGGTCTAAATTAGGGTGTGGGTTAGAATTAGGGTTTTGGGTCAAAATTAGGGCTTTGGTTTATAATTTGGGTTTTGGGTCAGAATTAGGGTTTTGGGTCAAAATTAGGGTTAAGGTTTTGAATTAAGGTTTTGGGTCAAATTTCGGGTTCTGGATCAAATTTAGGGTTTTGGGTCAACATTAGGGTTTGAATTTGGCTTTTGATTTAAAAATAGGGTTTTGGGTCAAAATTTTGGTTTTTTGTCCAAATTAGGGTTTTGGGTCAAATTTTGGGTTTTGGGTCAAAATTAGGGTTCTGGGTCAAATTTAGGGTTTTGGGGCGACATTAGGGTTTAAAGTTTGAATTTGGATTTTGAGTTAAAAATAGGGTTTTGGGTCAAAATTTCGGTTTTGTGTCCAAATTAGGGTTTTGGGTCGAAATTATGGTATCGGGCTTTGAGTTAAAAATATGGTTTTGGGACAAAAAAAGGGTTTGAATTAGGGTATTGGGTCTAAATTAGGGTTAGAATTAGGTTGTGGGTCTAAATTAGGAATTAGGGTTTTGGGTCAAAATTTAGGGTTTTGGGTCAAAATTTAGGGTTTTGGGTCAACATTAGGGTTTAAGGTTTGAATTTGGCTTTTGAGTCAAAAATAGGGTTTTGGGTGAAAATTTCGGTTTTGTGTCCAAATTAGGGTTTTGGGTCAAAATTTAGGGTTTTGGGTCAAAATTTGGGTTTTGGGTCGAAATTAAGGTGTCGGGCTTTGAGTTAAAAAAGGGTTTGAATTAGGGTATTGGATCTAAATTAGGGTTAGAATTAGGTTGTGGGTCTAAATTAGGGTTTAGGGTTTGAATTAGGGTTTTGGGTCAAAATTCGGGTTTTAGGTCAAAATTGGGGTTCTGGTTCAAATTTAGGGTTTTCGGTCAACATTAGGGTTTAGGGGTTGAATTTTGGTTTTGAGTTAAAAATAGGGTTTTGGGTTAAAAATAGGGTAAGAATTAGGGTTTTGCTTTAAAATTTGGGTTTAGGGTCAAAGATAGGGTTCAAATTAGGGTTTTAGATCAGAATTAGGGTTTGGGGTCTAAATTAGGGCTTTGGGTTATTTTAGGTCTAAATTTCGGTTTTGGGTCCAAATTAGGGTTTTGGTTCAAATTTAGGGTTTGGGATCAAAATTAGGGTTTAGGGTCAAAATTAGGGTTTTGGCTTTGAATTATGGTTGTGGGTCTAAATTAGGGTGTGGGTTAGAATTAGGGTTTTGGGTCAAAATTAGGGCTTTGGTTTATAATTTGGGTTTTGGGTCAGAATTAGGGTTTTGGGTCAAAATTAGGGTTAAGGTTTTGAATTAAGGTTTTGGGTCAAATTTTTTGGGTCAAAATAGGTTTTGGATCAAATTTAGGGTTTTGGGTCAACATTAGGGTTTGAATTTGGCTTTTGAGTAAAAAATAGGGTATTGGGTCAAAATTTTGGTTTTTAGTCCAAATTAGGGTTTTGGGTCAAAATTTGTGTTTTGGGTCAAAATATGGGTTCTGGGTCAAATTTAGTTGTTTGGGTCAATATTAGGGTTTAAGGTTTGAATTTGGCTTTTGAGTTAAAAATAGGGTTTTGTGTCCAAATTAGGGTTTTGGGTCAAAATTTTGGGTTTTGGGTCAAAATTTGGGTTTTGGGTCGAAATTAAGGTGTCGGGCTTTGAGTTAAAAAAAAGGGTTTTGGGTCTAAATTAGGGTTAGAATTAGGGTGTGGGTCTAAATTAGGGTTAGAATTAGGTTGTGGGTCTAAATTAGGGTTTTGGGTCTAAATTAGGGTTTTGTGTCAAAATTAGGGTTTTGGGTCAAATTTAGGGTTTTGGGTCAACATTAGGGTTTAAGGTTTGAATTTGGCTTTTGAGTCAAAAATAGGGTTTTGGGTGAAAATTTCGGTTTTGTGTCCAAATTAGGGTTTTGGGTCAAAATTTAGGGTTTTGGGTCAAAATTTGGGTTTTGGGTCGAAATTAAGGTGTCGGGCTTTGAGTTAAAAAAAAGGGTTTGAATTAGGGTATTGGATCTAAATTAGGGTTAGAATTAGGTTGTGGGTCTAAATTAGGGTTTAGTCTTTGAATTAGGATTTTTGGTCAAAATTGGGTTTTAGGTCAAAATGGGGTTCAAATTTAGGGTTTCGGTCAACATTAGGGTTTAGGGGTTGAATTTTGGTTTTGAGTTAAAAATAGGGTTTTGGGTAAAAATTAGGGTAATAATTATGGATTTGCTTTAAAATTTGGGTTTAGGGTCAAAGATAGGGTTCAAATTAGGGTTTTAGATCAATTAGGGGTTTTGGGGTCTAAATTAGGGCTTTGGGTTATTTTAGGTCTAAATTCGGTTTTGGGTCCAAATTAGGGTTTTGGTTCAAATTTAGGGTTTGGGATCAAAATTAGGGTTTAGGGTCAAAATTAGGGTTTTGGCTTTGAATTATGGTTGTAGGTCTAAATTAGGGTGTGGGTTAGAATTAGGGTTTTGGGTCAAAATTAGGGCTTTGGTTTATAATTTGGGTTTTGGGTCGAATTAGGGTTTTGGGTCAAAATTAGGAAGTTTGAATTAAGGTTTTGGGTCAAAATTGGGTTTTGGGTCAAAATAGGTTTGGATCAAATTTAGGGTTTTGGGTCAAATTAGGTAATTTGTTTTTGATTTAAAAATAGGGTTTTG
The DNA here is from genome assembly GCA_030762895.1 of Sophora flavescens. Classification (NCBI taxonomy): domain Eukaryota; kingdom Viridiplantae; phylum Streptophyta; class Magnoliopsida; order Fabales; family Fabaceae; genus Sophora; species Sophora flavescens. Next base: position 7,506,461 of record JAUPTC010000011.1, on the reverse strand, counting down.
GGTCAAAATTTGGTTTTTGTCCAAATTAGGGTTTTGGGTCAAAATTTGGGTTTTGGGTCAAAATTAGGGTTGGGTCAAATTTAGTTGTTTGGGTCAATATTAGGGTTTAAGGTTTGAATTTGGCTTTTCAGTTAAAAATAGTGTTTTGTGTCCAAATTAGGGTTTTGGGTAAAAATTTGGGGTTTTGGGTCAAAATTTGGGTTTTGGGTCGAAATTAAGGTGTCGGGCTTTGAGTTAAAAAAAGGGTTTTGGCATAAAAAAGTGCTTGAATTAGGGTATTGGGTCTAAATTAGGGTTAGAATTAGGTTGTGGGTCTAAATTAGGGTTTTGGGTCTAAATTAGGTTGTTTTGTCAAAATTAGGGTTTTGGGTCAAATTTAGGGTTTTGGGTCAACATTAGGGTTTAAGGTTTGAATTTGGCTTTTGAGTCAAAAATAGGGTTTTGGGTGAAAATTTCGGTTTTGTGTCCAAATTAGGGTTTTGGGTCAAAATTTAGGGTTTTGGGTCAAAATTTGGGTTTTGGGTCAAAATTAAGGTGGCTTTGAGTTAAAAAAGGGTTTGAATTAGGGTATTGGATCTAAATTAGGGTTAGAATTAGGTTGTGGGTCTAAATTAGGGTTTAGGGTTTGAATTAGGGTTTTGGGTCAAAATTCGTGTTTTAGGTCAAAATTGGTGTTATGGTTCAAATTTAGGGTTTTCGGACAACATTAGGTTTTAGGGGTTGATTTTGGTTTTGAGTTAAAAATAGGGTTTTGCGTTAAAAATAGGGTAACAATTAGGGTTTTGCTTTAAAATTAGGGTTTAGGGTCAAAGATAGGGTTCAAATTAGGGTTTTAGATCATAATTAGGGTTTGGGGTCTAAATTAGGGCTTTGGGTTATTTTTGGTCGAAATTTCGGTTTTGGGTCCAAATTAGGGTTTTGGTCAAATTTAGGGTTTGGGATCAAAATTAGGGTTTAGGGTCAAATTAGGGATATGGCTATGAATAATGGTTTTGGGTCAAAATAAGGGTGATGGTAAGAATTAGGGATTTGGGTCAAAATTAGGGCTTTGGTTTATAATTTGGGTTTTGGGTCAAATTAGGGTTTTGGGTCAAAAATTTTTGAATTAGGTTTTGGTCAATTGTTTGGGTCAAAATTAGTTTTGGATCAAATTTAGGGTTTTGGGTCAACATTAGGGTTTGAATTTGGCTTTTGATTTAAAAATAGGGTTTTGGGTCAAAATTTTGGTTTTTGTCCAAATTAGGGTTTTGGGTCAAAATTAGGGTTTTGGGTCAAAATTAGGGTTCTGGGTCAAATTTAGTTGTTTGGGTCAATATTAGGGTTTAAGGTTTGAATTTGGCTTTTGAGTTAAAAATAGGGTTTTGTGTCCAAAATAGGGTTTTGGGTCAAAATTTAGGGTTTTGGGTCAAAATTTGGGTTTTGGGTCGAAATTAAGGTGTCGGGCTTTGAGTTAAAAAAAAGGGTTTTGGGACAAAAAAGGGTTTGAATTAGGGTATTGGGTCTAAATTAGGGTTAGAATTAGGTTGTGGGTCTAAATTAGGGTTTTGGGTCAAAATTTCGGTTTTGTGTCCAAATTAGGGTTTTGGGTCAAAATTTAGGGTTTTGGGTCAACATTAGGGTTTAAGGTTTGAATTTGGCTTTTGAGTTAAAAATAGGGTTTTGGGTCAAAATTTTGGTTTTGTGTCCAAATTAGGGTTTTGGGTCAAAATTTAGGGTTTTGGGTCAAAATTTGGGTTTTGGGTCGAAATTAAGGTGTCGGGCTTTGAGTTAAGGGTTTAATAGGTATTGGTTAAATTAGGGTGGAATTAGGGTTTTGGGTTAAATTAGGGTTTGGGTTTGAATTAGGGTTTTGGGTCAAAATTGGGTTTTAGGTCAAATTAGGGTTCTGGTTCAAATTTAGGGTTTGGGTCAACATTAGGGTTTAGGGGTTGAATTTTGGTTTTGAGTTAAAAATAGGGTTTTGGGTTAAAAATAGGGTAAGAATTAGGGTTTTTTTAAAATTTGGGTTTAGGGTCAAGGTTAGGGTTAAAATTAGGGTTTTGATCAAATTAGGGTTTGGGGTCTAAATTAGGGCTTTGGGTTATTTTAGGTCAAAATTTGGTTTTGGGTCAAAATTAGGGTTTTGGTCCAAATTTAGGGTTTGGGATCAAAAGTTTGGTTTGAAATTAGGGTTTGGATTGGGTTTTAAAATTAGGGTTTGGGTTAGAATTAGGGTTTTGGGTCAAAATTAGGGCTTTGGTTTATAATTTGGGTTTTGGGTCAAAATTAGGGTTTTGGGTCAAAATTGGTTAATTTGAATTAGGTTTTGGGTCAAATTGTTTGGGTCAAAATAGTTTGGATCAAATTTAGGGTTTTGGGTCAACATTAGGGTTTGAATTTGGCTTTTGATTTAAAAATATTGTTTTCGGTCAAAATTTAGGTTTTGTCCAAATAAGTGTTTTGTATCAAAATTTGGGTTTTGGGTCAAAATTAGGGTTGGGTCAAATTTAGTTGTTTGGGTCAATATTAGGGTTTAAGGTTTGAATTTGGCTTTTGAGTTAAAAATAGGGTTTTGTGTCCAAATTAGGGTTTTGGGTCAAAATTTAGGGTTTTGGGTCAAAATTTGGGTTTTGGGTCGAAATTAAGGTGTCGGGCTTTGAGTTAAAAAAAGGGTTTTGGGACAAAAAAAGGGTTTGAATTAGGGTATTGGGTCTAAATTAGGGTTAGAATTAGGTTGTGGGTCTAAATTAGGGTTTTGGGTCTAAATTAGGGTTTTGGGTCAAAATTAGGGTTCTGGGTCAAATTTAGGGTTTTGGGTCAACATTAGGGTTGGTTTGAATTTGGCTTTTGAGTTAACAATAGGGTTTTGGGTCAAAATCTCGGTTTTGTGTCCAAATTAGGGTTTTGGGTCAAAATTTAGGGTTTTGGGTCAAAATTTGGGTTTTGGGTAAAAATTAAGGTGTCGGGCTTTGAGTTAAAAAAAAGGGTTTGAATTAGGGTATTGGGTCTAAATTAGGGTTAGAATTAGGTTGTGGGTCTAAATTAGGGTTTAGGGTTTGAATTAGGGTTTTGGGTCAAATTTCGGGTTTGGGGTCAAATTTAGGGTTCTGGATCAAATTTAGGGTTTTGGGTCAACATTAGGGTTTAGGGGTGGAATTTTGGTTTTGAGTTAAAAATAGGGTTTTGGGTTAAAAATAGGGTAGAATTAGGGTTTTGCTTTAAAATTTGGGTTTAGGGTCAAAGATAGGGTTCAAATTAGGGTTTTAGATCAAATTAGGGTTTGGGGTCTAAATTAGGGGGGTTATTTTAGGTCTAAATTCGGTTTTGGGTCCAAATTAGGGTTTTGGTTCAAATTTAGGGTTTGGGATCAAAATTAGGGTTTTGGGTCAAAATTAGGGTTTTGGCTTTGAATTATGGTTTGGGTCTAAATTAGGAGGGTTAGAATTAGGGTTTTGGGTCAAAATTAGGGCTTTGGTTTATAATTTGGGTTTTGGGTCACAATTAGGGTTTTGGGTCAAAATTAGGGTTAAGGTTTTGAATTAAGGTTTTGGGTCAAATTGGGTTTTGGGTCAAAATAGGTCGGATCAAATTTAGGTTTTGGGTCAACATTAGGGTTTGAATTTGGCTTTTGATTTAAAAATAGGGTTTTGGGTCAAAATTTTGGTTTTTGTCCAAATTAGGGTTTTGGGTCATAATTTGGGTTTTGGGTCAAAATTAGGTTTCTGGGTCAAATTTAGTTGTTTGGGTCAACATTAGGGTTTAAGGTTTGAATTTGGCTTTTGAGTTAAAAATAGGGTTTTGTGTCCAAATTAGGGTTTGGGTCAAAATGGTCGGTGGTCAAATTTGGGTTTTGGGTCGAAATTAAGGTGTCGGGCTTTGAGTTAAAAAAAGGGTTTTGGGACAAAAAAAGGGTTTGAATTAGGGTATTGGGTCTAAATTAGGGTTAGAATTAGGTTGTGGGTCTAAATTAGGGTTTTGGGTCTAAATTAGGGTTTTGGGTCAAATTTAGGGTTTTGGGTCAACATTAGGGTTTAAGGTTTGAATTTGGCTTTTGAGTAAAAAATAGGGTTTTGGGTCAAAATTTAGGGTTTTCTGTCCAAATTAGGGGTTTGGGTCAAAATTTAGGGTTTTGGGTCAAAATTTGGGTTTTGGGTCGAAATTAAGGTGTGGCTTTGATTTAAAAGGGTTTGAATTAGGGTATTGGATCTAAATTAGGGTTAGAATTAGGTTGTGGGTCTAAATTAGGGTTTGGGTCTGAATTAGGGTTTTGGGTCAAATTGGTTTTAGGTCAAAATTGGGGTTCTGGTTCAAATTTGGGTTTTCGTCAACATTAGGGTTTAGGGTTGAATTTTGGTTTTGAGTTAAAAATAGGGTTTTGGGTTAAAAATAGGGTAAAATTAGGGTTTTGCTTTAAAATTTGGGTTTAGGGTCAAAGATAGGGTTCAAATTAGGGTTTTAGATCAGAATTAGGGTTTGGGGTCTAAATTAGGGCTTTGGGTTATTTTAGGTCTAAATTTCGGTTTTGGGTCCAAATTAGGGTTTTGGTTCAAATTTAGGGTTTGGGATCAAAATTAGGGTTTAGGGTCAAAATTAGGGTTTTGGCTTTGAATTATGGTTGTGGGTCTAAATTAGGGTGTGGGTTAGAATTAGGGTTTTGGGTCAAAATTAGGGCTTTGGTTTATAATTTGGGTTTTGGGTCAGAATTAGGGTTTTGGGTCAGAATTAGGTTAAGGTTTAATTAGGTTTTGGGTCAAATTTGGGTTTGGGTCAAAAATAGGTTTTGGATCAAATTTAGGGTTTTGGGTCAACATTAGGGTTTGAATTTGGCTTTTGATTTAAAAATAGGGTTTTGGGTCAAAATTTGGGTTTGGGTTCAAAATTAGGGTTTTGGGTCAAAATTTGGGTTTTGGGTCAAAATTAGGGTTCTGGGTCAAATTAAGTTGTTTGGGTCAACATTAGGGTTTAAGGTTTGAATTTGGCTTTTGAGTTAAAAATAGGGTTTTGGGTCAAAATTTCGGTTTTGTGTCCAAATTAGGGTTTTGGGTCGAAATTAAGGTATCGGGCTTTGAGTTAAAAAAAAGGGTTTTGGGACAAAAAAAGGGTTTGAATTAGGGTATTGGGTCTAAATTAGGGTTAGTAATAAGGTTTGGGTCAAAATTAGGGTTTGGGGTCAGAATTAGGGTTTTGGGTCAAAATTAGGGTTTTGGGTCAAATTTAGGGTTTTGGGTCAACATTAGGGTTTAAGGTTTGAATTTGGCTTTTGAGTTAAAAATAGGGTTTTGGGTCAAAATTTCGGTTTTGTGTCCAAATTAGGGTTTTGGGTCAAAATTTAGGGTTTTGGGTCAAAATTTGGGTTTTGGGTCGAAATTAAGGTGTCGGGCTTTGAGTTAAAAAAGGGTTTGAATTAGGGTATTGGATCTAAATTAGGGTTAGAATTAGGTTGTGGGTCTAAATTAGGGTTTAGGGTTTGAATTAGGGTTTTGGGTCAAAATTCGGGTTTTAGGTCAAAATTGGGGTTCGGGTTCAAATTTAGGGTTTTCGGTCAACATTAGGGTTTAGGGGTTGAATTTTGGTTTTGAGTTAAAAATAGGGTTTTGGGTTAAAAATAGGGTAAGAATTAGGGTTTTGCTTTAAAATTTGGGTTTAGGGTCAAAGATAGGGTTCAAATTAGGGTTTTAGATCAGAATTAGGGTTTGGGGTCTAAATTAGGGCTTTGGGTTATTTTAGGTCTAAATTTCGGTTTTGGGTCCAAATTAGGGTTTTGGTTCAAATTTAGGGTTTGGGATCAAAATTAGGGTTTAGGGTCAAAATTAGGGTTTTGGCTTTGAATTATGGTTGTGGGTCTAAATTAGGGTGTGGGTTAGAATTAGGGTTTTGGGTCAAAATTAGGGCTTTGGTTTATAATTTGGGTTTTGGGTCAGAATTAGGGTTTTGGGTCAAAATTAGGGTTAAGGTTTTGAATTAAGGTTTTGGGTCAAATTTCGGGTTTTGGGTCAAAAATAGGTTTTGGATCAGATTTAGGGTTTTGGGTCAACATTAGGGTTTGAATTTGGCTTTTGATTTAAAAATAGGGTTTTGGTTAAAAATTTTGTTTTTTTGTCCAAATTAGGGTTTTGGGTCAAAATTTGGGTTTTGGGTCAAAATTAGGGTTCTGGGTCAAATTTAGTTGTTTGGGTCAATATTAGGGTTTAAGGTTTGAATTTGGCTTTTGAGTTAAAAATAGGGTTTTGTGTCCAAATTAGGGTTTTGGGTCAAAATTTTGGGTTTTGGGTCAAAATTTGGGTTTTGGGTCGAAATTAAGGTGTCGGGCTTTGAGTTAAAAAAGGGTTTTGGGACAAAAAAAGGGTTTGAATTAGGGTATTGGGTCTAAATTAGGGTTCGAATTAGGTTGTGGGTCAAAATTAGGGTTTTGGGTCAAAATTAGGGTTTTGGGTCAAAATTAGGGTTTTGGGTCAAATTTAGGGTTTTGGGTCAACATTAGGGTTTAAGGTTTGAATTTGGCTTTTGAGTCAAAAATAGGGTTTTGGGTGAAAATTTCGGTTTTGTGTCCAAATTAGGGTTTTGGGTCAAAATTTAGGGTTTTGGGTCAAAATTTGGGTTTTGGGTCGAAATTAAGGTGGGCTTTGAGTTAAAAAGGGTTTGAATTAGGGTATTGGATCTAAATTAGGTTAGGTTAGGAATTAGGGGATTAGGGTTTAGGAATTAGGGTTTTGGGTCAAATTGGTTTTAGGTCAAAATGGGTTCGGTTCAAATTTAGGGTTTTCGGTCAACATTAGGGTTTAGGGGTTGAATTTTGGTTTTGAGTTAAAAATAGGGTTTTGGGTTAAAAATAGGGTAAGAATTAGGGTTTTGCTTTAAAATTTGGGTTTAGGGTCAAAGATAGGGTTCAAATTAGGGTTTTAGATCGAAATTAGGGTTTGGGTCTAAATTTGGGGCTTTGGGTTATTTTAGGTCTAAATTGGGTTTTGGGTCCAAATTAGGGTTTTGGTTCAAATTTAGGGTTTGGGATCAAAATTAGGGTTTAGGGTCAAAATTAGGGTTTTGGCTTTGAATTATGGTTGTGGGTCAAAATTAGGGTGTGGGTTAGAATTAGGGTTTTGGGTCAAAATTAGGGTTTTGGTCAAAATTGGGTTTTGGTTTAAATTGGGTTTGGGATAGGGTTTGGGTCAAATAGGTTTGGTCAAAATTAGTTTTTTTGGGTCTTGGTTTGGGTCTAGTTTGGATCGTTTGGGTCAAATTAGGGTTTGAATTTGGCTTTTGATTTAAAAATAGGGTTTTGGGTCAAAATTTTGGTTTTTGTCCAAATTAGGTTTTGGGTCAAAATTTGGGTTTTGGGTCAAAATTAGGTTTGGGTCAAATTTAGGTTTGGGTCAATATTAGGGTTTAAGGTTTGAATTTGGCTTTTGAGTTAAAAATAGGGTTTTGTGTAGGGTTTTGGGTCAAAATTTGGGTTTTGGGTCAATTGGGTTTGGGTCAAAATTTGGGTTGAATTAAGGTGTCGGGCTTTGAGTTAAAAAAAGGGTTTTGGGACAAAAAAAGGGTTTGAATTAGGGTATTGGGTCTAAATTAGGGTTAGAATTAGGTTGTGGGTCTAAATTAGTATTTTGGGTCTAAATTAGTATTTTGGGTCTAAATTAGGGTTTTGGGTCAAATTTAGGGTTTTGGGTCAACATTAGGGTTTAAGGTTTGAATTTGGCTTTTGAGTTAAAAATAGGGTTTTGGGTGAAAATTTCGGTTTTGTGTCCAAATTAGGGGTTTGGGTCAAAATTTAGGGTTTTGGGTCAAATTTTGGGTTTTGGGTCGAAATTAAGGTGTCGGGCTTTGAGTTAAAGGTTTGAATTAGGGTATTGGATCTAAATTAGGGAATTAGGTTGTGGGTCTAAATTAGGGGTTGGGTTTGAATTAGGGTTTTGGGTCAAATTTGGGTTTTAGGTCAAAATTAGGGTTTTGGTTCAAATTTAGGGTTTTGGTCAACATTAGGGTTTAGGGGTTGAATTTTGTTTTGAGTTAAAAATAGGGTTTGGGTTAAAAATAGGGTAAAATTAGGGTTTTCTTAAAAATTTGGGTTTAGGGTCAAGATAGGGTTAAAATTAGGGTTTTAGCAATTAGTAGGGTTTGGGGTCTAAATTAGGGCTTTGGGTTATTTTAGGTCTAAATTTCGGTTTTGGGTCCAAATTAGGGTTTTGGTTCAAATTTAGGGTTTGGGATCAAAATTAGGGTTTAGGGTCAAAATTAGGGTTTTGGCTTTGAATTATGGTTGTGGGTCTAAATTAGGGTGTGGGTTAGAATTAGGGTTTTGGGTCAAAATTAGGGCTTTGGTTTATAATTTGGGTTTTGGGTCAGAATTAGGGTTTTGGGTCAAAATTAGGGTTAAGGTTTTGAATTAAGGTTTTGGGTCAAATTTCGGGTTTTGGGTCAAAAATAGGTTTCTGGATCAAATTTAGGGTTTTGGGTCAACATTAGGGTTTGAATTTGGCTTTTGATTTAAAAATAGGGTTTTGGGTCAAAATTTTGGTTTTTTGTCCAAATTAGGGTTTTGGGTCAAAATTTGGGTTTTGGGTCAAAATTAGGGTTCTGGGTCAAATTTAGTTGTTTGGGTCAATATTAGGGTTTAAGGTTTGAATTTGGCTTTTGAGTTAAAAATAGGGTTTTGTGTCCAAATTAGGGTTTTGGGTCAAAATTTTGGGTTTTGGGTCAAAATTTGGGTTTTGGGTCGAAATTAAGGTGTCGGGCTTTGAGTAAAGGGTTTTGGGACAAGAAAGGGTTTTGAATTAGGGTATTGGGTCTAAATTAGGGTTAGAATTAGGTTGTGGGTCTAAATTAGGGTTTTGTGTCAAAATTAGGGTTTTGGGTCAAATTTAGGGTTTTGGGTCAACATTAGGGTTTAAGGTTTGAATTTGGCTTTTGAGTTAAAAATAGGGTTTTGGGTGAAAATTTCGGTTTTGTGTCCAAATTAGGGTTTTGGGTCAAAATTTAGGGTTTTGGGTCAAAATTTGGGTTTTGGGTCGAAATTAAGGTGTCGGGCTTTGAGTTAAAAAAAGGGTTTGAATTAGGGTATTGGATCTAAATTAGGGTTAGAATTAGGTTGTGGGTCTAAATTAGGGTTTAGGGTTTGAATTAGGGTTTTGGGTCAAAATTCGGGTTTTAGGTCAAAATTGGGGTTCTGGTTCAAATTTAGGGTTTTCGGTCAACATTAGGGTTTAGGGGTTGAATTTTGGTTTTGAGTTAAAAATAGGGTTTTGGGTTAAAAATAGGAAGAATTAGGGTTTTGCTTTAAAATTTGGGTTTAGGGTCAAAGATAGGGTTCAAATTAGGGTTTTAGGTCGAATTAGGGTTTGGGGCAAAATTAGGGCTTTGGGTTATTTTAGGTCTAAATTGGTTTTGGGTCCAAATTAGGGTTTTGGTTCAAATTTAGGGTTTGGGATCAAAATTAGGGTTTAGGGTCAAAATTAGGGTTTTGGCTTTGAATTATGGTTTTGGGTCTAAATTAGGGTGTGGGTTAGAATTAGGGTTTTTGGTCAAAATTAGGGATTTGGTTTATAATTTTGGTTTTGGGTTAGAATTAGGGTTTTGGGTCAAAATTAGGGTTAAGGTTTTGAATTAAGGTTTTGGGTCAAATTTTTTGGGTCAAAATAGGTTTTGGATCAAATTTAGGGTTTTGGGTCAACATTAGGGTTTGAATTTGGCTTTTGATTTAAAAATAGGGTTTTGGGTCAAAATTTTGGTTTTTTGTCCAAATTAGGGTTTTGGGTCAAAATTAGGGTTCTGGGTCAAATTAAGTTGTTTGGGTCAACATTAGGGTTTAAGGTTTGAATTTGGCTTTTGAGTTAAAAATAGGGTTTTGTGGCCAAATTAGGGTTTTGGGTAAAAATTTAGGGTTTTCGGTCAAAATTTGGGTTTTGGGTCGAAATTAAGGTGTCGGGCTTTAAGTTAAAAAAAAGGGTTTTGGGAAAAAAAAGGGTTTGAATTAGGGTATTGGGTCTAAATTAGGGTTAGAATTAGGTTGTGGGTCTAAATTAGGGTTTTGGGTCAAAATTAGGGTTCTGGGTCAAATTTAGGGTTTTGGGTCAACGTTAGGGTTTAAGGTTTGAATTTGGCTTTTGAGTTAAAAATAGGGTTTTGGGTGAAAATTTCGGTTTTGTGTCCAAATTAGGGTTTTGGGTCAAAATTTAGGGTTTTGGGTCAAAATTTGGGTTTTGGGTCGAAATTAAGGTGTCGGGCTTTGAGTTAAATGTTGGGTTTGAATTGGGGTATGGGATCTAAATTAGGGTTGGAATTAGGTTTGGGTCTAAATTAGGGTTTAGGGTTTGAATTAGGGTTTTGGGTCAAAATTCGGGTTTTAGGTCAAAATTGGGGTTCTGGTTCAAATTTAGGGTTTTCGGTCAACATTAGGGTTTAGGGGTTGAATTTTGGTTTTGAGTTAAAAATAGGGTTTTGGGTTAAAAATAGGGTAAGAATTAGGGTTTTGCTTTAAAATTTGGGTTTAGGGTCAAAGTGGGGTTCAAATTAGGGTTTTAGATCGGAATTAGGGTTTGGGGTCTAAATTAGGGCTTTGGGTTATTTTAGGCCTAAATTGGGTTTTGGGTCCAAATTAGGGTTTTGGTTCAAATTTAGGGTTTGGGATCAAAATTAGGGTTTAGGGTCAAAATTAGGGTTTTGGCTTTGAATTATGGTTGTGGGTCTAAATTAGGGTGTGGGTTAGAATTAGGGTTTTGGGTCAAAATTAGGGCTTTGGTTTATAATTTGGGTTTTGGGTCAGAATTAGGGTTTTGGGTCAAAATTAGGGTTAAGGTTTTGAATTAAGGTTTTGGGTCAAATTTCGGGTTCTGGATCAAATTTAGGGTTTTGGGTCAACATTAGGGTTTGAATTTGGCTTTTGATTTAAAAATAGGGTTTTGGGTCAAAATTTTGGTTTTTTGTCCAAATTAGGGTTTTGGGTCAAAATTAGGGTTCTGGGTCAAATTTAGTTGTTTGGGTCAATATTAGGGTTTAAGGTTTGAATTTGGCTTTTGAGTTAAAAATAGGGTTTTGTGTCCAAATTAGGGTTTTGGGTCAAAATTTTGGGTTTTGGGTCAAAATTTGGGTTTTGGGTCGAAATTAAGGTGTCGGGCTTTGAGTTAAAAAAAAGGGTTTTGGGACAAAAAAAGGGTTTGAATTAGGGTATTGGGTCTAAATTAGGGTTAGAATTAGGTTGTGGGTCTAAATTAGGGTTTTGGGTCTAAATTAGGGTTTTGTGTCAAAATTAGGGTTTTGGGTCAAATTTAGGGTTTTGGGTCAACATTAGGGTTTAAGGTTTGAATTTGGCTTTTGAGTCAAAAATAGGGTTTTGGGTGAAAATTTCGGTTTTGTGTCCAAATTAGGGTTTTGGGTCAAAATTTAGGGTTTTGGGTCAAAATTTGGGTTTTGGGTCGAAATTAAGGTGTCGGGCTTTGAGTTAAAAAAGGGTTTGAATTAGGGTATTGGATCTAAATTAGGGTTAGAATTAGGTTGTGGGTCTAAATTAGGGTTTAGGGTTTGAATTAGGGTTTTGGGTCAAAATTCGGGTTTTAGGTCAAAATTGGGGTTCTGGTTCAAATTTAGGGTTTTCGGTCAACATTAGGGTTTAGGGGTTGAATTTTGGTTTTGAGTTAAAAATAGGGTTTTGGGTTAAAAATAGGGTAAGAATTAGGGTTTTGCTTTAAAATTAGGGTTTAGGGTCAAAGATAGGGTTCAAATTAGGGTTTTAGATCATAATTAGGGTTTGGGGTCTAAATTAGGGCTTTGGGTTATTTTTGGTCGAAATTTCGGTTTTGGGTCCAAATTAGGGTTTTGGTCAAATTTAGGGTTTGGGATCAAAATTAGGGTTTAGGGTCAAAATTAGGGTTTTGGCTTTGAATTATGGTTGTGGGTCTAAATTAGGGTGTGGGTTAGAATTAGGGTTTTGGGTCAAAATTAGGGCTTTGGTTTATAATTTGGGTTTTGGGTCAGAATTAGGGTTTTGGGTCAAAATTAGGGTTAAGGTTTTGAATTAAGGTTTTGGGTCAAATTTCGGGTTTTGGGTCAAAAATAGGTTTCTGGATCAAATTTAGGGTTTTGGGTCAACATTAGGGTTTGAATTTGGCTTTTGATTTAAAAATAGGGTTTTGGGTCAAAATTTTGGTTTTTTGTCCAAATTAGGGTTTTGGGTCAAAATTTGGGTTTTGGGTCAAAATTAGGGTTCTGGGTCAAATTTAGTTGTTTGGGTCAATATTAGGGTTTAAGGTTTGAATTTGGCTTTTGAGTTAAAAATAGGGTTTTGTGTCCAAATTAGGGTTTTGGGTCAAAATTTTGGGTTTTGGGTCAAAATTTGGGTTTTGGGTCGAAATTAAGGTGTCGGGCTTTGAGTTAAAAAAAAGGGTTTTGGGACAAAAAAAGGGTTTGAATTAGGGTATTGGGTCTAAATTAGGGTTAGAATTAGGTTGTGGGTCTAAATTAGGGTTTTGGGTCTAAATTAGGGTTTTGTGTCAAAATTAGGGTTTTGGGTCAAATTTAGGGTTTTGGGTCAACATTAGGGTTTAAGGTTTGAATTTGGCTTTTGAGTCAAAAATAGGGTTTTGGGTGAAAATTTCGGTTTTGTGTCCAAATTAGGGTTTTGGGTCAAAATTTAGGGTTTTGGGTCAAAATTTGGGTTTGGGTCGAAATTAAGGTGTCGGGCTTTGAGTTAAAAAAGGGTTTGAATTAGGGTATTGGATCTAAATTAGGGTTAGAATTAGGTTGTGGGTCTAAATTAGGGTTTAGGGTTTGAATTAGGGTTTTGGGTCAAAATTCGGGTTTTAGGTCAAAATTGGGGGTCGGTTCAAATTTAGGGTTTTCGGTCAACATTAGGGTTTAGGGGTTGAATTTTGGTTTTGAGTTAAAAATAGGGTTTTGGGTTAAAAATAGGGTAAGAATTAGGGTTTTGCTTTAAAATTTGGGTTTAGGGTCAAAGATAGGGTTCAAATTAGGGTTTTAGATCAGAATTAGGGTTTGGGGTGTTATTTAGTGCTTTGGGTTATTTTAGGTATAAATTTAGGTTTTGGGCCAAAATTAGGGTTTTGGTTCAAATTTAGGGTTTGGGATCAAAATTAGGGTTTAGGGTCAAAATTAGGGTTTTGGCTTTGAATTATGGTTGTGGGTCTAAATTAGGGTGTGGGTTAGAATTAGGGTTTTGGGTCAAAATTAGGGCTTTGGTTTATAATTTGGGTTTTGGGTCAAATTAGGGTTTTGGGTCAATTAGTAGGTTTTGAATTAAGGTTTTGGGTCAAATTTGGTTTTGGGTCAAAATAGGTTTTGGATCAAATTTAGGGTTTTGGGTCAACATTAGGGTTTGAATTTGGCTTTTGATTTAAAAATAGGGTTTTGGGTCAAAATTTTGGTTTTGGTCCTAATTAGGGTTTTGGGTCAGAATTAGGGTTTTGGGTCAAAATTAGGGTTCTGGGTCAAATTTAGTTGTTTGGGTCAACATTAGGGTTTAAGGTTTGAATTTGGCTTTTGAGTTAAAAATAGGGTTTTGGGTCAAAATTTAGGGTTTTGGGTCAAAATTTGGGTTTTGGGTCGAAATTAAGGTGTCGGGCTTTGAGTTAAAAAAAGGGTTTTGGGACAAAAAAAGGGTTTGAATTAGGGTATTGGGTCTAAATTAGGGTTAGAATTAGGTTGTGGGTCTAAATTAGGGTTTTGGGTCTAAATTAGGGTTTTGTGTCAAAATTAGGGTTTTGGGTCAAATTTAGGGTTTTGGGTCAACATTAGGGTTTAAGGTTTGAATTTGGCTTTTGAGTCAAAAATAGGGTTTTGGGTGAAAATTTCGGTTTTGTGTCCAAATTAGGGTTTTGGGTCAAAATTTAGGGTTTTGGGTCAAAATTTGGGTTTTGGGTCGAAATTAAGGTGTCGGGCTTTGAGTTAAAAAAAGGGTTTGAATTAGGGTATTGGATCTAAATTAGGGTTAGAATTAGGTTGTGGGTCTAAATTAGGGTTGTGGGTCTAAATTAGGGTTTCTGGTTCAAATTTAGGGTTTTCGGTCAACATTAGGGTTTAGGGGTTGAATTTTGGTTTTGAGTTAAAAATAGGGTTTTGGGTTAAAAATAGGGTAAGAATTAGGGTTTTGCTTTAAAATTTGGGTTTAGGGTCAAAGATAGGGTTCAAATTAGGGTTTTAGATCAGAATTAGGGTTTGGGGTCTAAATTAGGGCTTTGGGTTATTTTAGGTCTAAATTTGTTTTGGGTCCAAATTAGGGTTTTGGTTCAAATTTAGGGTTTGGGATCAAAATTAGGGTTTAGGGTCAAAATTAGGGTTTTGGCTTTGAATTATGGTTGTGGGTCAAAATTAGGGTGTGGGTTAGAATTAGGGTTTTGGGTCAAAATTAGGGCTTTGGTTTATAATTTGGGTTTTGGTTGGAATTAGGGTTTTGGGTCAAAATTAGGGTTAAGGTTTTGAATTAAGGTTTTGGGTCAAATTTCGGGTTTTGGGTCAAAAATAGGTTTGGATCAAATTTAGGGTTTGGGTCAATTAGGGTTTGAATTTTGCTTTTTATTTAAAAATAGGGTTTTGGGTCAAAATTTTGGTTTTTGTCCAAATTAGGGTTTTGGGTCAAAATTTGGGTTTTGGGTCAAAATTAGGGTTTGGGTCAAATTTAGTTGTTTGGGTCAATATTAGGGTTTAAGGTTTGAATTTGGCTTTTGAGTTAAAAATAGGGTTTTGTGTCCAAATTAGGGTTTTGGGTCAAAATTTAGGGTTTTGGGTCAAAATTTGGGTTTTGGGTCGAAATTAAGGTGTCGGGCTTTGAGTTAAAAAAAGGGTTTTGGGACAAAAAAGGGTTTGAATTAGGGTATTGGGTCTAAATTAGGGTTAGAATTAGGTTGTGGGTCTAAATTAGGGTTTTGGGTCAAATTTAGGGTTTTGGGTCAAAATTAGGGTTCTGGGTCAAATTTAGGGTTTTGGGTCAACATTAGGGTTTAAGGTTTGAATTTGGCTTTTGAGTTAAAAATAGGGTTTTGGGTCAAAATTTCGGTTTTGTGTCCAAATTAGGGTTTTGGGTCAAAATTTAGGGTTTTGGGTCAAAATTTGGGTTTTGGGTCGAAATTAAGGTGTCGGACTTTGAGTTAAAAAAAGGGTTTGAATTAGGGTATTGGATCTAAATTAGGGTTCGAATTAGGTTGTGGGTCTTAATTAGGGTTTAGGGTTTGAATTAGGGTTTTGGGTCAAAATTAGGGTTTTGGGTCAAAAATTGGGTTCTGGTTCAAATTTAGGGTTTTAGGTCATCATTAGGGTTTAGGTTTTGAATATTGGTTTAGTTAAAAATAGGGTTTTGGGTTAAAAATAGGGTAAGAATTAGGGTTTTGCTTTAAAATTTGGGTTTAGGGTCAAAGTTAGGGTTCAAATTAGGGTTTTAGATCGAATTAGGGTTTGGGGTCTAAATTAGGGCTTTGGGTTATTTTAGGTCTAAATTCGGTTTTGGGTCCAAATTAGGGTTTTGGTTCAAATTTAGGGTTTGGGATCAAAATTAGGGTTTAGGCACAAAATTGGGGTTTTGGTTTTGAATTATGGTTTTGGGTCAAAATTAGGTGTGGGTTAGATTTAGGGTTTTGGGTCAAAATTAGGGCTTTGGTTATAATTTGGGGGGGGAATTAGGGTTTTGGGTCAAATTAGGGTTAAGGTTTGAATTAAGGATTTGGGTCAAATTTGGGTTTTGGGTCAGAATTAGGGTTTTGGGTCAGAATTAGGGTTTTGGGTCAAAATTAGGGTTTGAATTTGGCTTTTGATTTAAAAATAGGGTTTTGGGTCAAAATTTTGGTTTTTTGTCCAAATTAGGGTTTTGGGTCAAAATTTGGGTTTTGGGTCAAAATTAGGGTTTTGGGTCAAATTTAGTTGTTTGGGTCAATATTAGGGTTTAAGGTTTGAATTTGGCTTTTGAGTTAAAAATAGGGTTTTGTGTCCAAATTAGGGTTTTGGGTCAAAATTTAGGGTTTTGGGTCAAAATTTGGGTTTTGGGTCGAAATTAAGGTGTCGGGCTTTGAGTTAAAAAAAAGGGTTTTGGGACAAAAAAAGGGTTTGAATTAGGGTATTGGGTCTAAATTAGGGTTAGAATTAGGTTGTGGGTCTAAATTAGGGTTTTGGGTCAAAATTTCGGTTTTGTGTCCAAATTAGGATTCTGGGTCAAATTTAGGGTTTTGGGTCAACATTAGGGTTTAAGGTTTGAATTTGGCTTTTGAGTTAAAAATAGGGTTTTGGGTCAAAATTTCGGTTTTGTGTCCAAATTAGGGTTTTGGGTCAAAATTTAGGGTTTTGGGTCAAAATTTGGGTTTTGGGTCGAAATTAAGGTGTCGGGCTTTGAGTTAAAAAAAAGGGTTTGAATTAGGGTATTGGGTGTAAATTAGGGTTAGAATTAGGTTGTGGGTCTAAATTAGGGTTTAGGGTTTGAATTAGGGTTTTGGGTCAAAATTCGGGTTTTAGGTCAAAATTGGGGTTCTGGTTCAAATTTAGGGTTTTCGGTCAACATTAGGGTTTAGGGGTTGAATTTTGGTTTTGAGTTAAAAATAGGGTTTTGGGTTAAAAATAGGGTAAGAATTAGGGTTTTGCTTTAAAATTTGGGTTTAGGGTCAAAGATAGGGTTCAAATTAGGGTTTTAGATTGAATTAGGGTTTGGGGTCTAAATTAGGCTTTGGGTTATTTTAGGTCTAAATTTCGGTTTTGGGTCCAAATTAGGGTTTTGGTTCAAATTTAGGGTTTGGGATCAAAATTAGGGTTTAGGGTCAAAAATAGGGTTTTGGCTTTGAATTATGGTTTGGGTCTAAATTAGGGTGTGGGTAAGAATTAGGGTTTTGGGTCAAAATTAGGGCTTTGGTTTAAAATTTGGTTTTTGGGTCAGAAGTAGGATGTTGGGTCAAAATTAGGGTTTAGGTTTTGAATTAGGGTTTTGGGTCAAATTAGGTTTTGGGTCAAAATTAGGGTTTTGGATCAAATTTAGGGTTTTGGGTCAACAATAGGGTTTGAATTTGGCTTTTGAGTTAAAAAAAGGGTTCTGGGTCAAAATTTCGGTTTTGTGTCCAAATTAGGGTTTTGGGTCAAAATTTAGGGTTTTGGGTCAAAATTAGGGTTCTGGGTGAAAATTAGGGTTTTGGGTCAACATTAGGGTTTAAGGTTTGAATTTGGCTTTTGAGTTGAAAATAGGGTTTTGGGTCAAAATTTAGGGTTTTGGGTCAAAATTTGGGTTTTGGGTCGAAATTAAGGTGTCGGGCTTTGAGTTAAAAAAAAGGGTTTTGGGACAAAAAAAGGTTTGAATTAGGGTATTGGGTCTAAATTAGGGTTAGAATTAGGTTGTGGGTCTAAATTAGGGTTTTGGGTCTAAATTAGGGTTCTGGGTGAAAATTAGGGTTTTGGGTCAACATTAGGGTTTTGGGTCAACATTAGGGTTTAAGGTTTGAATTTGGCTTTTGAGTTAAAAATAGGGTTTTGGGTCAAAATTTTGGTTTTGTGTCCAAATTAGGGTTTTGGGTCAAAATTTAAGGTTTTGGGCCAAAATTTGGGTTTTGGGTCAAAATTAAGGTGTCGGGATTTGAGTTAAAAAAAGGGTTTGAATTAGGGTATTGGGTCTAAATTAGGGTTAGAATTAGGTTTGGGTCTAAATTAGGGTTTTGCGTCAATTAGGGTTTTGGAATTAGGTTGTCAAATTAGGTTTTAGGTCAAAATTAGGGTTTGGGTCAAATTTAGGGTTTTCGGTCAACATTAGGGTTTAGGGGTTGAATTTTGGTTTTTAGTTAAAAATAGGGTTTTGGGTTAAAATAGTAGGTAAGAATTAGGGTTTTGCTTTAAAATTAGGGTTTCGGGTCAAAGATTGGGTTCAAATTAGGGTTTTAGATCAGAATTAGGGTTTGGGGTCTAAATTAGGGCTTTGGGTTATTTTAGGTCAAAATTTCGGTTTTGGGTCCAAATTAGGGTTTTGGTTCAAATTTAGGGTTTGGGATCAAAATTAGGGTTTTGGGTCAAAATTAGGGCTTTGGTTTATAATTTGGGTTTTGGGTCAGAATTAGGGTTTTGGGTCAAAATTTGGGTTTTTGGTCGAAATTAGGGCTTTGGGTTATAATTTGGGTTTTGGGTCGAATTAGGGTTTTGGGTCAAAATTAGGGGAAGGTTTTGAATTAAGGTTTTGGGTCAAAATTTGGGTTTTGGGTCAGAATTAGGGTTTTGGGTCAGAATTAGGGTTTTGGGTCAAAATTAGGGTTTGAATTTGGCTTTTGATTTAAAAATAGGGTTTTGGGTCAAAATTTTGGTTTTTTGTCCAAATTAGGGTTTTGGGTCAAAATTTGGGTTTTGGGTCAAAATTAGGGTTCTGGGTCAAATTTAGTTGTTTGGGTCAATATTAGGGTTTAAGGTTTGAATTTGGCTTTTGAGTTAAAAATAGGGTTTTCTGTCCAAATTAGGGTTTTGGGTCCAAATTTGGGTTTTGGGTCAAAATTTGGGTTTTGGGTCGAAATTAAGGTGTCGGGCTTTGAGTTAAAAAAAGGGTTTTGGGACAAAAAAAGGGGTTTGAATTAGGGTATTGGGTCTAAATTAGGGTTAGAATTAGGTTGTGGGTCTAAATTAGGGTTTTGGGTCAAAATTAGGGTTTTGGGTCAAAATTAGGGTTTTGGGTCAAATTTAGGGTTTTGGGTCAACATTAGGGTTTAAGGTTTGAATTTGGCTTTTGAGTTAAAAATAGGGTTTTGGGTCAAAATTTTGGTTTTGTGTCCAAATTAGGGTTTTGGGTCAAAATTTAGGGTTTTGGGTCAAAATTTGGGTTTTGGGTCGAAATTAAGGTGTCGGGCTTTGAGTTAAAAAAAGGGTTTGAATTAGGGTATTGGATCTAAATTAGGGTTAGAATTAGGTTGTGGGTCTAAATTAGGGTTTTGGGTCAAAATTAGGTTTCTGGATCAATTTTCGGGTTTTGGGTCAAAATTAGGTTTCTGGATCAAATTTAGGGTTTTGGGTCAACATAAGGGTTTGAATTTGGCTTTTGAGTTAAAAATAGGGTTTTGGGTTAAAAATAGGGGTAAAATTAGGGTTTTGGTTAAAATTTGGGTTTAGGGTCAATGATATGGTTCAAATTAGGGTGTTAGATCAGAATTAGGGTTTGGTGTCTAAATTAGGGCTTTGGGTTATTTTTTGTCTAAATTTCGGTTTTTGGTGCAAATTATGTTTTTGGTTCAAATTTAGGGTTTTGGATCATAATTTGGGTTTAGTTTCAAATATAGTGTTTAGGCTTTTAATTATTGTTGTGGCTCTAAATTAGGGTTTTGTGTTAGAATTAGGGTTTTGGTTGAAAATTAGGGCTTTAGTTTATAGTTTGGGTGTTTGGTCAGAATTAGGGTTTAGGGTCAGAATTAGGGTTAGGTTTGAATTAAGGTTTTGGGTCAATTTTTTGGGTCAAAATAGGTTTCTGGTCAAATTTAGGGTTTTGGGTCAACATTAGGGGTTTGAATTTGGCTTTTGATTTAAAAATAGGGTTTTGGGTTAAAATTTAGGTTTTTGGTCCAAATTAGGGTTTTGGGTCAAAATTTAGGTTTTTGGTCCAAATTAGGGTTTTGGGTCAAATTTAGTTGTTTGGGTCAATATTAGGGTTTAAGGTTTGAATTTGGGTTTTGGAGTTAAAAATAGGGTTTTGTGTCAAAATTAGGGTTTTGGTCAAAATTAGGGTTTTGGGTCAAAATTTAGGGTTTTGGGTCAAAATTTGGGTTTTGGGTCGAAATTAAGGTGTCGGGATTTGAGTTAAAAAAAGGGTTTTGGCACAAAAAAAGGGTTTGATTTAGGGTATTGGGTCTAAATTAGGGTTAGAATTAGGTTGTGGGTCTAAATTAGGGTTTTGTGTCAAATTTCGGGTTTTGGGTCAAAATTAGGTTTCTGGATCAAATTTAGGGTTTGGGGTCAACATTAGGGTTTGAATTTGGCTTTTGAGTTAAAAATAGGGGTTTGGGTCAAAATCTCGGTTTTGTGTCCAAATTAGGGTTTTGGGTCAAAATTTAGGGTTTTGGGTCAAAATTTGGGTTTTGGGTCAAAATTAAGTTGTCGGGCTTTGAGTTAAAAAAAAAGGGTTTGAATTAGGGTATTGGGTCTAAATTAGGGTTAGAATTAGGTTGTGGGTCTAAATTAGGGGTTTAGGGTCTAAATTAGGGTTTTGGGTCAAAATTGGTTTTAGGTCAAAATTGGGGTTTCGGTTCAAATTTAGGGTTTTGGGTCAACATTAGGGTTTTGGGGTTGAATTTGGGTTTTGAGTTAAAAATAGGGTTTTGGGTTAAAAATAGGGTAAGAATTAGGGTTTTGGTTTAAAATTTGGGTTTAGGGTCAAAGATAGGGTTCAAATTAGGGTTTTAGGTCAAATTAGGGTTTTGGGTCTAAATTAGGGCTTTGGGTTATTTTAGGTTTTTAAATTTCGGTTTTGGGTCCAAATTAGGGTTTTGGTTCAAATTTAGGGTTTGGGATCAAAATTAGGGTTTAGGGTCAAAATTAGGGTTTTGGCTTTGAATTATGGTTTGGGTCTAAATTAGGGTTGTGGGTTAGAAATAGGTTTTTGGGTCAAAATTAGGGCTTTGGTTAATAATTTGGGGTTTTGGTCAGAATTAGGGTTTTTGGTCACAATTAGGGTTAAGGTTTTGAATTAGGTTTTGGGTCAAAATTTGGGTTTTGGGTCAAAATAGGTTTGGATCAAATTTAGGATTTTGGGTCAAAATTAGTGTTTGAATTTGGCTTTTGAGTTAAAAATAGGGTTTTGGGTCAAAATTTTGGTTTTCTGCCCAAATTAGGGTTTTGGGTCAAAATTTGGGTTTTGGGTCAAAATTAGGGTTCTGGGTCAAATTTAGGGTTTTGGGTCAACATTAGGGTTTAAGGTTTGAATTTGGCATTGGAGTTAATAATAGGGTTTTGGGTCCAAATTAGGGTTTTGGGTCAAAATTGGGTTTTTGGTCAAAATTTAGGTTTTGGGTCAAATTTGGGTTTGGGGCAAAATTAAGGTGTCGGGCTGTGAGTTAAAAAAAGGGTTTTGGGACAAAAAAGGGTTTGATTTAGGGTATTGGGTCTAAATTAGGGTTAGAATTAGGGGGGTCAATAGGGTTTTGGGTCAAAATTTCGGTTTTGTGTCCAAATTAGGGTTTTGGGTCAAAATTTAGGGTTTTGGGTCAAATTTAGGGTTTTGGGTCAACATTAGGGTTTAAGGTTTGAATTTGGCTTTTGAGTTAAAAATAGGGTTTTGGGTCAAAATTTCGGTTTTGTGTCCAAATTAGGGTTTTGGGTCAAAATTTAGGGTTTTGGGTCAAAATTTGGGTTTTGGGTCGAAATTAAGGTGTCGGGCTTTGAGTTAAAAAAAAGGGTTTGAATTAGGGTATTGGGTGTAAATTAGGGTTAGAATTAGGTTGTGGGTCTAAATTAGGGTTTTGGGTTTGAATTAGGGTTTTGGGTCAAAATGGTTTTAGGTCAAAATTAGGGTTTTGGGTCAAATTTAGGGTTTTCGGTCAACATTAGGGTTTAGGGGTTGAATTTTGGTTTTGAGTTAAAAATAGGGTTTTGGGTTAAAAATAGGGTAAGAATTAGGGTTTTGCTTTAAAATTTGGGTTTAGGGTCAAAGATAGGGTTCAAATTAGGGTTTTAGATCAGAATTAGGGTTTGGGGTCTAAATTAGGGCTTTGGGTTATTTTAGGTCTAAATTTCGGTTTTGGGTCCAAATTAGGGTTTTGGTTCAAATTTAGGGTTTGGGATCAAAATTAGGGTTTAGGGTCAAAATTAGGGTTTTGGCTTTGAATTATGGTTGTGGGTCTAAATTAGGGTGTGGGTTAGAATTAGGGTTTTGGGTCAAAATTAGGGCTTTGGTTTATAATTTGGGTTTTGGGTCAGAATTAGGGTTTTGGGTCAAAATTAGGGTTAAGGTTTTGAATTAAGGTTTTGGGTCAAATTTCGGGTTTTGGGTCAAAAATAGGTTTCTGGATCAAATTTAGGGTTTTGGGTCAACATTAGGGTTTGAATTTGGCTTTTGATTTAAAAATAGGGTTTTGGGTCAAAATTTTGGTTTTTTGTCCAAATTAGGGTTTTGGGTCAAAATTTGGGTTTTGGGTCAAAATTAGGGTTATGGGTCAAAATTAGTTTTTTGCTTCAATATTAGTTTAAGGTTTGAATTTGGCTTTTGAGTTAAAAATAGGGTTTTGTGTCCAAATTAGGGTTTTGGGTCAAAATTTTGGGTTTTGGGTCAAAATTTGGGTTTTGGGTCGAAATTAAGGTGTCGGGCTTTGAGTTAAAAAAAAGGGTTTTGGGACAAAAAAAGGGTTTGAATTAGGGTATTGGGTCTAAATTAGGGTTAGAATTAGGTTGTGGGTCTAAATTAGGGTTTTGGGTCTAAATTAGGGTTTTGTGTCAAAATTAGGGTTTTGGGTCAAATTTAGGGTTTTGGGTCAACATTAGGGTTTAAGGTTTGAATTTGGCTTTTGAGTCAAAAATAGGGTTTTGGGTGAAAATTTCGGTTTTGTGTCCAAATTAGGGTTTTGGGTCAAAATTTAGGGTTTTGGGTCAAAATTTGGGTTTTGGGTCGAAATTAAGGTGTCGGGCTTTGAGTTAAAAAAAGGGTTTGAATTAGGGTATTGGATCTAAATTAGGGTTAGAATTAGGTTGTGGG
>JAUPTC010000011.1:7461762-7483361 GCA_030762895.1 Sophora flavescens | reverse complement strand
AATTGGTTTGGGTCGAAATTAAGGTGTCGGGCTTTGAGTTAAAAAAAGGGTTTTGGGACAAAAAAAGGGTTTGAATTAGGGTATTGGGTCTAAATTAGGGTTAGAATTAGGTTGTGGGTCTAAATTAGTGTTTTGGGTCAAAATTAGGGTTTTGGGTCAAATTTAGGGTTTTGGGTCAACATTAGGGTTTAAGGTTTGAATTTGGCTTTTGAGTTAAAAATAGGGTTTTGGGTCAAAATTTTGGTTTTGTGTCCAAATTAGGGTTTTGGGTCAAAATTTAAGGTTTTGGGTCAAAATTTGGGTTTTGGGTCGAAATTAAGGTGTCGGGATTTGAGTTAAAAAAAGGGTTTGAATTAGGGTATTGGATCTAAATTAGGGTTAGAATTAGGTTGTGGGTCTAAATTAGGGTTTTGGGCCAAATTTAGGGTTCTGGGTCAAATTTAGGGTTCTGGCTTCAATTTAGGGTTTAGGGTCAAAATTTAGGGTTTTGGATTAAAATTTGGGTTCTGGGTTAAATCTAGGGTTTCGGGACAAAAATAGGGTTAGAATTAGGGTTTTGGTTAAAATTTAGGGTTGAGGATCAAAATTAGGGTTCATGGTCAAAATTAGGGTTTAGGCTTTGAATTATGGTTTTTGGTCAAAATTAGGGCTCTGGGTTATAATTTGGGTTGTGGGTCAAAATTTCGGTTTTGGGTAATCCGGGGACCATATGTTTAGGGGTCTAGATCCGTCCCGAAAGTCATGCACATAAAATGCCATTAGTAGCCTACCAAAATAGGGTCTCGACCTCAGAAATTCAAACTTTAGGATATGACCCATGTAGGACAAAAGGGAGCACATTCCATCTTTTTCTGCAATATGAATAATCACGTTTATATCTCATGCATTTCCATAAATGGTAAAAAAGGGATTTGTGTAAATCATCTTTCTATAACTCATTCATATTCTTTGTATATTTTGTATCTTATGCAATAAATATTTTGTTAGGTTCATAAAAAAAAACTGTTTTCATGCATTCCTCTCATGCGTTCATTACAAAAAAAATCATTTATCTCAAGCATTCATAAGAAGAAAAAAGAAAAAATAAGAAGCCATGCATCTCCTTCATTTTATGCATGCATCACTAAAAACTTTTCAGACCAATAAATTAAAAATTCATACATTTCATGCATCAATTACTTTTTATGTCAATCTCATCATTAAAAAAATTTCATATCGATCGTTCATTAAATAAAATCATTTATCTCAAGCATTCATAAAAAAATTGATTCATCTAAAAATAAAAAGGCTCATTTCATGTATCACTGTTTTGATAGAAGTTCCTTCATGCATCTCATGTATTAAAATTTGGGTAAGTATAAAAATAAAAATAAAAAGTAAATCTTTTCCATGCAACCCATGCATTAATACCTTCTTGGGTCAAGAAAAATCTTTTTCATGCATCCCAAAAGGTTTTCTTCAGTAAAATGTCACAAATAAGGATTTAATCCCTTTTCCACAAACTTCACAGTGACTTTTTGAATAATTGCTCTGCGGCACCCTTATTGGACTCGATCACAAGCCAAAATCATGGATGAGGAAGAGCAAACTCAGAAGTTCATAGAAGACTGGAGTCAACTCAAAGAGAAGATGACCCAAATGATGGTAATGTTGCAAGTCATGCAGAAGGAAAAGAACACAAATAAGAATCCTTCAGCCTCAACTGAAGAGCAGCCGGCCATACCTCTTCTCACTCATGGGAACAACCAACAAGGGGTCATGATGCCTTTCACTGGCTACCCAAGCAATCAAAATTGTCCTTCATTTGACCCAAGCAATCCCCCATATGGTCTTCCTCGAGGATTTGTGCCGCCAGTCGCTCCTGGTCCAGCAAATGGCAATCCAAACTCACAAAACACAACCCAGACACAGATCCCCACCAATTCTATGGTGCGTTCCGTTAACCCAAACACTTCACCATTCACCTTCCACACCGGTGCCAATGGGATCCAAGTGGCACGGGGCTTCGCTTCCCCACAGTATGTTCCTGTGAATCAGTCGTGTGGGAATCCTCAATCCATAGAAAGGCTGGAGGTTCTAGAGGAAAGACTGCGAACTATTGAAGGGGCAAACGGTCATGGTCTTCGGGATGCCTCTGAACTCTGTCTAGTGCCCAATGTCGTAATACCTCCAAAATTCAAAGTGCCAGATTTTGACAAATATATAGGAGCCACTTGTCCAAAAAGCCACTTAACCATGTACGTCAGGAAGATGGCATCACATGCCCGGGATGATAAGCTCTTGATTCATTTCTTCCAAGATAGTTTGATTGGGGCAGCTTCAAATTGGTACATACACCTCGAGCGGGCCCACATTCGATCCTTCAAAGACCTAGCGGATGCATTCCTGAAACAATACAAGTATAATATTGACATGGCTCCTGATAGGATGCAACTTCAAAATATGTTAAAAAGGGATACAGAAACCTTCAAGGAGTATGCACAAAGGTGGAGAGAATTGGCTGCTCAGGTAGAGCCCCCATTAACTGAGAAGGAAATTGTGGCAATGTTCATTGATACACTTCAGCCACCCTTCTATGATAGAATGATTGGAAGTGTATCATCAAACTTTTCTGACATGGTTATCATTGGAGAAAGAATTGAGAATGGGATGAGAAATGGTAAAATTGTTGAAAGTTCTGTGGGGGTAGCCGGGATGACAAAAGTTCCATTTGTCAAAAAGAATGAAGAAGAGGCACATGTTGTGGCATCTGAGCAAGAGTCTGAGTGGTCTGGGCATTGGATACCGAGTCAAATATCTGTCAACTCTCAACCGTCTTTTCAAACAACCTACACTCCATATTATCCACCACATCACCAACCTAACCATCCATATGTAGCCGCCATCTCACAATTTCCAACCCAATCCTATCCTATGAGGACACCATACCACCCATCAAAGCCTTTCCAACATCAAACTTTTCCCGCCATACCGGCCCAACAAAACCTAAATGCAAATCAAAGGAGACAACCTTACAACCCAGAAAAGAAGCCCATGCAGTTTGACCCTATACCTATGACTTACACGGAGCTATTGCACAGCCTTATTGAAAAATCTTTGTTGGTCCCGGTCCCGACCAGGGCGGTGCAACCCCCATACCCAAAATGGTTTGACCCAAATGTCAAGTGTGACTATCATGGGGGAGTGATAGGTCATTCAACTGAAAATTGCAAGACCTTAAAGTATAAAGTGCAAGATCTGATCAATGCAAATGTGCTAAGTTTCCAACGAGACACTCTTGATGCAGGAGCTTCTGGAGTCCATGCCGTAGAGGACACTTTGGAACATGACCTTTGAATCTTGTGTAGAGTAATTCATTGATGCTAATCCTTTAGCTCTGCCCAAGGCTTTAGGAAGTTTTTCATAATGGGCTTACTTGTTTCCATTTCAGTATGAATAAATGAATGCATTGAGTTTCCTTCCTTTCCTTCATCTTCTGATTTTACCTTCATCCTTCTTCTATTTTCTTGAAAGTTACCAATAAAGCAGATCTGAAGGTGATTCTCTTTAAAAATAAAATAAAATAATAAGTGCTAGAACCTCATCGTATGATCCTGATCACCTCATTAACCATGCTGGTTCGGACAACTATGGAAAGTTTCCTCATGAGATCAACCGAAGATGATTGAGGCAATCAAAGGAAATCTTTTGATTCAAGCTAGACTCCATGATTTGAAGAAAAAAAAATTAAAAGGGAAATCGAGAAAGAGCACCCGGTTATGCTTTTGCAAGTACTATCATTTTTTGTCTTACTTTTAAAATTTATGAAAATTAACAATCAAAATTTGAAATGAAGAATGACCATCTTTCTATATCTTTCACATGCTTGTACTATCCCTTGTTACTCCGTTTGAGCTTGAAATTCTTTCAAAGAACCCGGACAAGGATCACCCCTTAGCCCGGGGCAAGCACGAAAGAATCGATGATTATGAAGCAAAAAAAAAGGAAGAAAAAAGGATAAAAAAAAAACTTCATGCAAAGGCAAAAAAAAAGGGAGGAAATAAAAAGGAAAGTTAGAGGAAAACAAATGTTCTTAGAAATCGAAAAGATCGTGGATCCTCGGTCCTATTCAACCTTAAAACATTTGTTTGAGCCTTATATCCTTTCCTTCATGACTCTCAACCATTGGCCGCGTTATGAGCCTAAAAAGTCCATTCTGATCAATGAAAGATTGTTATCATTTTCATTAACTTTAATTGTGAGACAAAATGTATGTGCTTTTTCAATGCATCGCTCTCGGAAAAAGGAAAAGAAAGAAAAAAAAGAGAGAAAATGAAAAAACATAAAAAAAAAAAGGAGGCTCGCTGGGTTGAAAACCTGCAAGGGCGACCTAGGCAAAATTAGAGCAACCTACGCAAAAGTTAGCGTCAAACAGATTCCTCGAAGCAACAAACTGGGGCAGTTTGAATTTAAAGGCAAATCATGTCCTCAGAAGGAGATTAAAGCAATACTCGAGATCATACGAGTGTCTCTTGAAGAAATGCGAACTGAAAACTGGGGCAGTTTGAAGGCGAGTCTTGAAATTCTCAATACATGAAGACTGGAACAAACCATGTTCTTGAAAGCTGATTAAAGCGGTGCTCGAGATTATACGCATGAGAAGCTAGCACTTATCATCTTAAAAGAGTATCACCTGAAGAAAAATGTGAACTCCATCCCGTCATCGTTTCCTTCCTTCTAACAACCTTTCAATTCTTTCGCTCATATCCTTACCATTTTCCACATATTGTTACTCCCTGTCCATCCTCTATCATACCCCTCTTTCTACCATAGACTCAATTTGTATTCTTTAATACATACTGAAAGGTGAAGCAAGTATCAATAATGATATCATTTAGAGTTTCTCTCAGGTTGCAAAGGTCATGGAAAGTACATCAATCTCCTGACAAAGGGCAATGTTGGAAAAGATAGAGAAATCAAGCAGTCTCATCCATCGGGATAATCATTAGAAATAGGCATATTTGTGACAAGGGGCAAAGCATCGATGGGGCAAGAAAATGACAATCCGGATCAATGAGTGACATTCCAGTTCTTCCTTAAATTTGGTTGTGATCGAAGCTTTAAGGGGCTAGAAATCAAAAGAGTGGTTTTGCGAAAAATGATCAAAGTTCATTATCAATCACTGAAAGAATCTCTTGCATCATGCATTATTTCATGCACCAGAATCAACATCATTGCATCACATTTAGGCATAGGGCCCATAAGCTCCCATTTTACTGGCTTTTACGGGCTTGGAGCCCATAAGCTTTGTTTTGTTAGCTTTAGCAGACGTAGGGTCTCTAAGCTTTCGTTTGTTTTAACGGGCACAAGGCCCCAAAAGTCATGTTTTGTTAGCTTTAGCAGGCATAGGGCCTCTTAAATTTTGTTTTGTTGTAGTTTGGCTTTAGTGGGCACAGGGCCCCAAAAGTCATGTCTTGTCGACTTTAGCGAGGCATAGGGCCTCTTAAGTTTTGTTTTGTTGTAGTTTGGCTTTAGTGGGCACAGGGCCCCAAAAGTCATGTCTTGTCAGCTTTAGCAGGCATAGGGCCTCTTAAGTTTTGTTTTGTTGTAGTTTGGCTTTAGTGGGCACAGGGCCCCAAAAGTCATGTCTTGGTTGGCTTCTGTAGGCATAGGGTCTCGTAAGCTTTTTTTATCTTTCAGTTCGAGCTTCAGACGGGCAATCCACCCCATAGGCTCTTTTATCTTTCAGTTCGAGCTTCTGACGGGCAAACCACCCCGTAGGCTCTTTTTATCTTCAGTTCGAGCTTCTCACGAGCAATCCACCCCGTAAGCTCTTTTATCTTTCAGTTCGAGCTTCTGACGGGCAATCCACCCCGTAAGCTCTTTTATCTTTCAGTTCGAGCTTCTGACGGGCAATCCACCCCGTGAGCTCTTTTATCTTCAGTTCGAGCTTCTAACGGGCAATCCACCCCGTAGGCTCTTTTTATCTTTCGATTCGAGCTTCTCACGGGCAATCCACCCCGTAGGCTCTCTTTTATCTTTCGATTCGAGCTTACGAGCGGGCCATCCCCCCCGTAAGCTCATTTATCTTACCGTTCGAGCTTCAGACGGGCAATCCACCCCGTAGGCTCATTTATCTTTCAGTTCGAGTTTCTGACGGGCAATCCACCCCGTAGGCTCTTTTATCTTTCAGTTCGAGCTTCTCACGGGCAATCCACCCCGTAAGCTCATTTATCTTTCAGTTCGAGCTTCTCACGGGCAATCCACCCCGTAAGCTCTTTTACCTTTGTGCTCGAGCTTCAGACGGGCAATCCACCCCGTGAGCTCATTTATCTTTCTGTTCGAGTCTGACGGGCAATCCAACCCGTAAGCTCTTTTATCTTTATGCTCGAGTTTCTAACGGCAATCCATCCCGTAAGCTCTTTTATCTTTACTGTTTAAGCTCGGCAGGGCAATCCACCCCCGCAAGTTTTCATGTGTAAACCTCGGTGGCGATCCAACCCGCGGATTCTTTAAAGGAAATTGGTTTGTAAACACGAGTCCTTTGCTTATAAGAATAACCCGGACAAAATTGGAGTTCGTGTCTTTACTAATTTCTTATAACGATAATTGGTTAACTACGGTTACACCTATTATCTAATAAGAAACAAGTAAAGAGGGGCAGCTGTGAACACCTAATTTTGTCCGGATGGCTTTTTAATTAAAGTTTTGAAAAAAAAAATAAATGAATACATAAATAAATAAAATAAATGAAATCAAAAAAATCAAATTGCTTCTGAAATCTTTCTTCTCCACTAGTTCACTCCACCACAGCACAAGGCTCAAGCAAGTAAATACCATTTTGGGTAATTTTCCAGAGCTTAGGGAAGGGGTTTGTGCCTAGATCAGAAAAATGGACACATAAAAGGAAATTGAAAGGGGACTAGAGGAAGATAAATCACTGCAACACTCCATTAATCTGGTCCCAAGGAGGAGGCAGAATTCATCTACTTCTCTATAAATACCAAATCAGAAATACAGGGTAAAGAAGGGAGGAGGATAGCAAAAAATACTCTCTGATACCAAAGAGGAAAAGATAAAAAAAAAAAAAACTTTTTCTTCTGTTCTCTCCTGCGTCTTCTTCCTCCCTTCTTTTTCTTTCTTTTTTCTCTCTTTCCTTCTGATTCTTTCTCTTCCTCACCCATCCATCTCTTCCACCACTTTTTTCACAACCCAGAGATCATCAACCAAACCCATCACCCTCATCTTTCTCCTCTCATCCTTCATCTTCTTCAACAACCCAACAACAACAAAACAGAAAAAACCAGAAAAGCCACATACACACACAACTCAGATCCGTTTCTGGTTCGTCCTCCACCACGCGTTACGGCCTGCACCGCCGCCAGCCGTCCGCCACTGCACGCCACACCAGATCCACCGAACCGTCACCATCCCCATCACGAGCTCGCCATCTACCACGCGTTCCACCAACCTTCACAACCTCGAACCACCACTCAGATCCGCGCACCAGAGACGACCGCTGCCGCCGCGACGTCGCTTTCCGGAACCACCGCGAGATGCAGCTGCTCGCCGCTCGGACCCACCGTTCGGAGGATCGCCACTGCTGCACGGATCTGCCACTGTAGCTCTCCCTCATCTTCTTCGTTGGTAAAAATGGAGAAGCTCAAAACAAGCTTCTGATTCAATCTTTTTTTTGTTGTTTTATTCCACCTTTTCATATATATCATATCATGAGAGTTGTTAGTGTATTTGGGTCAGAGTTTGGGCTTTTAAACGTTTTTTTATTTGAATTTTTTGGGTCAAAACAAAAAAGGATTCAGAATTTCTCAATAAAATAAAAACAAACAAAACAAAGATTCAAAAAAGGAGCTTTCTGATTATGGGCCTTCCATAATTAGATCCAAGTTTTTTTTGTCATTGTCTCATAAAAAATGTATCTTTTCAAAGAATAGATATAAAAAAAATATTTTTAATTCACGCAACAATCTACGACGTTGATGTATGGACTTATTCATCCTCAAGTGTCGTGTGAGTTGTAAGGGTTTATCGTATAGCACTGCTATCTTGGACTCTAAGCAAAAGTGAATTCATTTTTAAAATAAAATCCCCTTCTTTAACAAAAATCAAAGATAAAATAAATTCAAAAAAAATTTAAAAATTAATCAACCAATCAAATCTTTTCTAAAGAACTACGTGGCTTTGAGTTTCCCATCGCACCCGGGAATACGTAGGAGCAAGATAAATCATCTTGTCGGGCCAAAACTAATTTTTCCCCTTTTTTTGTCTCTTTTTATGTTAAAATAATTAATCAAAGTAATTAAACTTGTCTGTTTTTAGGGATGCTCTATGGACACGGTGCCATGTTCAGTCCCTTAGATTTGAGGTTGCCCTGTGGACTCATGTGCCATGTTCAACCTCATTTAGTTTTTATAAATAATAAATTTAAAAAATGAAAAAATTAATAAAAATTTTAAACATTACAAGTTAAAAAATAATTCTTTCTTGTAAATAATTTTTGGGGTAAAATAAATATTTAAAAGGTTATTAAAATGGTTTTTGCACAATTAACTTGAGGTACCGTTTTTTTTAAACGGGCGATGTAGGGTGCTAATACCTTCCCTACTCGTAACCGACTCCCGGACTCATCTCTCTTTTTCTTTTCTTTTTAGACCAGTTAACCTTTAAATAATTGGGTTTTCTAAGATTTTCCCAATAAAAATCTTAGTGGCGACTCCTCTGTTTTTTATCTCTTTTCGCGGCTCCCGGACGGGACGGTCGCGACAGCTGGCGACTCCACTGGGGATTTAGAGAGTCAGGCCTATCATAGTTGGTTGTGCAACTTCTTTTAATAACTTTGAAAATATTAGTTTTACCCCTCTTTGTTTTATTTGTTTTGTAAATTGTTATGTGCTTTAATATATGTCTTTGTACATTCTTGCAACCTTAGGGTAGAAAACTCTTGTAAATGTTGGTTGTTCTTTTGCAGGCTTGGGGTTAGTTTTTTGGGTTTTGTGCAGGTTTGCTTGCTCCCAGCACACACAACACCATCTCATACTCACACACTTTTGGGCTCTATACCCGAGTCTTGGAATGCCATCGGATTAGAAGGGGCTTCAGTGATGTTATTGTGACGCTTTTGCGCCCCTGACAGACATTGATTCTCCCGCTCGGATTGCTACCGAAACAAGGATCGCCATATTGTGACTTTTCAGTCCCTGTGGTGAGGTTCATGGATTCGGATCCTTATCTTTTAGATGAGGGTAATCCGGGGACCATATGTTTAGGGGTCTAGATCCGTCCCGAAAGTCATGCACATAAAATGCCATTAGTAGCCTACCAAAATAGGGTCTCGACCTCAGAAATTCAAACTTTAGGATATGACCCATGTAGGACAAAAGGGAGCACATTCCATCTTTTTCTGCAATATGAATAATCACGTTTATATCTCATGCATTTCCATAAATGGTAAAAAAGGGATTTGTGTAAATCATCTTTCTATAACTCATTCATATTCTTTGTATATTTTGTATCTTATGCAATAAATATTTTGTTAGGTTCATAAAAAAAAAACTGTTTTCATGCATTCCTCTCATGCGTTCATTACAAAAAAAATCATTTATCTCAAGCATTCATAAGAAGAAAAAAGAAAAAATAAGAAGCCATGCATCTCCTTCATTTTATGCATGCATCACTAAAAACTTTTCAGACCAATAAATTAAAAATTCATACATTTCATGCATCAATTACTTTTTATGTCAATCTCATCATTAAAAAATTTTATATCAGTCGTTCATTAAAAAAAAATCATTTATCTCAAGCATTCATAAAAAAATTGATTCATCTAAAAAATAAAAAGGCTCATTTCATGTATCACTGTTTTGATAGAAGTTCCTTCATGCATCTCATGTATTAAAATTTGGGTAAGTATAAAAATAAAAATAAAAAGTAAATCTTTTCCATGCAACCCATGCATTAATACCTTCTTGGGTCAAGAAAAATCTTTTTCATGCATCCCAAAAGGTTATCTTCAGTAAAATGTCACAAATAAGGATTTAATCCCTTTTCCACAAACTTCACAGTGACTTTTTGAATAATTGCTCTGCGGCACCCTTATTGGACTCGATCACAAGCCAAAATCATGGATGAGGAAGAGCAAACTCAGAAGTTCATAGAAGACTGGAGTCAACTCAAAGAGAAGATGACCCAAATGATGGTAATGTTGCAAGTCATGCAGAAGGAAAAGAACACAAATAAGAATCCTTCAGCCTCAACTGAAGAGCAGCCGGCCATACCTCTTCTCACTCATGGGAACAACCAACAAGGGGTCATGATGCCTTTCACTGGCTACCCAAGCAATCAAAATTGTCCTTCATTTGACCCAAGCAATCCCCCATATGGTCTTCCTCGAGGTTTTGTGCCGCCGATCGCTCTGGTCCAAAAAATGGCAATCCAAACTCACAAAACACAACCCAGACACAGATCCCCACCAATTCTATGGTGCGTTCCGTTAACCCAAACACTTCACCATTCACCTTCCACACCGGTGCCAATGGGATCCAAGTTGCACGGGGCTTCGCTTCCCCACAGTATGTTCCCGTGAATCGGTCGTGTGGGAATCCTCAATCCATAGAAAGGCTGGAGGTTCTAGAGGAAAGATCGCGAACTATTGAAGGGGCAAACGGTCATGGTCTTCGGGATGCCTCTCTCAACTCTATCTAGTGCCCAATGTCGTAATACCTCCAAAATTCAAAGTGCCAGATTTTGACAAATATATAGGAGCCACTTGTCCAAAAAGCCACTTAACCATGTACGTCAGGAAGATGGCATCACATGCCCGGGATGATAAGCTCTTGATTCATTTCTTCCAAGATAGTTTGATTGGGGCAGCTTCAAATTGGTACATACACCTCGAGCGGGCCCACATTCGATCCTTCAAAGACCTAGCGGATGCATTCCTGAAACAATACAAGTATAATATTGACATGGCTCCTGATAGGATGCAACTTCAACATATGTTAAAAAGGGATACAGAAACCTTCAAGGAGTATGCACAAAGGTGGAGAGAATTGGCTGCTCAGGTAGAGCCCCCATTAACTGAGAAGGAAATTGTGGCAATGTTCATTGATACACTTCAGCCACCCTTCTATGATAGAATGATTGGAAGTGTATCATCAAACTTTTCTGACATGGTTATCATTGGAGAAAGAATTGAGAATGGGATGAGAAATGGTAAAATTGTTGAAAGTTCTGTGGGGGTAGCCGGGATGACAAAAGTTCCATTTGTCAAAAAGAATGAAGAAGAGGCACATGTTGTGGCATCTGAGCAAGAGTCTGAGTGGTCTGGGCATTGGATACCGAGTCAAATATCTGTCAACTCTCAACCGTCTTTTCAAACAACCTACACTCCATATTATCCACCACATCACCAACCTAACCATCCATATGTAGCCGCCATCTCACAATTTCCAACCCAATCCTATCCTATGAGGACACCATACCACCCATCAAAGCCTTTCCAACATCAAACTTTTCCCGCCATACCGCCCCAACAAAACCTAAATGCAAATCAAAGGAGACAACCTTACAACCCAGAAAAGAAGCCCATGCAGTTTGACCCTATACCTATGACTTACACGGAGCTATTGCACAGCCTTATTGAAAAATCTTTGTTGGTCCCGGTCCCGACCAGGGCGGTGCAACCCCCATACCCAAAATGGTTTGACCCAAATGTCAAGTGTGACTATCATGGGGGAGTGATAGGTCATTCAACTGAAAATTGCAAGACCTTAAAGTATAAAGTGCAAGATCTGATCAATGCAAATGTGCTAAGTTTCCAACGAGACACTCTTGATGCAGGAGGTTCTGGAGTCCATGCCGTAGAGGACACTTTGGAACATGACCTTTGAATCTTGTGTAGAGTAATTCATTGATGCTAATCCTTTAGCTCTGCCCAAGGCTTTAGGAAGTTTTTCATAATGGGCTTACTTGTTTCCATTTCAGTATGAATAAATGAATGCATTGAGTTTCCTTCCTTTCCTTCATCTTCTGATTTTACCTTCATCCTTCTTCTTTTTTCTTGAAAGTTACCAATAAAGCAGATCTGAAGGTGATTCTCTTTAAAAATAAAATAAAATAATAAGTGCTAGAACCTCATCGTATGATCCTGATCACCTCATTAACCATGCTGGTTCGGACAACTATGGAAAGTTTCCTCATGAGATCAACCGAAGATGATTGAGGCAATCAAAGGAAATCTTTTGATTCAAGCTAGACTCCATGATTTGAAGAAAAAAAAATTAAAAGGGAAATCGAGAAAGAGCACCCGGTTATGCTTTTGCAAGTACTATCATTTTTTGTCTTACTTTTAAAATTTATGAAAATTAACAATCAAAATTTGAAATGAAGAATGACCATCTTTCTATATCTTTCACATGCTTGTACTATCCCTTGTTACTCCGTTTGAGCTTGAAATTCTTTCAAAGAACCCGGGACAAGGATCACCCCTAAGCAAGGGGCAAGCACGAAAGAATCGATGATTATGAAGCAAAAAAAAAAGAGAAGAAAAAAAGGATAAAAAAAAAAAACTTCATGCAAAGGCAAAAAAAAAGGGAGGAAATAAAAAGGAAAGTTAGAGGAAAACAAATGTTCTTAGAAATCGAAAAGATCGTGGATCCTCGGTCCTATTCAACCTTAAAACATTTGTTTGAGCCTTATATCCTTTCCTTCATGACTCTCAACCATTGGCCGCGTTATGAGCCTAAAAAGTCCATTCTGATCAATGAAAGATTGTTATCATTTTCATTAACTTTAATTGTGAGACAAAATGTATGTGCTTTTTCAATGCATCGCTCTCGGAAAAAGGAAAAGAAAGAAAAAAAAAAGAGAGAAAATGAAAAAACATAAAAAAAAAGGAGGCTCGCTGGGTTGAAAACCTGCAAGGGCGACCTAGGCAAAATTAGAGCAACCTACGCAAAAGTTAGCGTCAAACAGATTCCTCGAAGCAACAAACTGGGGCAGTTTGAATTTAAAGGCAAATCATGTCCTCAGAAGGAGATTAAAGCAATACTCGAGATCATACGAGTGTCTCTTGAAGAAATGCGAACTGAAAACTGGGGCAGTTTGAAGGCGAGTCTTGAAATTCTCAATACATGAAGACTGGAACAAACCATGTTCTTGAAAGCTGATTAAAGCGGTGCTCGAGATTATACGCATGAGAAGCTAGCACTTATCATCTTAAAAGAGTATCACCTGAAGAAAAATGTGAACTCCATCCCGTCATCGTTTCCTTCCTTCTAACAACCTTTGAATTCTTTCGCTCATATCCTTACCATTTTCCACATATTGTTACTCCCTGTCCATCCTCTATCATACCCCTCTTTCTACCATAGACTCAATTTGCATTCTTTAATACATACTGAAAGGTGAAGCAAGTATCAATAATGATATCATTTAGAGTTTCTCTCAGGTTGCAAAGGTCATGGAAAGTACATCAATCTCCTGACAAAGGGCAATGTTGGAAAAGATAGAGAAATCAAGCAGTCTCATCCATCGGGATAATCATTAGAAATAGGCATATTTGTGACAAGGGGCAAAGCATCGATGGGGCAAGAAAATGACAATCCGGATCAATGAGTGACATTCCAGTTCTTCCTTAAATTTGGTTGTGATCGAAGCTTTAAGGGGCTAGAAATCAAAGAGTGGTTTGCGAAAAATGATCAAAGTTCATTATCAATCACTGAAAGAATCTCTTGCATCATGCATTATTTCATGCACCGAATCAACATCATTGCATCACATTTAGGCATAGGGCCCATAAGCTCCCATTTTATCTGGCTTTTACGGGCTTGGAGCCCATAAGCTTTGTTTTGTTAGCTTTAGCAGCGTAGGGTCTCTAAGCTTTCGTTTGTTTTAACGGGCACAAGGCCCCAAAAGTCATGTTTTGTTAGCTTTAGCAGGCATAGGGCCTCTTAAATTTTGTTTTGTTGTAGTTTGGCTTTAGTGGGCACAGGGCCCCAAAAGTCATGTCTTGTCAGCTTTAGCAGGCATAGGGCCTCTTAAGTTTTGTTTTGTTGTAGTTTGGCTTTAGTGGGCACAGGGCCCCAAAAGTCATGTCTTGTCAGCTTTAGCAGGCATAGGGCCTCTTAAGTTTTGTTTTGTTGTAGTTTGGCTTTAGTGGGCACAGGGCCCCAAAAGTCATGTCTTGGTTGGCTTCTGTAGGCATAGGGTCTCGTAAGCTTTTTTTATCTTTCAGTTCGAGCTTCAGAAGAGCAATCCACCCCGTAGGCTCTTTTATCTTTCAGTTCGAGCTTCTGACGGGCAAACCACCCCGTAGGCTCTTTTTATCTTCAGTTCGAGCTTCTCACGAGTAATCCACCCCGTAAGCTCTTTTATCTTTCAGTTCGAGCTTCTGACGGGCAATCCACCCCGTAAGCTCTTTTATCTTTCAGTTCGAGCTTCTGACGGGCAATCCACCCCGTGAGCTCTTTTATCTTCAGTTCGAGCTTCTAACGGGCAATCCACCCCGTAGGCTCTTTTATCTTTCAGTTCGAGCTTCTCACGGGCAATCCACCCCGTAGGCTCTTTTATCTTTCAGTTCGAGCTTCTGAACGGGCAATCCACCCCGTAAGCTCTTTTATCTTTCAGTTCGAGCTTCTGACGGGCAATCCACCCCGTAGGCTCATTTATCTTTCAGTTCGAGTTTCTGACGGGCAATCCACCCCGTAGGCTCTTTTATCTTTCAGTTCGAGCTTCTCACGGGCAATCCACCCCGTAAGCTCATTTATCTTTCAGTTCGAGCTTCTCACGGGCAATCCACCCCGTAAGCTCTTTTACCTTTGTGCTCGAGCTTCAGACGGGCAATCCACCCCGTGAGCTCATTTATCTTTCTGTTCGAGTCTGACGGGCAATCCAACCCGTAAGCTCTTTTATCTTTATGCTCGAGTTTCTAACTGGTAATCCATCCCGTAAGCTCTTTTATCTTTCTGTTTAAGCTCGGCAGGCAATCCACCCTGCAAGTTTTCATGTGTAAACCTCAGTAGGCGATCCAACCCGCGGATTCTTTAAAGGAAATTGGTTTGTAAACACGAGTCCTTTGCTTATAAGAATAACCCGGACAAAATTGGAGTTCGTGTCTTTACTAATTTCTTATAACGATAATTGGTTAACTACGGTTGCACCTATTATCTAATAAGAAACAAGTAAAGAGGGGCAGCTGTGAACACCTAATTTTGTCCGGATGGCTTTTTAATTAAAGTTTTGAAAAAAAAAATAAATGAATACATAAATAAATAAAATAAATGAAATCAAAAAAATCAAATTGCTTCTGAAATCTTTCTTCTCCACTAGTTCACTCCACCACAGCACAAGGCTCAAGCAAGTAAATACCATTTTGGGTAATTTTCCAGAGCTTAGGGAAGGGGTTTGTGCCTAGATCAGAAAAATGGACACATAAAAGGAAATTGAAAGGGGACTAGAGGAAGATAAATCACTGCAACACTCCATTAATCTGGTCCCAAGGAGGAGGCAGAATTCATCTACTTCTCTATAAATACCAAATCAGAAATACAGGGTAAAGAAGGGAGGAGGATAGCAAAAAATACTCTCTGATACCAAAGAGGAAAAGATAAAAAATAAAAAAAAAAACTTTTTCTTCTGTTCTCTCCTGCGTCTTCTTCCTCCCTTCTTTTTCTTTCTTTTTTCTCTCTTTCCTTCTGATTCTTTCTCTTCCTCACCCATCCATCTCTTCCACCACTTTTTTCACAACCCAGAGATCATCAACCAAACCCATCACCCTCATCTTTCTCCTCTCATCCTTCATCTTCTTCAACAACCCAACAACAACAAAACAGAAAAAACCAGAAAAGCCACATACACACACAACTCGGGATCCGTTTCTCGGTTCGTCCTCCACCACGCGCTTCGGCCTCGCACCGCGGCCGTCCGCCACCGCACGCCGCACCAGATCCACCGAACCGCCACCATCCCCATCACGAGCTCGCCATCTACCACGCGTTCCACCAACCTTCACAACCTCGAACCACCACTCGAGATCCGCGCACTGAGAGACGACCGCCGCCGCGACGCCGCTTCCCGAACCACCGCGAGATGCAGCTGCTCGCCGCTCGGACCCACCGTTCGGAGGATCGCCACTGCTGCACGGATCTGCCACTGTAGCTCTCCCTCATCTTCTTCGTTGGTAAAAATGGAGAAGCTCAAAACAAGCTTCTGATTCAGTCTTTTTTTTGTTGTTTTATTTCACCTTTTCATATATATCATATCATGAGAGTTGTTAGTGTATTTGGGTCAGAGTTTGGGCTTTTAAACGTTTTTTATTTGATTTTTTGGGTCAAAACAAAAAGGATTCAGAATTTCTCAATAAAATAAAAACAAACAAAACAAAGATTCAAAAAAGGAGCTTTCTGATTATGGGCCTTCCATAATTAGATCCAAGTTTTTTTTGTCATTGTCTCATAAAAAATGTATCTTTTCAAAGAATAGATATATAAAAAAATATTTTTAATTCACGCAACAATCTACGACGTGATGTATGGACTTATTCATCCTCAAGTGTCGTGTGAGTTGTAAGGGTTTATCGTATAGCACTGCTATCTTGGACTCTAAGCAAAAGTGAATTCATTTTTAAAATAAAATCCCCTTCTTTAACAAAAATCAAAGATAAAATAAATTCAAAAAAAATTTAAAAATTAATCAACCAATCAAATCTTTTCTAAAGAACTACGTGGCTTTGAGTTTCCCATCGCACCCGGGAATACGTAGGAGCAAGATAAATCATCTTGTCGGGCCAAAACTAATTTTTCCCTTTTTTTGTCTCTTTTTATGTTAAAATAATTAATCAAAGTAATTAAACTTGTCTGTTTTTAGGGATGCTCTATGGACACGGTGCCATGTTCAGTCCCTTAGATTTGAGGTTGCCCTGTGGACTCATGTGCCATGTTCAACCTCATTTAGTTTTTATAAATAATAAATTTAAAAAATGAAAAAATTAATAAAAATTTTAAACATTACAAGTTAAAAAATAATTCTTTCTTGTAAATAATTTTTGGGGAAAAATAAATATTTAAAAGGTTATTAAAATGGTTTTTGCACAATTAACTTGAGGTACCGTTTTTTTAAACGGGCGATGTAGGGTGCTAATACCTTCCCTACTCGTAACCGACTCCCGGACTCATCTCTCTTTTTCTTTTCTTTTTAGACCAGTTAACCTTTAAATAATTGGGTTTTCTAAGATTTTCCCAATAAAAATCTTAGTGGGGACTCCTCTGTTTTTTA
The DNA here is from genome assembly GCA_030762895.1 of Sophora flavescens. Lineage (NCBI taxonomy): Eukaryota > Viridiplantae > Streptophyta > Magnoliopsida > Fabales > Fabaceae > Sophora > Sophora flavescens. The sequence goes on along the minus strand of JAUPTC010000011.1, from coordinate 7,466,093 downwards.
TCTCTTTTCGCGGCTCCCGGACGGGACGGTCGCGACAGGTTAGAATTAGGTTGTGGGTCTAAATTAGGGGTTTGGGCCAAATTTAGGGTTCTGGATCAAATTTAGGGTTCTGGTTTGAATTTAGGGTTTAGGGTCAAAATTTAGGGTTTTGGAATAAAATTTGGGTTCTGGGTTTAATCTAGGGTTTCAGGACTAAAATAGGGTTAGAATTAGGGTTTTGGTTAAAATTTTGGGTGTAGGATCAAAATTAGGGTTCAAGGTCAAAATTAGCGTTTAGGCTTTGAATTAGGGTTTTTGGTCAAAATTAGGGTTCAGGGTTTGAATTAGGATTTTGGGTCAAATTTCGGGTTTTGGGTAAAAATAGGTTTCTGGATCAAATTTAGGGATTTGGGTCAACATTAGGGTTTGAATTTGGCTTTTGAGTTAAAAATAGGGTTTTTGGTCAAAATTAGGGTTTTCTGTCCAAATTAGGGTTTTCGGTCAAAATTTGGGTTTTGGGTCGAAATTAAGGTGTCGGGCTTTAAGTTAAAAAAAAGGGTTTTGGGAAAAAAAAGGGTTTGAATTAGGGTATTGGGTCTAAATTAGGGTTAGAATTAGGTTGTGGGTCTAAATTAGGGTTTTGGGTCAAAATTAGGGTTCTGGGTCAAATTTAGGGTTTTGGGGCAACATTAGGGTTTAAGGTTTGAATTTGGCTTTTGAGTTAAAAATAGGGTTTTGGGTCAAAATTTCGGTTTGTGTCCAAATTAGGGTTTTGGGTCAAAATTTAGGGTTTTGGGTCAAAATTTGGGTTTTGGGTCGAAATTAAGGTGTCGGTCTTTGAGTTAAAAAAAAAGGGTTTTGGGACAAAAAAAGGGTTTGAATTAGGGTATTGGGTCTAAATTAGGGTTAGAATTAGGTTGTGGGTCTAAATTAGGGTTTTGGGTCAAAATTAGGGTTCTGGGTCAAATTTAGGGTTTTGGGGCAACATTAGGGTTTAAGGTTTGAATTTGGCTTTTGAGTTAAAAATAGGGTTTTGGGTCAAAATTTCGGTTTTGTGTCCAAATTAGGGTTTTGGGTCAAAATTTAGGGTTTTGGGTCAAAATTTGGGTTTTGGGTCGAAATTAAGGTGTCGGGCTTTGAGTTAAAAAAAAGGGTTTTGGGACAAAAAAAGGGTTTGAATTAGGGTATTGGGTCTAAATTAGGTTTAGAATTAGGTTGTGGGTCTAAATTAGGGTTTTTGGACAAAATTAGGGTTCTGGGTCAAATTTAGGGTTCTGGCTTAAATTTAGGGTTTAGGGTCAAAATTTAGGGTTTTGGATTAAAATTTGGGTTCTGGGTTAAATCTAGGGTTTCGGGACAAAAATAGGGTTAGAATTAGCGTTTTGGTTAAAATTTATGGTTTAGGATCAAAATTAGGGTTCAGGGTCAAAATTAGGGTTTAGGCTTTGAATTAGGGTTTTTGGTCAAAATTAGGGCTCTAGGCTATAATTTGGGTTTTGGGTCAAAATTAGGTTTCTGGATCAAATTTAGGGTTTTGCGTCAACATTAGTGTTTGAATTTGGCTTTTGAGTTAAAAAAAGGGTTTTGGGTCAAAAGAAGGGTAAGAATTAGGGTTTTTCGTTAACATTAGTGTTTAGGGTCAAAATAGGGTTCTTTTCTAAAATAGGGTTCGAATTAGGGTTTTGGATCAGAATTAGGGTTTTTGGTCTAAATTTGGGTTTTGGGTCAAATTAGGGCTTTGGGTTATTTTAGGTAAAAATTTCGGTTTTGGGTCCAAATTACGGTTTTGGGTCCAATTTAGGGTTTAGGATCAAAATTAGGGTTTATGGTCAAAATTAGGGTTTAGGCTTTGAATTAGGGTTGTGGGTGTAAATTAGGGTTTTGGGTCAGAATTACGGTTTTGGGTCAAAATTAGGGGTTTGGGTTATAATTAGGGTTTTGGGTCAAAATTTGGGTTTTGGGATCAAATTTGGGTTTAAATTAGGGTTTTAGGTCAAAATTAGGGTTTGAATTAGGGTTTTACGTTAAAATTAGGGTTTAGGGTCAAAATTTAGGGTTTTGGATTAAAATTTGGGTTCTGGGTTAAATCTAGGGTTTCGGGACAAAAATAGGGTTAGAATTAGGGTTTTGGTTAAAATTTAGGGTTTAGGATCAAAATTAGGGTTCAGGGTCAAAATTAGGGTTTAGGCTTTGAATTAGGGTTTTTGGTCAAAATTAGGGCTCTGGGTTATAATTTGGGTTGTGGGTCAAAATTTCGGTTTTGGGTCAAAATTAGGGAAAAGGTTTTGAATTAGGGTTTTGGGTCAAATTTTCGGGTTTTGGGTCAAAAATAGGTTTCTGGATCAAATTTAGGGTTTTGGGTCAACATTAGGGTTTGAATTTGGCTTTTGAGTTAAAAATAGGGTTTTTGGTCAAAATTAGGGTTTTCTGTCCAAATTAGGGTTTTCGGTCAAAATTTGGGTTTTGGGTCGAAATTAAGGTGTCGGGCTTTAAGTTAAAAAAAAGGGTTTGAATTAGGGTATTGGGTCTAAATTAGGGTTAGAATTAGGTTGTGGGTCTAAATTAGGGTTTTGGGTCAAAATTAGGGTTCTGGGTCAAATTTAGGGTTTTGGGTCAACGTTAGGGTTTAAGGTTTGAATTTGGCTTTTGAGTTAAAAATAGGGTTTTGGGTCAAAATTTCGGTTTTGTGTCCAAATTAGGGTTTTGGGTCAAAATTTGGGTTTTGGGTCGAAATTAAGGTGTCGGGCTTTGAGTTAAAAAAAAGGGTTTTGGGACAAAAAAAGGGTTTGAATTAGGGTATTGGGTCTAAATTAGGTTTCTGGATCAAATTTAGGGTTTTGCGTCAACATTAGGGTTTGAATTTGGCTTTTGAGTTAAAAATAGGGTTTTGGGTCAAAATCTCGGTTTTGTGTCCAAATTAGGGTTTTGGGTCAAAATTTAGGGTTTTGGGTCAAAATTTGTGTTTTGGGTCGAAATTAAGGTGTCGGGCTTTGAGTTAAAAAAAGGGTTTGAATTAGGGTATTGGGTCTAAATTAGGGTTAGAATTAGGTTGTGGGTCTAAATTAGTGTTTTGGGTCAAAATTAGGGTTTTGGGTCAACATTAGGGCTTAAGGTTTGAATTTGGCTTTTGAGTTAAAAATAGGGTTTTGGGGTCAAAATTTCGGTTTTGTGTCCAAATTAGGGTTTTGGGTCAAAATTTAATGTTTTGGGTCAAAATTTGGGTTTTGGGTCGAAATTAAGGTGTCGGGATTTGAGTTAAAAAAAGGGTTTGAATTAGGGTATTGGATCTAAATTAGGGTTAGAATTAGGTTGTGGGTCTAAATTAGGGGTTTGGGCCAAATTTAGGGTTCTGGATCAAATTTAGGGTTCTGGCTTCAATTTAGGGTTTAGGGTCAAAATTTAGGGTTTTGGAATAAAATTTGGGTTCTGGGTTTAATCTAGGGTTTCAGGACTAAAATAGGGTTAGAATTAGGGTTTTGGTTAAAATTTTGGGTGTAGGATCAAAATTAGGGTTCAAGGTCAAAATTAGCGTTTAGGCTTTGAATTAGGGTTTTTGGTCAAAATTAGGGTTCAGGGTTTGAATTAGGATTTTGGGTCAAATTTCGGGTTTTGGGTAAAAATAGGTTTCTGGATCAAATTTAGGGATTTGGGTCAACATTAGGGTTTGAATTTGGCTTTTGAGTTCAAAATAGGGTTTTGGGTCAAAATTAGGGTTTTCTGTCCAAATTAGGGTTTTCGGTCAAAATTTGGGTTTTGGGTCGAAATTAAGGTGTCGGGCTTTGAGTTAAAAAAAAGGGTTTTGGGACAAAAAAAGGGTTTGAAATAGGGTATTGGGTCTAAATTAGGGTTAGAATTAGGCTGTGGGTCTAAATCAGGGTTTTGGGTCAAAATTAGGGTTCTGGGTCAAATTTAGGGTTTTGGGGAAACATTAGGGTTTAAGGTTTGAATTTGGCTTTTGAGTTAAAAATAGGGTTTTGGGTCAAAATTTCGGTTTGTGTCCAAATTAGGGTTTTGGGTCAAAATTTAGGGTTTTGGGTCAAAATTTGGGTTTTGGGTCGAAATTAAGGTGTCGGGCTTTGAGTTAAAAAAAAAGGGTTTTGGGACAAAAAAAGGGTTTGAATTAGGGTATTGGGTCTAAATTAGGTTTAGAATTAGGTTGTGGGTCTAAATTAGGGTTTTTGGACAAAATTAGGGTTCTGGGTCAAATTTAGGGTTCTGGCTTAAATTTAGGGTTTAGGGTCAAAATTTAGGGTTTTGGATTAAAATTTGGGTTCTGGGTTAAATCTAGGGTTTCGGGACAAAAATAGGGTTAGAATTAGGGTTTTGGTTAAAATTTATGGTTTAGGATCAAA
>JAUPTC010000011.1:7430262-7461262 GCA_030762895.1 Sophora flavescens | reverse complement strand
TTAGACCCCAAACCCTAATTCTGATCTAAAACCCTAATTTTAAAGCAAACACTACAACAGATTAGACTTTTAATAACACACCTTTTATAGCATTTCCGTGTGGAAATGCTATTAAAAGTGATGGGGGGACTTTTAATAGCGTTTCCTTTAGGAAACCCTATCTTAGGTATCACCTAAGATAGCGTTTCCGTGTGGAACCGCTATTAAAAGTGCCACTTAGGAAAAGATAGCGGTTCCACATGGAAACGCTATCTTAGGTGATACCTAAGATAGTGTTTCCTAAAGGAAACGCTATCTTAGGTTCACCTTTTGTTCAGAACAGCAAATTAAACGCGGGACCTTGGCTTTCTTCCCTCCTCTTTTTTCTTGCTCTCTTCATTCCAGTACTCGACACACACAGCCCCAACCCTACTGTAGCTCGTTGCCATCGCGGGAACCCTTATTTGCCACCGTCACCACTGGTGTTGTTGACCATCCCGCCGCCGCCGCTGCTGTTGTTGACCATCCCAACCAAGAAGGAACCACCGCTTGAACGCCATTTGAAACCGCGACCCATTCCTTCGAACGCCGCTTGAACGCGACTCCGCCGGTGTCGACCTCGCGGCCTCGACAGCTCCACTTCCAGTTGCGTGTCCATTCGCATCCCAGGTAGAGTGATGGAATGGTGATGGAATGGTAGAGTTTCAGGGTTACCAATACCCCTAACATTCAAAAGCAAAACTTTCAGCAGGCTTGGTAAAGAATGATAACACTAACTTATAATGCATAATTTACAAGAACTGTTCTGTCATCTTTGTTTGCCAACATAGTCCAGCCTCTTGTATTGCTTTATCATTACTCATTATGTTCTAGCTGAGTCAAGCACAGCTGGTGACTGATTCTAGTTTTCCATGCTATGAAAAAACATTAATCAAATGGTTCTAGAGGATCTCTAAGTCTGATGCTTTTTGATTTGATGCAATTATATGGATTATTTGGCCTTTTCTAATTTTATTGTCTTATTGTAGAGTTATCTGTAGTTTAAGGGGTCATTTGCATTTGCATTTTTGTTTTTTTGTTTTTGTTTTTGTTGTGCTTTGGCTTTAATTTTGATGCTGCTCCTGGTTGTTTTACTTGTTGCTACTGAAAACCTGTCAATTTACTTTTTGGTGGGGCCATTGATGTTTTTGTGTCTATCTGTGTTTGGCTTTTTTTTTCATCGACCAAACATGATGGTTAGGTGAGGATGTCCTTGAACCTCCAGATAAAGTGATTTGCTTTGGCTTGGCATTTCATTACTACTTGAACTGAAACGAAATAAATGGGCAGAAATTGTTAAACCATGGGACTCCAACCAAGAGAAGGCAATATTCCAACAATGTAATGTTGGTGGTAGGAAGATAATTGCTGCAGGTTGTATTTTGGTTGATTGCATCTAGTATTGCCATGAGGATCAAAATTCTGGTTATTATGCTTTGTTTTGTTTGTGGAGGGTGGCTTTTGGTAAATAGTGGTTTGATATCACTTAATTAATATGCAGAATTAGCATTAAGTTGCTTTTCATCTACTATTATGTATTTATTTTTTGGTGAAATGCTACTATGTGTTTTACCTTTCTGTAGAATAGTTCTAACTTCTAAATGGCTTTGGATAGTACGATTGCAAATTCTTAAGCTAAGAGTCTACTTGTTCTGGTTTTGTAACAATTGTGCTTTAGTTAGTGTAACAGGTTAATGCAATTATGTTGCTTTTCACTTTCAATCAATCAATTTCTTTTATCATTCTTTCAAGAAAGCATTTAGTCGCAAAATAATGGATTCTTGTAATCTTGTCACTTAATTTTATAATTTTTTTTTACAGGTAGCAAGGAATCAATCAACATTAATTTGGACAGGTCAACAATTCTTTTGTTAGATTCTCTCTATCGGTCAATAAGTTTGAAGGACGTGCAGGTATAAAACCATTGTTCCTGTATGCATGAATCAACCTTTATTAAAAGTTTTTCTTGCTGCAGAATTCTTTAGATAAATGTTCAATTTGTAAAATTATTTGTTTAGATTTTTCTGAATATGCATTCTTTTTGGTCTTGCTTTTGGGGTGTCTCCTGACTTGAAGATATTTAGACTAATATTCCATATTTGTATGTTTGCATTGACTTGAGTAGAAACCTAATCAAGTTGATTAATATGCCATAGTCAGTATGAGTAAATCATGAATTCATGATTCTTATGTGGACTTCTTTTTCGAGAACTACTGGTTTGTATATTAAACATAAAGACTAGCATTTTCAGGTCAAGAAGAGCCAATATATAGTTGAATAGAACCCAAATCTAGTTCAGATTTTGAATTATGTTGTCAATTTGCTGAAGTTTTTATCATGAGAGTCTGTTACACGCTTCCAAAACTTGTGTTTTTTGAATTTAGGTTTGTGCTTGCATTTCTAATTTCATGTGTTGTGAAATAATTTATTCCTAATATGTTTAGGATGAGGATGATTGTGCTATTGGCTGATAGCAATACTACCACATGGTAATTCTATCTATGTTTGAGATCATCTCAACAACATGAGTAGCATCCTTAGGCCAAATTGACATCTCAAGTAGTTGTTAACATACTCAAATTCAGTATAATGTAGCTACTTGAACTGATGCATAACAATGGAAAAAGGGATGAATGGAATTGGGAATTGGAAACAACTGGATGCTATACAACTAAATCTGCATATCAATTTATACAACAACAGGGTTTGATAATTTGGACTATATGGTTGGAGAGAAATGAAATCGTTTTCAACAACAAAAAACCTGATATATTAAGGATGCTAGACTTGGAATGCATAATAGTTAGGAAATCTGGTGTTGGTCAGTAATGGCTCTCTGCTTGAAAGCCCTCTGTGAGAATTCTGTGTCAAGTTGCTGGTGAAGGGGTTAGGCAGAGGCAGACCACAATTAAGTGGGTCAATGGATGTGCTCTATAGAGCTTAAACGTGGATGCCATGATAGCCTTGGTTATATTTTCACAATAGTCATAAATTTAAGGTTCTTGAAGTCATCGATTGTTCGAGATTGATATTTAAGTGCAAGTATATTACAAGTATTTATATACTTAAATTATTGCCATTTCATTTCCATTCTGATCTCACTCTATTATTAATTGAAATGAAATTGAATTAAAAATTCCACATTACAATTATGGAAATTTTTGTAGATCGGGAAAGCATGGATCGAAAATGGATGTCTGCCAATCGTTTAACGAAGGAGTATGAGGATGGGGTGAAAGAGTTCATTAGGTTTGCAGTTCGGCATGCGGAAAACCGTAGTACAATCATATGTCCTTGTTTAGATTGTTGTTATGCAAGGCGAGTTAGTGCAGCCGATTTGGAAGAACATTTAGTGTGTAATGGAATCGATCAAAGTTATACATGTTGGACAAAACATGGTGAGACAAGAGCTGAGTCTAGTGAAATGAGGAATCGTGTGAGATATTCATCATACGATACCGACACAAATACTTATGAGGGCGATCGTTTTGAAGACATAGCAAATGCTTTGTTGAAGAGGATCTTCGGGATTGTCCTCAAATGTTTGAGAGGTTGGTAAGTGATGCAGAGCAACCATTGTGTGATGGTTGTACTAAATTCACAAGATTGTCGGCGATGTTAAAGTTGTATAACTTGAAATCGGGCAACGGATGGACTGATAAGAGCTTTACGGACTTACTCACACTATTGAAAGACATGTTGCCAGAGGATAATGTGCTTCCTAGTCGGACATATGAGGCTAAACAAATGTTACGCTCTATTGGCATGAGCTACGAGAGGATACATGCTTGTCCTAACGATTGCATTTTATTTCGGAATGAATATGCATCGTTAAAGATGTGTCCTAAATGTAATGCCTCACGATATAAGAAGAAAGAATCAGATCCGAGAGAAGGTTGTGTGGTATTTTCCCATAATACCCAGATTTAGGCGCATGTACCGTAGTTCAAGATTCAAAGCACTTGACATGGCATGAGGATGAAAGGATCAAAGATGGCAAGCTGCGGCACCGGCAGATTCTCCGCAATGGAAGAAATTTGATCATGATTATCCCGATTTTGGGCAAGAATCAAGAAACCTACGACTTGCATTGGCTCTTGACGGATTTAACCCGCATGGTGTTCAAAGTAGCTCTCACAAGACATGACCTGTGATTTTGGTGATTTATAACCTATCCCCATGGCTATGCATGAAGCGCAAATTTATGATGTTATCTATGTTAATTTTCGGGCCCAAACAACCAGGAAATGATATAGACGTCTATTTGACTCCTTTGATTGAAGACTTGAAACAACTGTGGGAGACAGGTGTGGAGGTGTATGATGGGTATAAGGAAGAAAGTTTCAATTTGAGAGCTATGTTGTTTGGAACAATTAATGATTTTCCATCCTACGGTAATCTATCAGGATATAGCATCAAGGGTCAGTGTGCATGCCCTATATGTGAAGAGGGTACGGATTGGATGCGGTTAGAACATTGTAAGAAGAATGTCTTTCTTGGGCATCGTAGATTTTTGCATCCAAGTCATCATTACCGGTGGTGGAGAAAGGCGTTCAATGGGAACTCGGAAGAAGGTAGAGCTCCTTCACCTTTGACGGGTGATCAACTTTTTGAAAAGGTAAAGGATTTGAATATCCAATTCGGTAAACCTTTTGCGAGAGATATTGTCACAAGAGGGTGGAAGAAAAGGTCGATTTTCTTTGAGTTGTCATATCTGTGATAGTGTCATTGGTACGTTACTCAATGTGCCAGGGAAGACTAAAGATGGCATCAATGCAAGGTTGGACTTGGTTAGTATGGGAATAAGAAGAGAATTGGGACCGACGAAGAAGGGTAAAAGTACATATCTTCCTCCCGCTGCTTACACTCTATCTAGAAAAGAAAAAACCATTTTTTGTAAGTTTCTTGAAGGAGTTAAGGTTCCGGAAGGGTACTCTTCAAACATTAGGAACCTCGTATCGATGAAAGATCTCAAGTTAAAAGGTCTAAAGTCCCACGATTGTCATGTTCTCATGGAGCAGTTGATACCCATTGGTATACGGTCTATTTTACCTAACAAAGTGCGGGGGGCCTTAACTAAACTCTGTTTCTTCTTCAAGGCAATTTGCAGCAAAGTGATTGACCCTGGGAAGTTGCCATCGTTGCAAAGAGAAATTGTTGTGACTTTATGCGAGCTTGAGATGTACTTTCCACCTTCATTCTTTGACATAATGGTTCATCTAACCATTCACCTTGTTAGAGAGACACAACTGTGTGGGCCAGCTTATATGAGATGGATGTACCCGATTGAGCGTTATATGCATTACATTAGTTGATCACTAACGGACATATTGAAATGCAAAATTTCCAGGCACCTGCAAAATCTAAAGGCAAGGGCAGAGTGTCTGGATATACAAAGGAGTCAATTACAACCCAAGAAAATAAAGGAGGCAACTCTGAGGCCAACCCTCCTACAGCTGGTTCAACTACAATTTCTCTGGAATATTTGAATTTTCTTAAAATACATGAACGAAAGAATATGAAAAATGATGACCAATTGGACATAGAGATGGAACAAAATATTTTTGGTCAGCATTTCATTGAGATGATCAATACTGAAAATATCAGAGAAGTTGTAAATCATGAATGGGTATCTGCCTCCGTTATTTCCGTATATATCAGGTACTAAATCAGGCTTAAAGTGTACAATATTTTTTTAGTCTTTCCATTTAAATATTGATGTCATTGGTGTAATCCATTTTTATATTTTAATTGAAGGTATTTGTATGAAGAATTGTTGCTTCCAAAGGAAAGAACGAGGAGGTTTCTGTTCTTGTCCCCACACCAAACAGATACATACGGCTTCTTCGGGAGGGATTCACAGGACAACGTATATAACTGACCGCTTTGCAACTACAGAAAGAGAATATCAGCCCTTGTTTCTAGCGTCGTGCAATGTTGGGTGAGTCACTTATCCTATAGGACTTAATTCACAATAATGAATTACATAAAAGTTGAGGTGCTTAGGATTTGTTATCTCAACATTTTTGTAGGAATCATTGGGTCTTTGTCGCGATAAATATTGTTGAAGAGATTATTTACTATCTGGATCCCTTGAATGTTGATCCTAGGGGTCGCCTGAATTAAAGAATCTGTTCGATAAGTAAGCATGCTTTTATATTTCTGATTTTCTATGATTCTGTCGAATGGCTTCCATGGTAGATACATGTTGCAAGTTGTCATGGTCCTAATGTGCTTTTGATTTTTGACATTAGAACATGTGTTGAATTGACATATACTGGGTTGTGGCTGTTGTGGTTCAAAATAAAAAAAAGCATGCGTGTGTTTGTGATGATTGAAAATATGTTTCTTAATGAACTCTGTTTGATTTTGTGATTAGTGCTTTGCAAGTTTGTCGTGCAAATATCGGAGCTAAGGTGCCGCGTTTAAAGGCAACCAACATTAAATGGATTCAGATAGAGGTACATTTGCAAAAACTTAATGCGCAATTAGATAAAAAAAAACTATATTGATTTACTATTTTATTTTTTATAGTGCCCAAGACAACCCAACAGTACAGATTGTGGGTACTATGTCGTGCGTTTCATGAAGGAAACTATCTTGCATAACCAAGTTAAAATACCAATGGCGGTATGTTGTTTACTTAGCTTTTAACTGTGACTGTTCAAATGTTTTAGCAATTGTAACTTAATTTATTTAATTTTTATGTCGCAGTACTTCCTTGACTTCAAATGCTCCACATACTCCACTGCTCAACTATCTGAAGTCAAGGAAGATTGGTGTCGCTATATTGTTGAAAAGTTCGTTTGATTATGTCAAATTGATCACAGTAGTTGCAGCAATACTCATTGGTATGCGAATAATGCTTTTGATCACAAAGTAATGCATGTTACAAGTGTATGTTTTGGCTTCGTAGGATGCAGAAAGTGAATGGCAATTTATAAATATTACATGAAATTGTATATAGCACTTGGTTTCTTTGGTGATTGGGTTATTGATGCTAAATTTCAAAATCTTGTTCATAAAATGTTCATTAGGGGAGTTTTCTATAACAACCAACTGGACGTATGGTTATACTTTTCTATTGGCAATCTTTAATTTATTTTATGCCTAATGAATCTGGAAATGGTGGTTGATATACACCTTTTTCAGCATATACATGCCTTCTTTTTAGCTCGGTGGATGTGTACTATCTTCTCTTGGTCCTGGTACACTTAGTTCAAACCATATTGATTTGGTGCTTGTGTTTGCTTACAGACCAGACAGGCTTTTACACCAAAACAAATAAATGAAGCATGCTATGTTGACATGAAGGCTAACAAAGATGTTTTTGACAGTCTGAGGAAAAACCCAAAAGTAAAATATGATGGGCAACGGTTCTCTTATAATGATGGAGTTATTGACCTTAAGGATGCTTAAGGATACACGAGTTTCCAGAGGGCATTACTGTTATTGACCTTAAGGATGCTTACCCAACTGTGATGGAGGACTTTTATTAGTTTCTTGTTATTTGTTGAACATTTGTGACATTGATGGTTCAGTAACATTGTTCATTAGGGCAGGTACAATGACTTTTATTAGTTTCTTGTTATTTGTTGAACATTTCACATTTCTGACATTGATGGTTCAGTAACATTGGTAGATTTGTTCATTGATATATGTTTGTTATTATTTCTCACAGATTTCCCTCCTCTTTGCATAAATGAATTTTGGTGTAGTTCAATATGCAGGAATGGATGTAAAAGTTAAGAAATATGTAAAAAAAAAAAAAAAGGGGGAATAGATAGCGTTTGTTATTAACAAACGCTATCTAAAGTGACTTTAGATAGCATTTGTTAATACACCTATCAAACACACCAACCCACACACTACAACGCTATCTAAAGTCACCTATTAATAGCACTTCCTAAATGCTATCTTTGCTAACGAGTTTTAATAGCGGTAGCATAGATAGCGGTTACAAACGCTATTAAAAGGCATACGGAAACGCTATCTAAAGTCTAATCTGTTGTAGTGAAAACCCTAATTCTTACCCTATTTTTAACCCAAAACCCTATTTTTAACTCAAAACCAAAATTCAAACCCTAAACCCTAATGTTGACCGAAAACCCTAAATTTGAACCAGAACCCCAATTTTGACCCAAAACCCGAATTTTGACCCAAAACCCTAATTCAAACCCTAAACCCTAATTCAAACCCTAAACCCTAATTTTGACCCAAAACCCTAATTTGGGCTCAAAACCGAAATTTTGACTCAAAACCGAAATTTTGACCCAAAACCCTAATTCTGATCCAAAACCCTGATTCGAACCCTATTTTTGACCCAAAACCCTAAATTTGACCCAGAACCCAATTTTTGACCCTAAACCCTAATTTTAACGTAAAACCCTAATTCAAACCCTAATTTTGACCTAAAACTGTAATTTAAACCCAAATTTGATCCCAAAACCCAAATTTTGACCCAAACCCTAATTATAACCCAAACCCCTAATTTTGACCCAAAACCGTAATTCTGACCCAAAACCCTAATTTACACCCACAACCCTAATTCAAAGCCTAAACCCTAATTTTGATCCTAAACCCTAAATTGGACCCAAAACCGAAATTTTGACCTAAAATAACCCAAAGCCCTAATTTGACCCAAAACCCAAATTTAGACCAAAAACCCTAATTCTGATCCAAAACCCTAATTCGAACCCTATTTTAGAAAAGAACCCTATTTTGACCCTAAACCCTAATGTTAACGAAAAACCCTAATTCTTACCCTCCTTTTGACCCAAAACCCTATTTTTAACTCAAAAGCCAAATTCAAACCCTAATGTTGACCCAAAACCCTAAATTTGATCCAGAAACCTAATTTTGACCCAAAACCCGAAATTTGACCCAAAACCCTAATTCAAACCCTAAACCCTAATTTTAACCCAAAACCGAAATTTTGACCCACAACCCAAATTATAACCCAGAGCCCTAATTTTGACCAAAAACCCTAATTCAAAGCCTAAACCCTAATTTTGACCCTGAACCCTAATTTTGATCCTAAACCCTAAATTTTAACCAAAACCCTAATTCTAACCCTATTTTGTCCCGAAACCCTAGATTTAACCCAGAACCCAAATTTTAATCCAAAACCCTAAATTTTGACCCTAAACCCTAAATTTAAGCCAGAACCCTAAATTTGGCCCAACCCATTTGACCCCCTTTGACCCAAAACCCTAATTTAGACCCACAACCTAATTCTAACCCTAATTTAGACCCAATACCCTAAATCAAACCCTTTTTTTGTGCCAAAACCCTTTTTTTAACTCAAATCCCGACACCTTAATTTCGACCCAAAACCCAAATTTTGACCCAAAACCCTAAATTTTGACCCAAAACCCTAATTTGGACACAAAACCGAGATTTTGACCCAAAACCCTATTTTTAACTCAAAAGCCAAATTCAAACCCTAATGTTGACCCAAAACCCTAAATTTGATCCAGAAACCTAATTTTGACCCAAAACCCGAAATTTGACCCAAAACCCTAATTTTGACCCAAAACCGAAATTTTGACCCACAACCCAAATTATAACCCAGAGCCCTAATTTTGACCAAAAACCCTAATTCAAAGCCTAAACCCTAATTTTGACCCTGAACCCTAATTTTGATCCTAAACCCTAAATTTTAACCAAAACCCTAATTCTAACCCTATTTTTGTCCTGAAACCCTAGATTTAACCCAGAACCCAAATTTTAATCCAAAACCCTAAATTTTGACCCTAAACCCTAAATTTAAGCAATAACCCAAAATTTGACCCAGAACCCTAATTTTGACCCAAAACCCTAATTACACCCAACCTAATTCTAACCCTAATTACAAACCTAATAAACCTATTTTGTCCCAACCAAATTTTGACCCAAACCCTAATTTTGACCCAAAACCCTAATTTGGACACAAACCAAATTTTGACCCAAAACCCTATTTTTAACTCAAAAGCCAAATTCAAACCTTAAACCCTAATGTTGACCCAAAACCCTATTTGCCCCTTTCCCCTTTTGACCCCCAATTCAACCCTAATTTAGACCCAATACCCTAATTCAAACCCTTTTTGTCCCAAAACCCTTTTTTAACTCAAAGCCCGACACCTTAATTTCGACCCAACCCAATTTTGACCCCCTTTCCTATTGACCCTAATTTTGACCCAAAACCCTATTTTTAACTCAAAAGCCAAATTCAAACCCTAATGTTGACCCAAAACCCTAAATTTGATCCAAAACCTATTTTTGACCCAAAACCAAATTTGACCCAAACCTATCCAACCCTAATTTTGACCCAAACCAAATTTTGACCCACAACCCAATTATAACCCAGCCTAATTTTGACCAAAACCCTAATTCAAAGCCTAAACCCTAATTTTGACCCCGAACCCTAATTTTGATCCTAAACCCTAAATTTTAACCAAAACCCTAATTCTAACCCTATTTTTGTCCCGAAACCTAGATTTAACCCTAACCCAAATTTTAATCCAAAACCCTAAATTTTGACCCTAAACCCTAAATTAAGAACCCTAAATTTGACCCGAACCCTAATTTGTCCCAAAACCCTAATTTAGACCCACAACCTAATTCTAACCCTAATTTAGACCCAATACCCTAATTCAAACCCTTTTTGTCACCTTATTCAAACCCAAATTTTGACCCAAAACCCTAAATTTTGACCCAAAACCCTAATTTTGACACAAAACCGAAATTTTGACCAAAAACCCTATTTTTAAGTCAAAAGCCAAATTCAAACCTTAAACCCTAATGTTGAACCAAAACCCTAAATTTTGACCCTAAACCCTGAATTGAAGCCCGAACCCTAATTTAGACCGACAACCTAATTCTAACCCTAATTTAGACACAATACCCTAATTCAAACCCTTTTTTTGTCCCAAAACCCTTTTTTTTAACTCAAAGCCCGACACCTTAATTTACCATTTGACCCAAACCCTAATTTTGACCCAAACCCTAATTTGAAAACCTAATTTTGACCCAAAACCCTATTTTTAACTCAAACCCTAATTTTGACCCAAAACCCTAAATTTGATCCAAAACCTATTTTGACCCAACCTAATTTTGACCCAAACCAAAATTTTGACCCAAAACCCAAATTATAACCCAACCTAATTTTGACCAAAACCTAATTCAAAGCCTAAACCAATTTTGACCCCGAACCCTAATTTTGATCCTAAACCCTAAATTTTAACCAAAACCCTAATTCTAACCCTATTTTTGTCCCAAACCCTAGATTTAACCAAAACCCTAATTTTAATCCAAAACCCTAAATTTTGACCCTAAACCCTAAATTGAAGCCAGAACCCTAAATTTGACCCAGAACCCTAAATTTGGCCCAAAACCCTAATTTAGACCCACAACCTAATTCTAACCCTAATTTAGATCCAATACCCTAATTCAAACCCTTTTTAACTCAAGCCACACCTTAATTTTAACCCAAAACCCAAATTTTGACCCAAACCCTAAATTTTGACCCAAACCCTAATTTGACCAAACCAAATTTTGACCCAAAACCCTATTTTTAACTCAAAGCCAAATTCAAACCTTAAACCCTAATGTTGACCAAAACCCTAAATTTGACCCAAACCCTAATTTTGACCCAAACCCTAATTTAGACCCACAACCTAATTCTAACCCTAATTTAGACCCAATACCCTAATTCAAACCCTTTTTGTCCCAAAACCCTTTTTAACTCAAACCCGACACCAAATTTCGACCCAAAACCCAATTTTGACCCAAAACCCTAAATTTTGACCCAAAACCCTAATTTGGCACAAACCTAATTTTGACCCAAAACCCTATTTTTAACTCAAAGCCAAATTCAAACCCTAATGTTGACCCAAAACCCTAAATTTGACAACACAACAAAACCAACCAAAACCCTAATTTTACCAAAAAATTTACCCAAACAAATTATAACCCCCCTAATTTTGACCAAAAACCTAATTCAAAGCCTAAACCCTAATTTTGACCCGAACCCTAATTTTGATCCTAAACCCTAAATTTTAACCAAAACCCTAATTCTAACCCTATTTTTGTCCCAAAACCCTAATTTAACCCGAACCCAAATTTTAATCCAAAACCCTAAATTTTGACCCTAAACCCTAAATTTAAAAACCCTAAATTTGACCAAACCCTAATGTTGACCCAAAACCCTAATTTAGACCCACAACCTAATTCTAACCCTAATTTAGACCCAATACCCTAATTCAAACCCTTTTTTTGACCCAAAACCCTTTTTTTTAACTCAAAGCCCGACACCTTAATTTTGACCCAAAACCCTATTTTTAACTCAAAAGCCAAATTCAAACCTTAAACCCTAATGTTGACCCAAAACCCTAAATTTGACCCAAAACCCTAATTTTGACCCAAAACACTAATTTAGACCCACAACCTAATTCTAACCCTAATTTAGACCCAATACCCCCTTTTTTTTAAGCAAAAAGGAGTGCAGAAGCATCACCGCAGTGGAAATCATCCCAACTATGTTGGCACCAAAACCACTACCAATCATCTGCAGCACCCCAAAGTATTATTAAAAACAAAAGAAAGAAATACAAGAAAACATGGGGGACATAGGACCTTACCCATGAGAAGAGGGGGATTACAAGAATCTATAATTAGGCATACCCCACCTATTACGGAAGAAATCATACCTAATAAAATCGGGAATCGGGCTCCACCAAGTGAAGCATTTAGAACTGACTCCAAAATTGGCTAGCTTATCAGCACAGTGATTAGCTTCTCTAAAAACATGAGAGATCAAGAAAGTTAAGTTTGAGGCCAAAGCAATACAGTTTCTCCATTTAGTTCTAATCTTCCAAGGAGCTATGTCTGGGTTCGAGTAAGCAAGAACCACAAGAGAAGAGTCACATTCCAGCCATAATCTGGACCAGCCCCTCTCCACAGCAATCTGGATTGCTGTCATGGCAGCAAGCAGTTCAGCAGAGAAAGAGTCCTGAGTCCCATAGAATTCAGCAAAACAGCCAAGAGTAGCTCCACTACTGTCTCTAAAGATTGCACCACCACCAGCTTGACCCGAAGAGCCTTTAGAGGCCCCATCTGTATTAACTTTAATCCAGCCTGGTAGGGGAGGGGTCCAAACAACATGGAGAATTTTAGGAGAGGCTGTCGGATGGCCTTTGATCCTCAGCAGCTCAAAGATTCTCAATTCCTCAGCAGAAGAGAACATTTTATTTGCAGAAACATTACCAGACAAAGAAATGGAGGCTTTGAGCATGCTAGTAGCTGCTCTCACTGTGATTGTTCTATCATCAAACTTCAGTTTATTTCTTGAGAACCAAATGATCCAAAAGGAATTAACAATAGCTGCAGTTATAGTGTCTTTCATTTGCAGGCTCCACTGCTTATGGCAAAGGGAGAGAATAGAGAATACAGAAGAAGTGTCCACCTGCATATCAAAGACTGATCCAAGCCAGTGCCAAATTTGCTTTGCAAAGGGACAAGCTAAGAAGAGGTGGTCTGCACTTTCTGCAGACAAGCAAAGACTGCAGACAGAAACAGTGCAGCAGCCCCTCTTTTGAAGCTGATCTTCAGTAGGCAACTTATTATGAATAAGCCTCCAGATGACAAAAGACTTAGAGGGAGGAATTGCCCTATTCCAAATCAGCTTAGACCAGTCACAAATGGGATGCCTAATGTCTAAGAAATGGAAAGCTTCTTTGAAAGATAAACCACCCGAGGTTGAGTGCTGCCAAATAAGAGTGTCCACTATAGGGAAAACAGGAATGTCCAAATGAGGCAGCTCCTGACCAAAAATTGGGAGGTTAGCCATTAGAGATGCAGGAATAATCCAGCTGCCATCCCTTATAAAGTCAGCAAGCTTGGCTTTCAGTTTATGCTGCAGGCTGTGAGGAACATGCAGCAGATCTGCCAAGGGCTTTGAGAGCCATTTGTCAGTCCAGAAGTTAATTGATGAACCATCTCCAATCTTCCAAACTGAATTGTTAAGAACCGACTGCATATGATTTTTAATGCCAGGCCATAAGGAAGACTTGACATAGGTGGGGACAAGCTTGCAAAGTGATGAGAGAATCGCTCCTAAGAAATGTGGCCCATTCAAAGACAAGAGGAAACCAACTCAAAAGATAATTTCAGAAGAGCATCATCATTGAGAGCTAACAAAGATTTAATGCCCAATCCACCTTCCAGAACAGGTCTGCAGAGTTTCTTCCAAGCAACTATGCAGATTTTCTTGACATTAGGATCTCCAGACCAAATAAAATTCCTAATGGATTTGTCTAGATCCTTAAGAACAGATGAGGGCCAACAAAGAGACATGAAAGCTATAAAGCATCATACTGTTGATCACAGACTTGACAAGCTCAACCCTTCCCATGATTGAAAGAAGTTTACCTTTCCAAGAGGCAAGTTTGGAGGTGATTATGTCTGCTAAAGGCTGCAAGTGAATTCTTCTTGGCTTGCCCTTGAAAATTGGAACACCAAGATAATTGAAAGGAAAGGATCCAGCAGAAAATCCAAGCATCTGAGCCACTTTGGATGACTTGTTAGGGGAGATACTACCCGAGTAGAATTTACACTTGTTGAGGCTAAGCCTTTGACCCAAGCGACTCCATACTCAAAGAAAGAGGCTCATCGAGCTTCAAGACCCCTCTTGCTACCCTTACATAGAACAAGTACATCATCGGCATACAAGACATGGCTAGGAGAAGCAAGGCTCCTAGGACCGTAAATCGCTTGTAACACTCCCGGAGCCGACAAGGGCAGATATTCCTCTACTCGAGGCATCTTCAGCAAGACAGAAAAGTAGAGGTGAAAGAGGGTCACCCTGCCTAACCCCTCTTTTACAGGCAAAGAAACCTTCTGGTTTACCATTGATCAGAAAGGATAGCTTAGCAGAGTGAAGGATTGTTTTGATCCAATTGCATAAAGTAAGATTGAAACCAAAAGCTTTCAAAACAGAAATAATGAAGTTCCAGTCCAATGTGTCAAAAGCCTTTTTAATGTCAAGCTTAAGGGCCAGATTTCCACCATAGGCCTTATAGTCCAACAAATTACAAGCCTCTGAAGCAATACAAATGCATTCCTTGATGTTTCTACCTTTGACAAAACCTCTTTGCTGTGGAGAAATGATTCTGGCTGCAATATATGCTAATCTGTCAGCTAGCACCTTTGTAATGATTTTAAGTAGAAAATTGGCTAAAGCAATAGGTCTATAGTCTTCAATTCTATCAGCATGCGGCATTTTTGGAATCAGAACTACCAGATTGGAATTCATGTTAGGCAAGAGCCAATTCTGAGCAAAAAATTGATTGACTGCCCTACACACATCAGTGCCAATAATATCCCAGTAGGATTGGTAGAAACAACCACCAAAGCCATCAGGACCAGGAGCACCCTCACCATTCATTGCAAAGACAACATTCTTTATTTCCTCCATAGAAGGCAGCCTTGTCAACAAACTGTTTTCTTCAGCTGTAACAGCATTGGGAATAACCCTGGTTATGAGATCATTAGGTTGACAATCATTAGGGACTGCATACAGATTTGAGAAGAAGTCAATGACATGGTAAGCCAAGCCCCCTGCATCATCAATGATAGCATCTCCACACTTAAGCATACTCAAGGATTTAGCAGCATATCTGGTTTTTGCAATTCTATGAAAAAAAGCAGTGTTTCTGTCCCCTTGGCAATGCCAATCAACCCTGGATTTTTCTCTCCAAAACTCCTCTTCAAACAGAAGAGCCTGCTGCAATTCAGTTTGTGCTAGAACTTCTTGCTCCATGAGATCATCACTCACACCTCTGGAATTAATGAGTTGCTGGACCGAATCCACAGCAGCCAAGGCAGCCTCAACTCTATGATGCACATTCCCAAAAACCAGCTTGTTCCAATTTTTTAGTTCAACTTTTAAGGATTTCAACTTCTGTGAGAGAACATACATTGGACAGCCATACACAGGCTTGCACCACACTTCCTTAATGAGCCTATAACAATCCGGATGACCAATCCACATTTTATGAAATTTAAAAGCAGAAGGGAAGGATTGAGCCGATCTAGAGCAGGTTACCATTATGGGAAAGTGGTCAGACTGAGATCTAATCAAGGTACAGCAATAGGTGGAGTTCCAATTGTCTAGCCAAGCTTCATTACAAAGGGATCTATCCAGCCGTTTTTCAGTGTGAGCAGACCCCCTTCTCCTATTACTCCAAGTAAAACTGGCTCCTCTAGTAGGGAGATGGATCAGGCTGGCTGCATCAGTGAAGTTCTTAAAGTCTTCACAAGCAGCCTTGAGAGGTAAGGAAGAGCCTCTAACTTCATGGGATCCCAAAACAGAATTAAAATCACCAAGCATGCACCAAGGCCCAGGATTGTTGACTTGCAGACTAATTAATTCTGTCCAAAGGGATCTCCTAGAGAGATGAGAAGTGTTAGCATAAATAGCTGAGACAAAAAAATCTTTTCCATCTATGTTTATCTAAAATGAACACTGCTGAGTAGAGCATGACAGAGAGGTAGGAGATAACTGGATACTACATAACCCCCAAATGTTTGGCAGAAGACTACCCCTATCATTTAGACAAAAAACCTTTAAGTTAAGCTGCCTCCAAAAGGAGTCTGAAACATCAGAAACCTTGATCCACGGCTCAGAAATGAAGACAAAATCTGGTTTGTTAGCCATACAGAAATTCTTGAAAACCAACCTTGTACTAGGATTTCCAAAACCCCTACAATTCCAATATATGATTTTCATTAGGCAAACTGTGTAGGTCCACCCCTTAATCGGGCAAAGGTTTTTTCCTGTTGTGCTGCCTTAGCAGCTTTTTGCCTTAATTTTTTCTTCTTAGACTTAGAAATGACATTTGAAAAATCATCATCTTGAGAGGTCAAGAGGTATTTGCTAGGGTCAGCCTTACCAGTTAGAGGTGGCTGAGCCCCCCCAATGGCAACATCAAGATTGTCTTCCTCATGACCCCAAAACCGGCTGACAATTTGCAAATCAGAAGTCACAACTTGATTCCTGATATCACTATCAGGAGTGACACTAATAGTGCAACTCCCTAAAGGCTTTGTAACAAGAGGAATGTTACCTTGAGGAGGCACAGAGATCTCTTTGCCTGCAATCAAAACCTGATCATTGTGCTGTGAAGGGGAGCAGTCCACAGGAGTATCTGCCACAAAGGTCCCAGTAGTGGAGACAGACTGTTGGATAGGAGAGATGGGCTCACATTCTGCAGGAGAGTGTTGCATGACCCCACAGATAGGTGAAAGCACCTCTGCCACATTCAAAGGATCCGAGGGATGAACAAATCCTAGAAGAGGATTAGTGGAAACTTGAGCTTCAGGCTCAGTGCATGGGACATTATTAACTCCCAAAAAATCATCCGGTGCAATGACTGTCTCCACAGAGATTAAGTTGGATTTGCTGGTGCCTGCCACCTGAACCAAATTTGGTTCAATACTATGATCTGCAAAAGCAACTCCTTTGCCTTTATCCCCAGTACTCCTTGCCGTTTCCTTCGGGGTCTCAGTATTTCCTTGATTCATTTTTGGCACATATTGCACTACCTTTTTTGGAGGATTTTTCTGAACAACATTCAAGTCCTTAGGAGCCGAAGATCCTCCTGATTTATGCTTTCTGCAATTAGCACTGGAGTGGCCAATTATCTTGCAAGATGAGCAGAATGATGGGAGTCGCTCATATTCTATATCAACAAAGAAAGCGAAGTCTTCTCTCTCCACAAGGATCCTATCTCGCAGATCCACAGTAAGATCAATCTCAATGAGGATTCTAGCAAAGTGGCCGAAAGATCTTGTCATAGTAACTTCATCTAATGCAATTGGCACACCAATACCACCACCAATCTCGAACAAGATCTTTGGCCGCCAATATTCTCGGGGCAAACCATGGAGCCGGACCCAACATTGTGCATGGGTTTGACGTAAGGTATTAGGGTTAAAATCCGGGATCCAAGATGACAATCTCAGCACACCAGGGTTCAAATTCCAAACCCCAAAGAGATCCGATTCGGCGTTGATCCTCTAAGGAGGAGAAACCGAACTCATAGAAGCCTTTTCCCCAAATAAACTACAGACCATGTAGCGATAGGTTTCCAAACCTTGAGAAGCTTGGATCGCAAGTCACCCAGTTTTATTGGAGAATCTCCCTTGGACAGATGAGACGACCATGGACGAGGTTTTGGCATTCTTGGACACCAGCCTGGTATTCAGATTCAGAAATCTTTATCGCCCATTTGTCACCCTTCAAGCAAGGTTTTGGAAGTTGGTTAATAGGGATGTCAAAAGAAGTAGAAACCGCATGTGCGAAGGTCTTTTTTGGAGGCGGAGCAGACAACCGAAGGAGAAGAAAGGGGAGCAAGGAAACTCCATGGAACAATAGGATCGTTAGCCATGAAGATCATGCAAAACCCTAGAAGATCACTGGAAGAGAAACCCTAGCAGAGCCATTTTCCCAAAACCTTAAAATTCCTTCATCCTTAGACCCAATACCCTAATTCAAACCCTTTTTTGTCCCAAAACCCTTTTTTTAACTCAAAGCCCGACACCTTAATTTCGACCCAAAACCCAAATTTTGACCCAAAACCCTAATTTGGACACAACCGAAATTTTGACCCAAAACCCTATTTTTAACTCAAAAGCCAAATTCAAACCCTAATGTTGACGCAAAACCCTAAATTTGATCCAGAAACCTATTTTTGACCCAAAATCCTAATTCAAACCCTGAACCCTAATTTTGACCAAAAACCCTAATTCAAAGCCTAAACCCTAATTTTGACCCTGAACCCTAATTTTGATCCTAAACCCTAAATTTTAACCAAAACCCTAATTCTAACCCTATTTTTGTCCTGAAACCCTAGATTAAACCCAGAACCCAAATTTTATTCCAAAACCCTAAATTTTGACCCTAAACCGTAAATTTAAGCCAGAACCCTAAATTTGACCCAAAACCCTAATTTAGACCCACAACCTAATTCTAACCCTAATTTAGACCCAATACCCTAATTCAAACCCTTTTTTTGACCCAAAACCCTTTTTTTTAACTCAAACCCCGACACCTTAATTTCGACCCAAAACCTAAATTTTGAACCAAAACCCTAAATTTTGACCCAAAACCCTAATTTGACACAACCAAATTTTGACCCAAAACCCTATTTTTAACTCAAAGCCAAATTCAAACCCTAATGTTGACCCAAAACCCTAAATTTGATCCAAAACCTAATTTTGACCCAAAACCCGAAATTTGACCAAAACCCTAATTCAAACCCTAAACCCTAATTTTGACCCAAAATCAAAATTTTGACCCAAAACCCAAATTATAACCCAGAGCCCTAATTTTGACCAAAAACCCTAATTCAAAGCCTAAACCCTAATTTTGACCCTGAACCCTAATTTTGATCCTAAACCCTAGATTTTAACCAAAACCCTAATTCTAACCCTACTTTTGTCCCGAAACCCTAGATTTAACCCACAACCCATATTTTAATCCAAAACCCTAAATTTTGACCCTAAACCCTAAATTTAAGCTAGAACCCTAAATTTGACCCAGAACCCTAATTTTGACCCAAAACCCTAATTTAGACCCACAACCTAATTGTAACCCTAATTTAGACCCAATACCCTAATTGAAACCCTTTTTTTGTCCCAAAACCCTTTTTTTTAACTCAAAGCCCGACACCTTAATTTCGACCCAAAACCCAAATTTTGACCCAAAACCCTAAATTTTGACCCAAAACCCTAATTTGGACACAACCGAAATTTTGACCCAAAACCCTATTTTTAACTCAAGCCAAATTCAAACCTTAAACCCTAATGTTGACCCAAAACCCTAAATTTGACCCAGAACCCTAATTTTGACCCAAAACCCTAATTTAGACCCACAACCTAATTCTAACCCTAATTTAGACCCAATACCCTAATTCAAACCCTTTTTTTGTCCCTAAACTCTTTTTTTTAACTCAAAGCCCGACACCTTAATTTGACCCAAAACCCAAATTTTGACCCAAAACCCTAAATTTTGACCCAAAACCCTAATTTGGACACAAAACCGAAATTTTGACCCAAAACCCTATTTTTAACTCAAAAGCTAAATTCAAACCTTAAACCCTAATGTTGACCCAGAACCCTAATTTGGACCCTAAACCCTAATTTTGACCCACAACCTAATTCTGACCCTAATTTAGACCCAATACCCTAATTCAAACATTTTTTTTGTCCCAAAACCCTTTTTTTAACTCAAAGGCCGACATCTTAATTTCGACCCAAAACCCGAATTTTGACCCAAAACCCTAAATTTTGACCCAAAACCCTAATTTGGACACATAACCGAAATTTTCAAAACCCTAATTTGGACACATAACCGAAATTTTGACCCAAAACCCTATTTTTAACTCAAAAGCCAAATTCAAACCCTAATGTTGACCCAAAACCCTAAATTTGATCCAGAAACCTAATTTTGACCCAAAACCCGAAATTTGACCCAAAACCCTAATTCAAACCCTAAACCTAATTTTGACCCAAAACCCAAATTATAACTCAGAGCCCTAATTTTGACCAAAAACCCTAATTCAAAGCCTAAGCCCTAATTTTGACCCTGAACCCTAATTTTGATCCTAAACCCTAAATTTTAACCAAAACCCTAATTCTAACCCTATTTTTGTCCCGAAAGCCTAGATTTAACCCAAAACCCAAATTTTATTCCAAAACCCTAAATTTTGACCCTAAACCGTAAATTTAAGCCAGAACCCTAAATTTGACCCAGAACCCTAATTTTGCCCAAAACCCTAATTTAGACCCACAACCTAATTCTAACCCTAATTTAGACCCAATACCCTAATTCAAACACTTTTTTTGTCCCAAAACCCTTTTTTTTAACTCAAACCCCGACACCTTAATTTCGACCCAAAACCCTAATTTGGACACAATCGAAATTTTGACCCAAAACCCTATTTTTAACTCAAAAGCCAAATTCAAACCCTAATGTTGACCCAAAACCCTAAATTTGATCCAGAAACCTAATTTTGACCCAAAACCCGAAATTTGACCGAAAACCCTAATTCAAACCCTAAATCGAAATCTTGACCCAAAACCCAAATTATAACCCAGAGCCCTAATTTTGACCAAAAACCCTAATTCAAAGCCTAAACCCTAATTTTGACACTGAACCCTAATTTTGATCCTAAACCCTAGATTTTAACCAAAACCCTAATTCTAACCCTACTTTTGTCCCGAAACCCTAGATTTAACCCATATTTTAATCCAAAACCCTAAATTTTGACCCTAAACCCTAAATTTAAGCTAGAACCCTAAATTTGACCCAGAACCCTAATTTTGACCCAGAACCCTAATTTTGACCCACAACCTAATTGTAACCCTAATTTAGACCCAATACCCTAATTGAAACCCTTTTTTTGTCCCAAAACCCTTTTTTTTAACTCAAACCCCGACACCTTAATTTCGACCCAAAACCCAAATTTTGACCCATAACCCTAAATTTTGACCCAAACCCTAATTCAACATTTTGTCCCAAACCCTTTTTTAACTCAACCTTCAAACCTTAAACCCTAATGTTGACCCAAAACCCTAATTTGACCCAAAACCCTAATTTTGACCCCCCTAATTTTGACCCAAAACCCTAATTTTAACTCAAAACAATTAAACCCTAATGTTGACCCTAAACCCTTTTTAACTAACCTAATTTTGACCCAAAACCCAAATTTACAACCTTTACCTTTTGACCAAAAATTTTGACCCAAAACCCTAATTATAACCCAAACCTAATTTTGACCCAAAACCCTAATTTTACCTAAACAAATTTAAACCTTAAACCCTAATTTTGATCCTAAACCCTAAATTTTAACCAACCCTAATTACCTTTTGACCCTAAACCCTAATTTAACCCACCCTAATTTTACCTTTTCTTTTCACCCATGCACCCTAATTTTGACCCAAACCCAATTTTGACCCACACCTTTCAACCTAATTTAGACCCATACCTTCAATTTTGACCCTAAACCCTATTTTTAACTCAAACCCAACCCTAATTTGACCCAAACCCAAATTTTGACCCAAAACCAATTTTGACCCAAAACCTAAATTTGACCCAAACCAAATTAAACCCTAACCTAATTTTAACTCAAACTAAATTCAACCCTAATGTTGACCCAAAACCCTAATTAAACCTAACCTAATTTTGACCCACCCTAATTTTGACCCAAAACCTTCACTAATATTTCTTTTTTGTCCCAAAACCTATTTAACCAAACCTATTTTACCACCCTAAATTTACCCAAACTTCCATTTTGACCCAACCTAATTTGGACCATAACCAAATTTTGACCCAAAACCCTATTTTTAACTCAAACCAAATTCAAACCCTAATTTTGACCAAACCCTAAATTTGACAAACCTAATTTTGACCCAAAACAAATTTGACCCAAAACCTAATTAAACCAAACCTAATTTTAAACCAAATTATACAAACCCTAATTTTGACCAAAACCTATTAAACCTAACCTAATTACCTAAACCCTAATTTTGATCCTAAACCCTAAATTTTAACCAACCTAATTTAACCTATTTTGACCCAAACCCAAATTTAACCCAAACCAATTTTAACCCAAAACCCAATTTTGACCCTAAACCCTAATTTGACAAAACCTAATTTGACCCAAAACTAATTTGAAAACCTAATTTTAACCCAAAACCAATTCCAACCCTAATTTGACCCAAACCCAAATTTGATCCAAAACCTAATTTTGACCAAAACAATTACCAAAAATTGACCCAAAACCCAAATTATAACCAAAGCCCTAATTTTGACCAAAAACCCTAATTAAAGCCTAAACCCTAATTTTGACCCGAACCTAATTTTGATCCTAAACCTAAATTTTAACCAAAACCCTAATTTAACCTATTTTGTCCCAAAACCCTAGATTACAACCCAAATTTTAATCCAAAACCCTAATTTGACCCTAAACCCTAAATTTAAAACCCTAAATTGCACATTTGACACCCTACTTTACACCCATAACCTAATTCTAACCCTAATTTTGACCCAATACCCTAATTCAAACCTTATTTTTGTCCCCAAACCCAAATTTTGACCCAAAACCCTAAATTTTGACCCAAAACCCTAATTTGGACACAAAACCGAAATTTTAACCCAAACCCCTATTTTTAACTCAAAAGTCAAATTCAGACCTTAAACCCTAATGTTGACCCAAAACCCTAAATTTGACCCAAAACCCTAATTTTGACCCAAAACCCTAATTTTGACCCACAACCTAATTCTAACCCTAATTTAGACCCAATACCCTAATTCAAACCCTTTTTGTCCCAAACCCTTCTTTTTAACTCAAAGCCGACACCTTAATTTCACCCAAACCCAAATTTGACCCAAACCCTAATTTTGACCAAAACCCTAATTTGGTCACAAACCGAGATTTTGACCCAAAACCCTATTTTTAACTCAAAAGCCAAATTCAAACCCTAATGTTGACGCAAAACCCTAAATTTGATCCAGAAACCTAATTTTGACCCAAAACCCTAATTTTGACCCAAAACCCAAATTATAACCCAGAGCCCTAATTTTGACCAAAAATCCTAATTCAAAGCCTAAACCCTAATTTTGACCCTGAACCCTAATTTTGATCCTAAACCATAAATTTTAACCAAAACCCTAATTCTAACCATATTTTTGTCCCGAAACCCTAGATTTAACCCAGAACCCAAATTTTAATCCAAAACCCTAAATTTTGACCCTAAACCCTAAATTTAAGCCAGAACCCTAAATTTGACCCAGAACCCTAATTTTGACCCAAAACCCTAATTTAGACCCACAACCTAATTCTAAACCTAATTTAGACCCAATACCCTAATTCAAACCCTTTTTTTGTCCCAAAACCCTTTTTTTTAACTCAAAGCCCGACACCTTAATTTCTACCAAAACCCATTTTTAACTCAAAGCCAAATTCAAACCTAACCCTAATGTTGCCCCAAACCTAATTTGACCCAAAACCCTAATTTAGACCCCACCATTCTAACCTCATTTAGACCCAAAACCTAATTCAAACCCTTTTTTCCCAAACCTTTAACTCAAACCCGACACCTAATTTGACCCAAAACCTAATTTTGACCCAAACCTAATTTTGACCCAAAACCCTAATTTGGACCAAAACCAAAATTTTGACCCAAAACCCTATTTTTAACTCAAAAGCCAAATTCAAACCCTAATGTTGACCCAAAACCCTAAATTTGATCCAAAACCTAATTTTGACCCAAACCCAAATTTGACCAAAACCCTAATTCAAACCCCTTTTTAGAGCCTAATTTTGACCAAAACCCTAATTCAAAGCCTAAACCCTAATTTTGACTGAACCCTAATTTTGATCCTAAACCCTAAATTTTAACCAAAACCCTAATTCTAACCCTTTTTTCCGAAACCCTAGATTTAACCTAACCCAAATTTTAATCCAAACCCTAAATTTTGACCCTAAACCCTAAATTTAACCAGAACCCTAAATTTGACCCTAACCCTAATTTTGACCCAAAACCCTAATTTAGACCCACAACCTAATTGTAACCCTAATTTAGACCAATACCCTAATTGAAACCCTTTTGTCCCAAACCTTTTTTAACTCAACCCGACACCTTAATTTGACCCAAACCCAAATTTTGACCCAAAACCCTAAATTTTGACCAAAACCCTAATTTGGAACCCAAATTTTGACCCAAAACCCTATTTTTAACTCAAAGCCAAATTCAAACTTAAACCCTAATGTTGACCCAAAACCCTAAATTTGACCCAAAACCTATTTTGACCCAAAACCCTAATTTAGACCCAAACCCTAACCCTAATTTAGACCCAAACCCTAATTAAACCTTTTTGTCCCAAAACTTTTTAACTCAAACCGAACCTAATTCAACCCAAACCCAATTTTGACCCAAAACCCTAAATTTTGACCAAACCCTAATTTGGACACAAACCAAATTTTGACCCAAAACCTATTTTAACCAAAAGCCAAATTCAAACCCTAATTTTGACCCAAAACCCTAAATTTAACCAAACCCTAATTTTGACCCAAAACCTAATTTTGACCCTAACCCTAAATTCCCAAACCTAAATTTTAACCCAAAACCTAATTTTACAAAACCTAATTTAACCCTAAACCCTATTTTGACCCAAAACCCTATTTAAACCATTTAACTAACCATATTTTGACCCTAAACCTAAATTTAACCAAAACCCTAATTTAAACCAAATTTTGACCCAAAACCCTATTTTAACTCAAACCAAATTTAACCAAACCTAATTTTGACCCAAAACCCTAAATTTGACCCAAACCTAATTACCTAAACCTAATTTAGACCCAAAACCCTAATTTAACCCTAATTTGACCCAAAACCCTAATCCTTTGAAACTTTTAACCCACCTAATTTGACCCAAAACCCTAATTTTGACCCAAACCCTAATTTACAAAACCTAATTTAATTAAACCCTTTTACCCAAAACCCTATTTAACCAAACCTAATTTTACCCAAAACCCTAATTTTACCCAAACCCTAATTTTGACCCAAACCCTAATTTGACCTAAACCAAATTTTAACCCAAACCTTAACACCATAACCCTAATTTGACCCAAACCCTAATTTAACCCCAACCTATTCAAACCCTAATTTGACCAAAACCTAATTCAAACCCTTTTTGTCCCAAAACCATTTTAACTCAAACCCAAATAATTTCGACCCAAAACCCAAATTTTAACCCTAACCAAAATTTTGTCCCAAAACCCTAATTTTGACCAAAACCTAAATTTTCCCAAAACCCTATTTTTAACTCAAAACCAAATTCAAACCCAAATGTTAACCCAAACCTAAATTTACCAACCCTAAATTTAACCAAAACCCTAAATTTGACCCAAAACCCTAATTTTACCCAAAACCTAATTTACCCAAAACCTTAACCTAATTTTGACCAAAACCCTAATTCAAAGCCTAAACCCTATTTTAACCCAAACCCTAATTTTGAGCCTAAACCCTAAATTTTAACCAAAACCTAATTTCCAACCCTAATTTTGACTAAAACCCTAATTTAAACCCAAACCCAAATTTTACCCAAAACCCTAAATTTTGACCCTAAACCAAATAATCCAAACCCTAAATTTGACCTAACCCTAATTTTAACCCATAACCCTAATTTAGACCCACAACCTAATTCTAACCCTAATTTAGACCCAATACCCTAATTCAACTTTTTAACCAACGACCAAACCAATTTTGACCCAAAACCCAAATTTTGACCCAAAACCCTAATTTGGACACAAACCAAATTTTGACCCAAACTATTTTTAACTCAAAGCCAAATTCAAACCTTAAACCCTAATGTTGACCCAAAACCCTAATTTACCAAACCTAATTTACAACCCTAATTTTGACCCAACCTAATTCAACCCTAATTTAGACCCAATACCCTAATTCAAACCCTTTTGTCCCAAACCTTTAACCAACCAAAACCTAATTTCGACCCAAAACCCAATTTTGACCCAAAACCCTAATTTGACAACCCAAATTTTGACCCAAAACCCTATTTTTAACTCAAAAGCCAAATTCAAACCCTAATGTTGACCCAAACCCTAAATTTGATCCAAACCTATTTTTGACCCAAAACCCTAAATTTGACCCAAAACCTAATTCCAACCTATTGCCCAAAAATTTGACCCACAACCCGAATTATAACCCAGAGCCCTAATTTTGACCAAAAACCCTAATTCAAAACCTAAACCCTAATTTTGACCCTGAACCCTAATTTTGATCCTAAACCCTAAATTTTAACCAAAACCCTAATTCTAACCCTATTTTGTCCCGAAACCCTAAATTTAACCAGAACCCAAATTTTAATCCAAACCCTAAATTTTGACCTAACCTAAATTTCGAACCCTAAATTTGACCCAAAACCCTAATTTAGACCCACAACCTAATTCTAACCCTAATTTAGACCCAATACCCTAATCCAAACCCTTTTTTAACTCAAAGCCCGACACCTTAATTTCACCCAAAACCCAAATTTTGCCCCAAACCTAATTTGACAAAACCAAATTTTGACCCAAACCCTATTTTTAACTCAAAGCCAAATTCAAACCTTAAACCCTAATGTTGACCCAAAACCCTAAATTTGACCCAAAACCCTAATTTTACCTATAACCCTAATTTTGACCCATACCCAATCAAACTTTTAACCACCAACACCTAATTTTGACCCAAAACCCAAAATTTGACCCTAAACCCTAAATTTTGACCCAAAACCCTAATTTGGACACAACCAAATTTTGACCCAAAACCCTATTTTTAACTCAAAAGCCAAATTCACAAACCCTAATGTTGACCCAAAACCCTAAATTTGACCCAAACCCTAACTTTGACCCAAAACCCTAATTTGACCCAAAACCTAATTTCCAACCTAATTAACCTAAACCCTAATTCAACCCTTTTTGTCCCAAAACCCAATTTTAACTCCAAAACCTAATTTTGACCCTAAACCCAAATTTTAACCCAAAACCCTAATTTGGACACAAACCCAAATTTTGACCCAAAACCCTATATTTAACTCAAAACCCAAATTAAACCCTAATTTGACCCAAAACCCTAAATTTGACCCAAACTAATTTTACCAAAACCTAAATTTGACCCAAAACCTAATTAAACTCTAACCCTAATTTTAACCAAAACCCTAATTCAAACCTAAACCCTAAATTTTACCCAAAACCCTAATTTTGATCCAACCCAAATTTTAACCAAAACCCTAATTTAACCCTATTTTACCTAAACCCTAAATTTAAGCCAGAACCCTAAATTTGACCCAGAACCCTAATTTTGACCCAAAACCCTAATTTTGACCCACAACCTAATTCTAACCCTAATTTAGACCCAATACTCTAATTCAAACCCTTTTTTTTCCCCAAAACCCTTTTTACTCAAACCCGACACCTAATTTCAACCCAAAACCCAAATTTTGACCCAAAACCCTATTTTTAACTCAAAAGCCAAATTCAAACCCTAATTTTGACCCAAAACCCTAAATTTAATCCAAAACCAAATTCTGACCCAAAACCCTAATTTTGACCCAACCCAATTCTAACCCTAAACCTAATTTTGATCCTAAACCCTAAGTTTGACCCAAAACCCTAATTTGGACCCAAAACCAAATTTTGACCTAAAATCACCCAAAGCCCTAATTTGACCCAAAACCCAAATTTAGACCAAAACCCTAATTCGATCAAAAACCCTAATTGAACCCTATTTTAGAAAAGAACCCTATTTTTGACCCTAAACCTAATTTAAGAAAAACCCTAATTTTACCCTCTTTTGACCCAAAACCCTATTTTTAACTCAAAAGCCAAATTCAAACCCTAATGTTGACCCAAAACCCTAAATTTGATCCAAACCCTAATTTTGACCCAAAACCCAAATTTGACCCAAACCCTAATTTTGACCCAAAATCCAATTTTGACCCACAACCCAAATTATAACCCAGAGCCCTAATTTTGACCAAAACCCTAATTCAAAGCCTAAACCCTAATTTTGACCCTGAACCCTAATTTTCATCCTAAACCCTAAATTTTAACCAAAACCCTAATTCTAACCATATTTATGTCCCGAAACCCTAAATTTAACCCAGAGCCCAAATTTTAATCCAAATCCCTAAAAATTGACCTTAAAGCCAAAAATTAAGCCAGAACCCTCATTATGACCCACAACCCTAATTTTGACCCAAAACCTTAATTTTTACCCACAACCTCATACTAACACTAATTTAGACCCAATACCCAAATTCCAACCCTTTTTTGTCCCAAAACCCATTTTATAACTCAACCCGACACCTAATTTCCCCAACCAAAACCCAAATTTTGACCCAAAACCCTAATTTGGACAGAAAACCGAAATTTTGACCCAAAAACCTATTTTTAACTCAAAAGCCAAATTCAAACCTTAAACCCTAATGTTGACCCAAAACCATAAATTTGACCCAGAACCCTAATTTTGACCCAAAACCCTAATTTAGACCCACAACCTAATTCTAACCCTAATTTAGACCCAATACCCTAATTCAAACACTTTTTTTGTCCCAAAACCCTTTTTTTAACTCAAAGGCCGACACCTTAATTTCGACCCAAAACCCAAATTTTGACCCAAAACCCTAATTTGAACACAACCGAAATTTTGACCCAAAATCCTATTTTTAACTCAAAAGCCAAATTCAAACCCTAATGTTGACGCAAAACCCTAAATTTGATCCAGAAACCTATTTTTGACCCAAAACCCGAAATTTGACCCAAAATCCTAATTCATAACATAAACCTAATTTTGACCCTAAACGCAAATTATATCCGTGAGCCCTAATTTTGACCAAAAACCCTAATTCAAAGCCTAAACCCTAATTTTGACCCGGAACCCTAATTTTGATCCTAAACCCTAAATTTTAACCAAAACCCTAATTCTAACCCTATTTTTGTCCCGAAACCCTAGATTTAACCCAGAACCCAAATTTTAATCCAAAACCCTAAATTTTGACCCTAAACCCTAAATTTAAGCCAGAACCCTAAATTTGACCCAGAACCCTAATTTTGACCCAAAACCCTAATTTAGACCCACAACCTAATTCTAACCCTAATTTAGACCCAATACCCTAATTGAAACCCTTTTTTTAACTCAAAGCCCGACACCTTAATTTCGACCCAAAACCCAAATTTTGACCCAAAACCCTAAATTTTGACCCAAAACCCTAATTTGGACACAACCGAAATTTTGACCCAAAACCCTATTTTTAACTCAAAAGCCAAATTCAAACCTTAAACCCTAATGTTGACCCAAAACCCTAAATTTGACCCAGAACCCTAATTTTGACCCAAAACCCTAATTTAGACCCACAACCTAATTCTAACCCTAATTTAGACGCAATACCCTAATTCAAACCCTTTTTTTTGTCCCTAAACTCTTTTTTTAAACTCAAAGCCCAAGACCTTAATTTCGACCCAAAACCCAAATTTTGACCCAAAACCCTAAATTTTGACCCAAAACCCTATTTTGGACACAAAACCGAAATTTTGACCCAAAACCCTATTTTTAACTCAAAAGCCAAATTCATACCTTAAACCCTAATGTTGACCCAAAACCCTAAATTTGACCCAAAACCCTAATTTTGACACAAAACCCTAATTTTGATCCTAAACCCTAAATTTGAACCAAAACCCTAATTTGGACCCAAAACCGAAATTTTGAACTAAAATAACCCCAAGCCCTAATTTGAACCAAAACCCTAATTTAGACCAAAAACCCTAATTCTGATCCAAAACCCTAATTTGAACCCTATTTTTGACCCTAAAGCCTAATTTTAACGAAAAACCCTAATTCTTACCCTCTTTTTGACCCAAAACCCTATTTTTAACTCAAAACCCAAATTCTAACCCTAAACCCTAATGTTGACCCAAAACCCTAAATTTGATCCAGAACCCGAATTTTGACCCCAAACCCGAAATTTGACCCAAACCCATCACCCAACCACCACCCTATTTGACCCACAACCCAATTATAACCCAAAATTTTGACCCAAACCCGTAAACCCTAATTTTGACCCTAAACCCTAATTTTGATCCTAAACCCTAAATTTTAACCAAAACCCTAATTCTAACCATATTTTTGTCCCGAAACCCTAGATTTAACCCACAACCCATATTTTAATCCAAAACCCTAAATTTTGACCTTAAACCCTAAATTTAAGCCAGAACCCTAATTTTGACCCAAAACCCTAATTTAGACCCACAACCTAATTGTAACCCTAATTTAGACCCAATACCCTAATTAAATCCCTTTTTTTGTCCGAAAACCCTTTTTTTTAACTCAAAGCCCGACACCTTAATTTCGACCCAAAACCCAAATTTTGACCCAAAACCC
>JAUPTC010000011.1:7402891-7429762 GCA_030762895.1 Sophora flavescens | reverse complement strand
ATATTTTAATCCAAAACCCTAAATTTTGACCCTAAACCCTAAATTTAAGCCAGAACCCTAATTTTGACCCAAAACCCTAATTTAGACCCACAACCTAATTCTAACCCTAATTTAGACCCAATACCCTAATTCAAACCCTTTTTTTGTCCCAAAACCCTTTTTTTTAACTCAAAGCCCGACACCTTAATTTCGACCCAAAACCCAAATTTTGACCCAAAACCCTAAATTTTGACCCAAAACCCTAATTTGGACACAACCGAGATTTTGACCCAAAACCCTATTTTTAACTCAAAAGCCAAATTCAAACCCTAATGTTGACCCAAAACCCTAAATTTGATCCAGAAACCTAATTTTGACCCAAAACCCGAAATTTGACCCAAAACCCTAATTTTGACCCAAAACCGAAATTTTGACCCACAACCCAAATTATAACCCAGAGCCCTAATTTTGACCAAAAACCCTAATTCAAAGCCTAAACCCTAATTTTGACCCTGAACCCTAATTTTGATCCTAAACCCTAAATTTTAACCAAAACCCTAATTCTAACCCTATTTTTGTCCTGAAACCCTAGATGTAACCCAGAACCCAAATTTTAATCCAAAACCCTAATTCAAAGCCTAAACTCTAATTCTTACACTATTTTTGTCTGAAAACACTATTTTTTTACTCAACCCAAAACCCTAATTTGGACCCAAAACCCTAATTATGATCAAAACCCTAATTCGAACCCTATTTTTGACCCAAAACCCTAAATTTGACCCAGTACCCTATTTTTGACCCTAAACCCTAATTTTAGCACAAAACCCTAATTCTAACCCTATTTTGGACCCAAAACCGTAATTTAGACCCAAACACCTAATTCAAACCCAAAACCCTAATTCTGACCCAAAACCTAATTTAGACCCACAACCCTAATTCAAAGCCTAAACCCTAATTTTGATGCTAAACCCTAATTTTGATCCTAAACCCTAAATTTGAACCAAAACCCTAATTTGGACCCAAAACCGAAATTTTGACCTAAAATAACCCAAAGACCTAATTTGACCCAAAACCCTAATTTAAATCCAAAACCCTATTTCGAACCCTATTTTTGACCCAGAACCCTATTTTTGACCCCAAAACCTTAAATTTGACCCAGAACCTTAATTTTGACCCAAAACCCTAATTCAAACCCTAAACCGTAATTTTGACCCAGAACCCTATGTTTGACCCTAAACCCAAATTTTAATGCAAAACCCAATTCTAAGCCTATTTTTGACCCAAATCCCTAATTCTGACCCAAAACCGTAATTTAGACCCAAACACCTAATTCAAACCCTAAACCCTAATTTTCACCCCAAACCCAAATTATAACCCAGAACCCTAATTTTGACCCAAAACCCTAATTTTGACCCAAAACCCTAATTTAGACCCACAACGCTAATTCAAAGCCTAAACCCTAATTTTGACCCTAAACCCTAATTTTGATCCGACACCCTAAATTTGAATCAAAACCCTAATTTGGACCCAAAACCCTAAATTAGACCCAGAACCCAAATTTTGACCCAAAACCCGAATTTTGACCCAAAACCCAAATTCAAACCCTAAAACCTAATTTTGACCCAAAACCAAAATTTTGACCGACAACCAAAATTACAACACAGCCCTAATTTTCACCCAAAACCCTAATTCTAACCCAAAACTCTAATTGAGACACAAAACCCTAATTTTCACCCTAAACCCTAATTTTAATCCTAAACCCTAAATTTGTTCCAAAACCCTAATTCTAACCCTATTTTTGACCCAAAACCGTAAATTTGACCCAGAACCCTAATTTTAATCCAAAACCATAAATTTTGACCCTAAACCCTAAATTTAACCCAGAACCCTAAATTTGACCCAAAACCCTATTTTAGACCCAAAACCCAATTCTAACCCTAATTTAGACCCAAAACCCTAATTCTAACCCTATTTTTGTCCCAAAAACCTTTTTTTAACTCAAAACCCGACACCTTAAATTTGACACGAATCCCAAATTTTGACCCAAAACCCTAATTCAAACCATAAACCATAAAGTTGACCCAAAACCCGAATTTGGACCCCAAAACCTAATTCGAACCCTATTTTTGACCCAAATCCAAAATTTTGACCCAAAGACCAAATTCTGACCCAAATCCCTAATTTAGACACAAAACCATAATTCAAAGCCTAAACCCTAATTTTGATCCTAAACCCTAAATCATCAAAACCCTAATTCTAACCCTATTTTTGTCCCAAAATTTAACCCAAAACCCTAAACCGAAATTTTGACCCAAAACCCAAATTATAACCCAGAGCCCTAATTTTGACCGAAAACCCTAATTCTGACCCAAAACCCTAATTTAGACAC
Organism: Sophora flavescens; assembly: GCA_030762895.1. Taxonomy (NCBI): domain Eukaryota; kingdom Viridiplantae; phylum Streptophyta; class Magnoliopsida; order Fabales; family Fabaceae; genus Sophora; species Sophora flavescens. Next base: position 7,427,394 of record JAUPTC010000011.1, on the reverse strand, counting down.
AAAACCCTATTTTTAACCCAAAACCCTAATTCAAAGCCTAAACCAAAATTTTGACCCCAAACCCAAATTTTGATCCTAAACCCTAAATTTTAACCAAAACCCTAATTGTAACCCTATTTGTATCCCGAAACCCTAAATTTAACCCAAAACCCTAAATTTGACCCAGAACCCTAAATTTGACCCAAAATCCTATTTTTGACCCAAAACCTAATTCTAACCCTAATTTAGACCCAAAACCCTAATTCTAACCCTTTTTTTGTTCCAAAAACTTTTTTTTAACTCAAATTCCGACACCTTAATTTTGACCCAAATCCCAAATTTTGACCCAAAACCCTAATTCAAACCCTAAACCATAAATTTGACCCAAAACCCGAATATGGACCCCAAACCCTAATTCGAACCCTATTTTTGACCCAAATCCCAAATTTTGACCCAAAGCCCTAATTCTGACCCAAATCCCTAATTTAGACACAAAACCCTAAATCAAAGCCTAAACCCTAATTTTGATCCTAAACCCTAAATCACCAAAACCCTAATTCTAGTCCTATTTTTGTCCCAAAATCCAAAATTTAACCCAAAACCCTAATTTTAATCCAAAACCCAAAACCCAAATTATAACCCAGAGCCCTAATTTTGAACGAAAACCCTAATTCTGACCCAAAACCCTAATTTAGACACAAAACCCTATTTTTCACCCAAAACCCTAATTCAAAGCCTAAACCCTAATTTTGACCCTGAACCCTAATTTTGATCCTAAACCCTAAATTTTAACTAAAACCCTAATTCTAACCCAATTTTTATCCCGAAACCCTAAATTTAACCCAGAACCCTAAATTTGACCCAGAACCCTAATTTTGACCCAAAATCCTATTTTTGACCCAAAACCTAATTCTAACCCTAATTTAGACCCAAAACCCTAATTCAAACCCTATTTTTGTCCCAAAACTCTTTTTTTAACTCAAAACCCGACACCATAATTTCGACCCAAAACCCAAATTTGGACCCAAAACCCTAATTCTTACCCTATTTTTGTCCGAAATCCCAATTTTTTACTCAAAACCCTAATTCAAACCCTAAACCCTAATTTGGACCCAAAACCGAAATTTTGACCCAAAACCCTAATTCGAACCCTATTTTTGACCCAAAACCCTAAATTTGACCCAGAACCCTATTTTTGACCCAAAACCCAAATTGTGACCCAAAACCGTAATTTAGACCCAAACACCTTATTCAAACCCTAAACCCTAATTTTGACCCAAAACCCAAATTTTAACCCAAAGCCCTATTTTTGACCCAAACGCCTAATTATGATCCAAAACCCTAATTTAGCCCCACAACCCTAATTTAGACACAAAACCCTAATTCAAATCCTAAACCCTAATTTTGACCCTAAACCCTGATTTGGATCCTAAACCCTAAATATGAACCAAAACCCTAATTCTAACCCTATTTTTGTCCCAAACCCCTAAATTTAACCCAGAACCCTAATTTTAATCCAAAACCCTAGGTTTTGACCCTAAACCCTAAATTTAACCCAGAACCCTGAATTTGACATAGAACCCAAATTTTGACCTAGAACCCTAATTTAGACCCAAAACCCTAATTCTTACCCAAAAACCTAATTTTGATCCAAATCCCTAATTCTGACCCAAAACCCAAATTATAAACCAAAGCCCTAATTTTGACCCAATTCCCTAATTCTAACCCAAAACCCTAATTTAGACCCACAACCATAATTCAAAGCCTAAACACTAATTTTGACCCTAAACCCTAATTTTGATCCCAAACCCTAAATTTGAACCAAAACCCTAATTTGGACCCAAAACCGAAATTTTGACCTAAAATAACCCAAAGCCCTAATTTAGACCTAAAACCCTAATTTAGACCCCAAACCCTAATTCTGATCTAAAACCCTAATTTGAACCCTATCTTTGACCCTAAACCCTAATTTTAAAGCAAAACCCTAATTCTTACCCTATTTTTAACCCAAAACCCTATTTTTAACTCAAAACCAAAATTCAAACCATAAACCCTAATAATGTTGACCGGAAACCCTAAATCTGAACCAGAACCCGAATTTTGACCAAAAACCCGAATTTTGACCCAAAACCCTAATTCAAACCCTAAACCCTAATTCAAACCCTAAACCCTAATTTTGATCCAAAACCCTAATTTGGGCTCAAAACCAAAATTTTGACTCAACCGAAATTTTTACCCGAAACCCTAATTCTGATCCAAAACCCTAATTCGAACCCTATTTTTGACCCAAAACCCTAAATTTGACCCAGAACCCTATTTTTGACCCTAAACCCTAATTTTAACGTAAAACCCTAATTCAAACCCTAATTTTGACCTAAAACCCTAATTTAAACCCAAATTTGATCCCAAAACCCAAATTTTGACCCAAACCCCTAATTTTGACCCAAAACCGTAATTCTAACCCAAAATCCTAATTTAAACCCACAACCCTAATTCAAAGCCTAAACCATAATTTTGACCCTAAACCCTAATTTTGATCCAAAACCCTAAATTGGACCCAATACCGTAATTTGGACCCAAAACCGAAATTTTGACCTAAAATAACCCAAAGCCCTAATTTGACCCAAAACCCAAATTTAGACCAAAAACCCTAATTCTGATCCAAAACCCTAATTCGAACCCTATTTTAGAAAAGAACCCTATTTTGACCCTAAACCCTAATGTTAACGAAAAACCCTAATTCTTACCCTCCTTTTGACCCAAAACCTATTTTTAACTCAAAAGCCAAATTCATACCCTAAAGTTGACCCAAAACCCTAAATTTGATCCAGAAACCTAATTTTGACCCAAAACCCGAAATTTGACCCAAAACCTTAATTCAAACCCTAAACCCTAATTTTGACCCAAAACCGAAATTTTGACCCACAACCCAAATTATAACCCAGAGCCCTAATTTTGACCAAAAACCCTAATTCAAAGCCTAAACCCTAATTTTGACCCTGAACCCTAATTTTGATCCTAAACCCTAAATTTTAACCAAAACCCTAATTCTAACCCTATTTTTGTCCCGAAACCCTAGATTTAACCCAGAACCCATATTTTAATCCAAAACCCTAAATTTTGACCCTAAACCCTAAATTGAAGCCAGAACCCTAAATTTGACCCAGAACCCTAATTTTGGCCCAAAACCCTAATTTAGACCCACAACCTAATTCTAACCCTAATTTAGACACAATACCCTAATTCAAACCCTTTTTTTGTCCCAAAACCCTTTTTTTTAACTCAAAGCCCGACACCTTAATTTCGACCCAAAACCCAAATTTTGACCCAAAACCCTAATTTGGACAAAAAACCGAAATTTTGACCCAAAACCCTATTTTTAACTCAAAAGCCAAATTCAAACCTTAAACCCTAATGTTGACCCAAAACCCTAAATTTGACCCAGAACCCTAATTTTGACCCAAAACCCTAATTTAGACCCACAACCTAATTCTAACCCTAATTTAGACCCAATACCCTAATTCAAACCCTTTTTTTGTCCCAAAACCCTTTTTTTAACTAAAAGCCCGACACCTTAATTTCGACCCAAAACCCAAATTTTGACCAAAACCCTAAATTTTGACCCAAAACCCTAATTTGGACACAAAACCGAGATTTTGACCCAAAACCCTATTTTTAACTCAAAAGCCAAATTCAAACCCTAATGTTGACGCAAAACCCTAAATTTGATCCAGAAACCTAATTTTGACCCAAAACCGAAATTTTGACCCACAACCCAAATTATAACCCAGAGCCCTAATTTTGACCAAAAACCCTAATTCAAAGCCTAAACCCTAATTTTGACCCTGAACCCAAATTTTTATCCTAAACTCTAAATTTTAATCAAAACCCTAATTCTAACCCTATTTTTGTCCCGAAACCCTAGATTTAACCCAGAACCCAAATTTTAATCCAAAACCCTAAATTTTGACCCTAAACCCTAAATTTAAGCCAGAACCCTAAATTTGACCCAGAACCCTAATTTTGACCCAAAACCCTAATTTAGACCCACAACCTAATTGTAACCCTAATTTAGACCCAATACCCTAATTCAAAAACTTTTTTTGTCCCAAAACCCTTTTTTTAACTCAAAGCCCGACACCATAATTTCGACCCAAAACCCTAATTTTGACCCAAAACCCTAATTTGGACAAAAAACCAAAATTTTGACCCAAAACCCTATTTTTAACTCAAAAACCAAATTCAAACTCTAATGTTGACCCAAAACCCTAAATTTGATCCAGAAACCTATTTTTGACCCAAAACCCGAAATTTGACCCAAAACCCTAATTCAAAACCTTAACCCTAATTTTGACCCAAAACCGAAATTTTCACCCACAACCCAAATTATAACCCACAGCCCTAATTTTGACCAAAAACCCTAAACCCTAATACAAACCCTAAACCCTAATTCAAACCCTAAACCCTAATTTTGACCCAAAACCCTAATTTGGGCTCAAAAATGAAATTTTGACTCAAAACCGAAATTTTGACCCAAAACCCTAATTCTAACCCTATTTTTGTCCTGAAACCCTAGATGTAACCCAGAACCCAAATTTTAATCCAAAACCCTAATTCAAAGCCTAAACTCTAATTCTTACACTATTTTTGTCTGAAAACACTATTTTTTTACTCAAAACCCAAAACCCTAATTTGGACCCAAAACAGAAATTTTGACCCAAAACGCTAATTATGATCAAAACCCTAATTCGAACCCTATTTTTGACCCAAAACCCTAAATTTGACCCAGAACCCTATTTTTGACCCTAAACCCTAATTTTAGCGCAAAACCCTAATTCTAACCCTATTTTGGACCCAAAACCGTAATTTAGACCCAAACACCTAATTCAAACCCAAAACCCTAATTCTGACCCAAAACCCTAATTTAGACCCACAACCCTAATTCAAAGCCTAAACCCTAATTTTGATGCTAAACCCTAATTTTGATCCTAAACCCTAAATTTGAACCAAAACCCAAATTTGGACCCAAAACCGAAATTTTGACCTAAAATAACCCAAAGACCTAAATTGACCCAAAACCCTAATGTTAACCCAAAACCCTAATTTTGACCCAAAACCCTAATTTAGACCCACAACCTAATTCTAACCCTAATTTAGACCCAATACCCTAATTCAAACCCTTTTTTTGCCCCAAAACCCTTTTTTAACCCAAAGCCCGACACCTTAATTTCGACCCAAAACCCAAATTTTGACCCAAAACCCTAAATTTTGACCCAAAACCCTAATTTGGACACAAAACCGAGATTTTGACCCAAAACCCTATTTTTAACTCAAAAGCCAAATTCAAACCCTAATGTTGACGCAAAACCCTAAATTTGATCCAGAAACCTAATTTTGACCCAAAACCCTAATTTTGACCCAAAACCGAAATTTTGACCCAAAACCCAAGTTATAACCCAGAGCCCTAATTTTGACCAAAAATCCTAATTCAAAGCCTAAACCCTAATTTTGACCCTGAACCCTAATTTTGATCCTAAACCATAAATTTTAACCAAAACCCTAATTCTAACCCTATTTTTGTCCCGAAACCCTAGACTTAACCCAGAACCCATATTTTAATCCAAAACCCTAAATTTTGACCCTAAACCCTAATTTTAAGCCAGAACCCTAATTTTGACACAAAACCCTACTTTAGACCCACAACCTAATTCTAACCCTAATTTAGACCCAATACCCTAATTCAAACCCTTTTTTTGTCCCAAAACCATTTTTTTTAACTCAAAGCCCGACACCTTAATTTCGACCCAAAACCCAAATTTTGACCCAAAACCCTAAATTTTGACCCAAAACCGAGATTTTGACCCAAAACCCTATTTTTAACTCAAAAGCCAAATTCAAACCCTAATGTTGACGCAAAACCCTAAATTTGATCCAGAAACCTAATTTTGACCCAAAACCCTAATTTTGACCCAAAACCGAAATTTTGACCCAAAACCCAAATTATAACCCAGAGCCCTAATTTTGACCAAAAATCCTAATTCAAAGCCTAAACCCTAATTTTGACCCTGAACCCTAATTTTGATCCTAAACCATAAATTTTAACCAAAACCCTAATTCTAACCCTATTTTTGTCCCGAAACCCTAGATTTAACCCAGAACCCAAATTTTAATCCAAAACCCTAAATTTTGACCCTAAACCCTAAATTTAAGCCAGAACCCTAAATTTGACCCAGAACCCTAATTTTGACCCAAAACCCTAATTTAGACCCACAACCTAATTCTAAACCTAATTTAGACCCAATACCCTAATTCAAACCCTTTTTTTGTCCCAAAACCCTTTTTTTTAACTCAAAGCCCGACACCTTAATTTCGACCCAAAACCCAAATTTTGACCCAAAACCCTAAATTTTGACCCAAAACCCTAATTTGGACACAAAACCGAAATTTTGACCCAAAACCCTATTTTTAACTCAAAAGCCAAATTCAAACCCTAATGATGACCCAAAACCCTAAATTTGATCTAGAAACCTATTTTTGACCCAAAACCCGAAATTTGACCCAAAATCCTAATTCAAACCCTGAACCCTAATTTTGACCAAAAACCCTAATTCAAAGCCTAAACCCTAATTTTGACCCTGAACCCTAATTTTGATCCTAAACCCTAAATTTTAACCAAAACCCTAATTCTAACCCTATTTTTGTCCTGAAACCCTAGATTAAACCCAGAACCCAAATTTTATTCCAAAACCCTAAATTTTGACCCTAAACCGTAAATTTAAGCCAGAACCCTAAATTTGACCCAGAACCCTAATTTTGACCCAAAACCCTAATTTAGACCCACAACCTAATTCTAACCCTAATTTAGACCCAATACCCTAATTCAAACCCTTTTTTTGTCCCAAAACCCTTTTTTTAACTCAAAGCCCGACACCTTAATTTCGACCCAAAACCCTAAATTTTGACCCAAAACCCTAATTTGGACACAAAACCGAAATTTTGACCCAAAACCCTATTTTTAACTCAAAAGCCAAATTCAAACCTTAAACCCTAATGTTGACCCAAAAAGCCAAATTCAAACCCAGAACCCTAATTTTGACCCAAAACCCTAATTTTGACCCACAACCTAATTCGAACCCTAATTTAGACCCAATACCCTAATTCAAACCCTTTTTTTGTCCCAAAACCCTTTTTTTTAACTCAAAGCCCGACACCTTAATTTCGACCCAAAACCCAAATTTTGACCCAAAACCCTAATTTGGACAGAAAACCCTAATTTTGACCCAAAACCCTATTTTTAACTCAAAAGCCAAATTCAAACCCTAATGTTGACCCAAAACCCTAAATTTGATCCAGAAACCTATTTTTGACCCAAAACCCGAAATTTTACCCAAAACCCTAATTCAAAACCTTAACTCTAATTTTAACCCAAAACCGAAATTTTGACCCACAACCCAAATTATAACCCTAAGCCCTAATTTTGACAAAAACCCTAATTCAAACCTAAACCCAAATTTTGACCCTGAACCCTAATTTTGATCCTAAACACTAAATTTTAACCAAAACCCTAATTCTAACCCTATTTTTGTCGCGAAACCCTAGATTTAACCCAGAACCCTAATTTTAATCCAAATCCCTAAATTTTGACCCTAAACCCTAAATTGTTGTCAGAACCCTAAATTTGACCCAGAACCCTAAATTTGGCCCAAAACCCTAATTTAGACCCACAACCTAATTCTAACCCAAATTTAGATCCAATACCCTAATTCAAACCCTTTTTTTAACTCAAAGCCCGACACCTTACTTTCGACCCAAAACCCAAATTTTGACCCAAAACCCTAAATTTTGACCCAAAACCCTAATTTGGACACAAAACCGAAATTTTGACCCAAAACCCTATTTTTAACTCAAAAGCCAAATTCAAACCTTAAACCCTAATGTTGACCCCAAAAGCCAAATTCAAACCCAGAACCCTAATTTTGACGCACAACCTAATTCGAACCCTAATTTTGACCCAATACCCTAATTCAAACCCTTTTTTTGTCCCAAAACCCTTTTTTTTAACTCAAAGCCTGACACCTTAATTTCAACCCAAAACCCAAATTTTGAACCAAAACCCTAATTTGGACAGAAAACCCTAATTTTGACCCAAAACCCTATTTTTAACTCAAAAGCCAAATTCAAACCCTAATGTTGACCCAAAACCCTAAATTTGATCCAGAAACCTATTTTTGACCCAAAACCCGAAATTTTACCCAAAACCCTAATTCAAAACCTTAACCCTAATTTTGACCCAAAACCGAAATTTTGACCCACAACCCAAATTATAACCCTAAGCCCTAATTTTGACAATAACCCTAATTCAAAGCCTAAACCCTAATTTTGACCCTGAACCCTAATTTTGATCCTAAACCCTAAATTTTAACCAAAACCCTAATTCTAACCCTATTTTTGTCGCGAAACCCTAGATTTAACCCACACTACAACAGATTAGACTTTAGATAGCGTTTCCGTATGCCTTTTAATAGCGTTTGTAACCGCTATCTATTCTACCGCTATTAAAACTCGTTAGCAAAGATAGCATTTAGGAACTGCTATTAATAGGTGACTTTAGATAGCGTTTGTACACGGAAACGCTATCTAAAGTCAGACTTTAGATAGTGTTTCCTTATACAAACGCTATCTAAAGTCTGACTTTAGATAGCGTTTGTACACGGAAACGTTATCTAAAGTCTGACTTTAGATAGCGTTTCCTTATACAAACGCTATCTAAAGTCTGACTTTAGATAGCGTTTGTACAAGGAAACGCTATCTAAAGCCCTTTTTTTTTTAATTTTATTTCTTAACTTTTACATCCATTATTCCTGCATATTTACACAAAAAAAACCACAATTGTTGCAGTCAACACAATTGTTCAAAATGTGTTCAAAATATAAGTGTTCAATGCAGCACTGCATGTGTTAGTGCAAAGAAACCAAGAACTATACAATCAAAGTGCAACACTCTATACAGCAACTATATATATATATAAACAGATATAAGTACACCACTCTGCTTTCTAAAGTATTCAAATTCACACGAGTAAGACAAAATCAAAGTGCAGCAACTATACCGGATCTCAATCCTTAAGAAACCAAAATCGGAAAACCAACATACATCTACAATTAATCTACATTTACAGCTTTGTTTGTTTTTCATGAGACCAAGACAACACCAAAGTAATGTGTCGAAATGTGATCCAAAGACTCGTAGCATACATACTGCATTTCCACCACAAAGACTAACTTTGTTACATTGGGATACAGCAGACTAATTAGGTAAATACTACCGTAGCAAGAAACAGAATTCAAATCAAGCATTAACAAAGTGTAACAAAAATAATAAGTTTGAACTTATTTTCTCCTAGCAATGACACATCAACTCGAAGGCATGTACCAAGGAAAAACAAATACATAGATAGTTTGGGGTTGATAAATATAAAGCATTATTCACATACCAATGAGTATTGCTGCAACTATCGTGATCAATTTGACATAATCAAACAAACTTTTCAACAATATAGCGACACCACTCTTCCTTGACTTCGATAGTTGAGCGTTGGAGTATGTGGAGCATTTGAAGTCGTGGAAAGTACTGCGACATAAAAATTAAATAAATTAAGTTACAATTGCTAAAACATTTGAACAGTCACAAGTTTAAAAGCTAAGTAAACAACATACCGCCATTGGTATTTTAACTTGGTTCTGCAAGATAGTCTCCTTCATGAAACGCATGACATAGTACCCACAATCTGCATCGTTGGGTTGTCTTGGGCACTATAAAAAATAAAATAGTAAATCAATATAGTTTTTTTTATCTAATTGCGCATTAAGTTTTTGCAAATATACTCGTATCTGAATCCATTTAATGTTGGTTGCCTTTAAACGCGGCACCTTAGCTCCGATATTTGCGCGATAAACTTGCAAACCACTAATCACAAAATCAAACAGACTTCATTAAGAAACATATTTTCAATCATCACAAACACACGCATGCTCACGTATCGAACGTAATCATAGAAAATCAGAAATATAAAAACATGCTTACGTATCGAATGAATTCTTTAATTCAGGCGATCCCTAGGATCAACATACAAGGGATCCAGATAGTAAATAATCTCTTCAACAATATTTATCGCGCACAAGCACCCAATGATTCCTACAAAAATGTTGAGATAACAAATCCTAAGCACCTCAACTTTTATGTAATTCATTATTGTGAATTAAGTCCTAAAGGATAAGCGACTCACCCAACATTGCACGGCGCTAAAAACAAGGGCTGATATTCTCTTTCTTTAGTTTCAAACCGGGCAGCTAGATACGTTGTCTGTGAATCCCTCCCCCAAGTAGCCGTATGTATTTGTTTGGTGTGGGGACAAGAATGAAACCTCCTCGTTATTTCCTTTGGAAGCAACAACTCTTCATACAAATACCTTCAATTAAAATATAAAAATGGATTACACCAATGACATCAATATTTAAATGGAAAGACTAAAAAATATTGTACACTTTAAACCTGATTTATTACCCGATATATGCGGAAATAACGGAGGCGGATACCCATTCATGATTTACAACTTCTCCGATATTTTCAGTATTGAGCATCTCAATGAAATGGTGACCAAAAATATTTTGTTCCATCTCTACGTACAATTGGTCAGCATTTTTCATATTCTTTCGTTCATGTATTTTAAGGAAATTCAAATATTCCGGAGAAGTTGTAGTTGAACCAGTTGTAGGTGGGTTGGCCTCGAGTTGCCTCCTTTATTTTCTGGGGTTGTAATTGACTCCTTTGTATATCTAGACACTCTGCCCTTGCCTTTAGCTTTTGCGGGTGCCGGAAATTTTGCATTTCAATATGCCGAGTTAGTGATCAACTAATGTAATGCATATATGCCGTATATGAAAAGGTGGAAAAATGCAATTACATACCATATTAATTACAACCACGAGATCAATTGGCCATGCCACATAAGTACCTATTGCATCTCCTACTCATCATCACATCTGCATCAACGATAGGTACGTGCAATGGCGCATCCCCTCGGTTGCAACATCAACTCCAACTTTCACATGGTTAAGGGTGCGGGTCCGATGGTGCGGTGTAACACCCGGCTCATTGTATACTTTACCCATAGCAACCATACGATAGTTTGGGGTCGATAAATATAGTGGACATGAGTTGACGCCCTAATCCAATGATAGATTAATAAGTCTGTGAATTAAGGCATCCAATTGAATGTATTTAATCGCGAATGCAATACTAGTAAAAAAAAAGGCATGCATTACCTCGGAAGCTCGCTTTGTGATGGTAGAGTGCAACTATCTTTGACGCTTGCTTGGGCTGTGAAAATTAGCCTCGCCTCTCCTCATCATCCTTTTGTTTCAGCTTTTCTTCCAAAATGTTCAACCTATCGAGAGTTGAGACACCAATGTCTCCCACTTTTTCGTTTCCGAGTTATTTCTTGCACGACCTTCGGGTGGGAAGTAATCTTTTTGTGAGACGCCAAAACCCACACCCCTAACACGCCCAGGGTTCTCTGGCACACCTATGTCTTTGGCAAGAATATCTTGGCGACCAAAGTCTTCTATCTCTCCCTCTACCGCAGATCGTGACGTTCCTCCTCGACACATAGTTATTGGTGAAATGCAAATGTTAAAATTATTATATATTATCATATGAAAATAACAATTGATAATGTAATCGTTAGTCTACTAACACATTTATTCCACACGGTCTGCGTATTTTTGTTGTCAATTACACCCGCCTTGTTCTCGCGGGCTTTCCTCCACACAATATGGCGTTTAATTTTCTTAACTTCTGGCCCCGCCTCCTGTATCTGTATATTGAGATAATATAAATTAACCAAACAGTTTAAAAGTCATATTTACCACAAATGCAGTTAAATATATATATATATACATACCAATTCATCCTCAATGTCGCATACCCCTTACGTGATGCTTTGTAAGGGCATGCGGGATCTAACGCCTACTGTTGCGATTTTCATTGCTTAATTTCTATTCAGACACATATAAGTAATATTAATACATGGTTAATGTCATATGTACGTATTGCTATAAAATTATAAGGACTAACGTGATATTAAACATACCAGGAATTGAGCATCTCTCGTGTGTATTGCTATAAAATCTGTCCACTCATCCCTTGATATGTGTGGATATTGTGATGGAGGCTCCTCATTGATATTCCCGTTGGCATCTCTTAGAAATTGTTTGGTCAATCTAGTTCTGAATGCCCTATGTAGGTTACCAGACTTCTGAAGTACAAATTTTTTCCTAGATTCATCAACATTAAAAGACATCGCAAAACAATATAAACAACGTGTCAAAGTAAGTATGTTTACATAGTTTACAATATAATTTATAAATTTTAACAATTACCTGTACATCAGCCCATATGCTCTCTTTGAAACCATCCAAAGCTTCATCCTTCCAATTAGAACAAATAATTGGGACCGTTTGCCGAACAACGGCCCCAATGTAACTCTTCAATATTTTACCATTAGCACGAATAGGTTGGTCCAAAGAATTCCATTCAACCTAATAAAAATAATAAAGTAATTAAATCTAGATATCAAACAACATTATGAAATCCTTAGATTAGTAAGTAAATTACATCAAATTTTTGTCCTTTACTCCTAGCGCGGATGACCGCCTTCATAATCGTTGGCCCACGTCTCGCCGCTTTGGCATCACTAGAATTACTTGAAGATGCCATTTACCTACAAAAATATTAGATACAAGTAAAACATCAATGGACATTAATATAACATTAATTGATGCAAAATATAAAACAACTATGAATAACAAAATCAACACTAGCATTACTGGGAAGATGCTAACTATAATATAAAAGGATCGGAAAGTTCATTTAAACACAAACACTACATACATGTTTAAGTCAACCTTTTTCTTTTCTTCATTTGATTGAGATTTGTTTGTCCTTTATTAGTACGAAATGGTGGATTGACCAAAAGCCCCTCATCATGATCATCTCTCATATACATACCATCATCCCTAGTTGGATCAATCTCGAGTGATTGTAATGTCCCGACGAAAGGATCATCTTCAATATCAACATCTCGATGGTCTTGATCATCAACATTAGTAATTATTTTGTTAGTCAAAAGAACAATGGACCTTTTCATATCAGCTGGATCAGTGACATAGAACACTTGTTGAGCTTGAGATGCTAATATAAAAGGCTCATCTTTATACCCCACCCTATTAAGATCCACCTGCATGAACCACGACTCATCAATCGAACACCGTTATTATTGTCAACCCACTTGCAACCAAACACACCAACCTTAAACTTTGTGTAATCCAACTCCCATATGCGTTCAATGACGCCAAGTATGACATATTTTCATATATCGGGTTTCTGTCTTTGGCACTTGAGATATGCATCGATCGAGAGCTACTAGAGTCACACTACTGTTTTGCATTGTACTCCGGCCATCTTGTTCTTTTGTATAGAATGTTTACCTATTAATTTGATAACCGTGGTAAGAGAACACATGCAAACTTGGACCTTTGGCTAACCATCTCAATCTATTTGAAACTGAAGTATCATTTTCAGTCAACTCTGCATAAATGTGATCTCTTAGCCACGTTATAAAACAACGATTGTGTTCTCTAGTTAGCCAATTTTGATTCTTATTTGGATACAAACTCTTAAGCATGTCCTTGTGTTTTTCAACATATGGCTCAACCTCATCGGCATTGTGCAGAACATATAAGTGTGCTTGCTCCCATTCTGTCCTTGTTATAGTCACTATTTCATTTCCAAGAATTCCTTGCCCCATCATTCTCCATGTGTGACGAGACTTTGGCAGCCCTATAGATTCAGCATTGGATAGGTATTCGATGCATGAATTCAACAGACTTCTTCGACAATATACCGTTCAACAATACAACCTTACTGGTCGTGATCGGTTTTTCACATACCCTTTTAATATCTTCATATAACGCTCAATCGGGTACATCCATCTCATATAAGCTGCCCACACAGTTGTGTCTCTCTAACAAGGTGAATGGTTAGATGAACCATTATGTCAAAGAATGAAGGTGGAAAGTACATCTCAAGCTCGCATAAAGTCACAACAATTTCTCTTTGCAATGATGGCAACTTCCCGGGTCAATCACTTTGCTGCAAATTGCCTTGAAGAAGAAACAGAGTTTAGTTAAGGCCCCCCGCACTTTGTTAGGTAAAATAGACCGTATACCAATGGGTATCAACTGCTCCATGAGAACATGACAATCGTGGGACTTTAGACCTTTTAACTTGAGATCTTTCATCGATACGAGGTTCCTAATGTTTGAAGAGTACCCTTCCGGAACCTTAACTCCTTCAAGAAACTTACAAAAAACAATTTTTCTTTTCTAGATAGAGTGTAAGCAAATGGAGGAAGATATGTACTTTTACCCTTCTTCGTCCGGTCCCAATTCTCTTCTTATTCCCATACTAACCAAGTCCAACCTTGCATTGATGCCATCTTTAGTCTTCCCTGGCACATTGAGTAACGTACCAATGACACTATCACAGATATTTTTTTCAACGTGCATCACATCGAGGAAATGTCTTACATATAATGATTTCCAATATGGCAACTCAAAGAAAATCGACCTTTTCTTCCACCCTCTTGTGACAATATCTCTCGCAAAAGGTTTACCGAATTGGATATTCAAATCCTTTACCTTTTCAAAAAGTTGATCACCCGTCAAAGGTGAAGGCGCTCTACCTTCTTCCGAGTTCCCATTGAACGCCTTTCTCCACCACCGGTAATGATGACTTGGATGCAAAAATCTACGATGCCCAAGAAAGACATTCTTCTTACAATGTTCTAACCGTATCCAATCCATACCCTCTTCACATATAGGGCATGCACACTGACCCTTGATGCTATATCCTGACAGATTACCGTAGGCTGGAAAATCATTAATTGTCCCAAACAACATAGCTCTCAAATTGAAACTTTCTTCCTTATAC
Source organism: Sophora flavescens (assembly GCA_030762895.1). Taxonomy (NCBI): domain Eukaryota; kingdom Viridiplantae; phylum Streptophyta; class Magnoliopsida; order Fabales; family Fabaceae; genus Sophora; species Sophora flavescens. Next base: position 7,412,364 of record JAUPTC010000011.1, on the reverse strand, counting down.
CCATCATACACCTCCACACCTGTCTCCCACAGTTGTTTCAAGTCTTCAATCAAAGGAGTCAAATAGACGTCTATATCATTTCCTGGTTGTTTGGGCCCAGAAATTAACATAGATAACATCATAAATTTGCGCTTCATGCATAGCCATGGGGATAGGTTGTAAATCACCAAAATCACGAGGCCATGTCTTGTGAGAGCTACTTTGAACACCATGCGGGTTAAATCCAGTCATTAGCCAATGCAAGTCGTAGGTTTCTTGAATCTTGCCCAAAATCGGGATAATCATGATCAAATTTCTTCCATTGCGGAGAATCTGCTGGGTGCCTGCAGCTTGCCATCTTTGATCCTTTCATCCTCATGCCATGTCAAGTGCTTTGAATCTTCGGGAACTACGGTACATGCGCCTAAATCTGGGTATTATGGGAAAATACCACACAACCTTCTCTGGATCTGATTCTTTCTTCTTATATCGTGAGGCATTACATTTAGGACACATCTGTACGATGCATATTCATTCCGAAATAAAATGCAATCGTTAGGACAAGCATGTATCCTCTCGTAGCTCATGCCAATAGAGCGTAACATTTGTTTAGCCTCGTATGTCCGACTAGGAAGCACATTATCATCTCGGCAACATGTCTTTCAATAGTGTGAGTAAGTCCGTAAAGCTCTTATCAGTCCATCCGTTGCCCGATTTCAAGTTATACAACTTTAACATCGCCGAGCAATCTTGTGAATTTAGTACATCCATCATACAATGGTTGCTCTCGCATCACTTACCAACCTCCCAAACATTTGTGGACAATCCAGAAGATCCTCTTCAACAAGATTTGCAATGTCTTCAAAACGATCGCCCTCATAAGTATTTGTGTCGGTATCGTATGATGAATATCTCACACGATTCCTCATTTCACTAGACTCAGCTCTTGTCTCACCATGTTTTGTCCAACATGTATAACTTTGATCGATTCCATTACACACTAAATGTTCTTCCAAATCGGCTGCACTAACTCGCCTTGCATAACAACAATCTAAACAAGGACATATGATTGTATTAGGGTTTTTCGCATGCCGAACTGAAAAACTAATTAACTCTTTCACCCCATCCTCATACTCCTTCGTTATATTATTGGCAGACATGCTTTTACTATCTATTCTTTTCATATCTAGAAAAATATTTATTAAAAATATTTACTTTGAGTTTAGATTTGTTGAGGTCTACATGCAATGTATCTGATTAAAGGAATGAAAGGCTGCAAACAAAACACATTGTCGCTGAGTATTCTTGAAGGAACCAATGTCGACTTGTTGATGAGTGTGATTCCACATCATCTTTGTCTATCATTTTGCATGCATTTTCATGTAGTTTAGGCATATTTTTATTAGATTTTAGGTTAATTTTCCTTTGGAACGGGTAAGGCGGTTTCGTGTGTTGTTTTTGCAGATATCAAGGGTAAAATGCTCAAGATCAACCATGATGAAGTTTGGATAAAGATAGGGCTTTAAAAGTGCAGAAAATGAGCCAAACAGAGTCCATCACGGCCTAGCCGTGATGCCCATCACGACCATGATCGAGCAAAATCAAAAAAGAAGAAAGGCCAAGTCGAGTCCGTCACGGCCTGGCCGTGATATCCATCACGGCCGTGACCCAAAACCACCACAAGTCGGAGCACATCACGGCCCAGCCGTGAAATTCTTCACGGCCATAACAGGGGGCTCGCGACGCGAGCATAGGCTCGCCTCGCGAGAGACTGGAATTTCGCGAGCAACCGAAGCGGAGACCGGTCACGGCTGGCGTGATATCCATCACGGCGTGACCCAAAACCACCAAAATCTGAGCACAGAACATTAAATTAAATGATATATAAAAGGAAAGGATCAACAAATCGAAGCAACAAAAACAAACATATGAACCCATTCTTCACATTCGAAAAACATTGAAACAAAACAAAACAGGATACCAGCAGCATTAGGTTCAAAATGCATACGGTCAATCCGTCAATCCATATTCATATTTTCAAATAATGATTGACACACAAACAAGTCACATTCCATTCAACACCAATCAAACCGAAAATTAAAGAGCAAGTAAAATAAAACCTTGAACACAGATCGTGAACTTGGATAAAAACACACTCCCACAAATATTAAGAATGTCCGGAAATAAAATTTGTAAATGATAGAAAATCACCGAACACGGTCGGTGAACTTGGAAGTGGGTTCCACTAAAGCTGCAAACTTGGAACCGGGTTCAACCGGGAATGCGCCCGTGATCGTGTGTCACGACCACGAGCCGAGTGTGAAGCTCTTAGTATGAGACTTAATCATATTTAAAAAGGGACATATTGGCAAACAAATTTGTCTTGCATTTCACGATTTAACACTAATAAGAAATGTGATGAATTAATGTTAGCACAATCAAGGACCATTTAAACATATTTCAGTTCTAAAAGTAAGATAATGCTTTGAAACGCGCACACCCAAAGCATTCATACTCAAGTATAATATCGGGATACTTTTGACACAAAATGCACAAAACCCATTCGACCATTCATACTCAAACTTTCCATGTAATAATTCATTCAGATCTGATATCAAGGTCCTCTAAAATATGAGACTGAAAGAAAAAAAGCAGAAACAAACACATGGACGCAAAGGGACTTACAAGATTTCAAATAAAGATAACTGGAAGTCATTGTTCTGCATAAGATCCATATCCGTATAAAATAATTCACACACTAATGCCAATAGAGGACAGTCATATACTAAATAAATGCACGTTTTACTACGGAGGCCCAATCAGAGAGTAGAGTAGACCAAAATGCATCAGAATAACTCACCAAAATGAATAACAAAACACTAAAAGAGACTTATTGGAGTTAACACATAAGAGAGGAAACTTGGGATGAATGGAAACGTGTGTGCGCAGTGATGAGTGAGGAGCTTACCCTTGCGCAGGTGCGGTGACAGAAATGTCTACTTGGGCAATGGCATTTGGGGATGAACACGGAAAGGAAATGAGATACAGAGATGGGCGACACTGTGCGTAAGGTGGAGCTGGGTTTCAGTGGAGAAGGGAGTGTGGTTGAAAAGGGTTCCCGCGATGGCAACGACAGTAGGGTTGGGAAGAAAGGTCCCACGATGGCAACGACAGTAGCGGTTGAAAAGGGTTTCAGTGGAGAAGGGAATGAAGCTGAGCAAGAAAAAAGAGGAGGGAAGAAAGGCCCCGCGTTTAATTCCTTAGGTATCACCTAAGATAGCGTTTCCTTTAGGAAACGCTATCTTAGGTATCACCTAAGATAGTGTTTCCGTGTGGAACCGCTATCTTTTCCTAAGTGGCACTTTTAATAGCGGTTCCACACGGAAACGCTATCTTAGGTGATACCTAAGATAGCGTTTCCTAAAGGAAACGCTATTAAAAGTCCCCCCATCACTTTTAATAGCATTTCCACACTGAAATGCTATTAAATGTGCGTTATTAAAAGTCTAATATGTTGTAGTGCCAGAACCCAAATTTTAATCCAAATCCCTAAATTTTGACCCTAAACCCTAAATTGTTGTCAGAACCCTAAATTTGACCCAGAACCCTAAATTTGGCCCAAAACCCTAATTTAGACCCACAACCTAATTCTAACCCTAATTTAGATCCAATACCCTAATTCAAACCCTTTTTTTAACTCAAAGCTCGACACCTTAATTTCGACCCAAAACCCAAATTTTGACCCAAAACCCTAAATTTTGACCCAAAACCCTAATTTGGACACAAAACCGAAATTTTGACCCAAAACCCTATTTTTAACTCAAAAGCCAAATTAAAACCTTAAACCCTAATGTTGACCCAAAACCGTAAATTTGACCGAGAACCCTAATTTTGACCCAAACCCTAATTTTGATCCACAACCTAATTCGAACCCTAATTTAGACCCAATACCCTATTTCAAACCATTTTTTTGTCCCAAAACCCTTTTTTTTAACTCAAAGCCCGACACCTTAATTTCGACCCAAAACCCAAATTTTGACCCTAAACCCTAATTTGGACAGAAAACCCTAATTTTGACCCAAAACCCTATTTTTAACTCAAAAGCCAAATTCAAACCCTAATGTTGACCCAAAACCCTAAATTTGATCCAGAAACCTATTTTTCACCCAAAACCCGAAATTTTACCCAAAACCCTAATTCAAAACCTTAACCCTAATTTTGACCCAAAACCGAAATTTTGACCCACAACCCAAATTATAACCCAGAGCCCAAATTATAACCCAGAGCCCTAATTTTGACCAAAAACCATAATTCAAAGCCTAAACCCTAATTTTGATCCTAAACCCTAAATTTTAACCAAAACCCTAATTCTAACCCTATTTTTGTCCCGAAACCCTAGATTTAACCCAGAACCCATATTTTAATCCAAAACCCTAAATTTTAACCCTAAATTTAAGCCAGAACCCTAAATTTGACCCAGAACCCTAATTTTGACCCAAAACCCTAATTTAGACCCACAACCTAATTCTAACCCTAATTTAGACCCAATACTCTAATTCAAACCCTTTTTTTTCCCCAAAACCCTTTTTTTTAACTCAAAGTCCGACACTTTAATTTCGACCCAAAACCCAAACTTTGACCCAAAACCCTAAATTTTGACCCAAAACCCTTATTTGGACACAAAACCGAGATTTTGACCCAAAACGCTATTTTTAACTCAAAAGCCAAATTCAAACCCTAATGTTGACCCAAAACCCTAAATTTGATCCAGAAACCTAATTTTGACCCAAAACCCGAAATTTGACCAAAAACCCTAATTCAAACCCTAAACCCTAATTTTGACCCAAAACCGAAATTTTGACCCACAACCCAAATTATAACCCAGAGCCCTAATTTTGACCCAAAACCATAATTTGGACAAAAAACCAAAATTTTGACCCAAAACCCTATTTTTAACTCAAAAGCCAAATTCAAACCCTAATGTTGACCCAAAACCCTAAATTTGATCCAGAAACCTATTTTTGACCCAAATCCCGAAATTTGACCCAAAACCCTAATTCAATACCTTATCCCTAATTTTGATCCAAAACCGAAATTTTGACCCACAACCCAAATTATAACCCAGAGTCCTAATTTTGACCAAAAACCCTAAACCCTAATTCAAACCCTAAACCCTAATTTTGACCCAAAACCCTAATTTGGGCTCAAAACCGAAATTTTCACTCAAAACCGAAATTTTGACTCAAAACCCTAATTCTGATCAAAACCCTAATTAGAACCCTAATTATAACCCAAACCCCTAATTTTGACCCAAAACCGTAATTCTGACCCAAACCCCTAATTTAGACCCAAAACCCTTTTTTAGACCCAAAACCCTAATTTAGACCCACAACCCTAATTTTGACCTAAAATAACCCAAAGCGTTAATCTGATCCAAAACCCTAATTCGAACCCTATTTTCACCCTAAACCCTAATGTTAACGAAAAACCCTAATTTTGATCCAAAACCCTAAATTTGATCCAGAAACCTAATTTTGACCCAAAACCCTAATTCAAACCCTAAACCCTAATTTTGACCCAAAACCGAAATTTTGACCCACAACCCAAATTATAACACAGAGCCCAAATTTTGACCAAAAACCCTAATTCTAACCCTATTTTTGTCCTGAGACCCTAGATTAAACCCAGAACCCAAATTTTAATCCAAAACCCTAAATTTTGACCCTAAACCCTAAATTTAAGCCAGAACCCTAAATTTGACCCAGAACCCTAATTTTGACCTAAAACCCTAATTTAGACCCACAACCTAATTCTAACCCTAATTTAGACCCAATACCCTAATTCAAACCCTTTTTTTGTCCCAAAACCCTTTTTTTTAACTCAAATCCCGTCACCTTAATTTCGACCCAAAACCCAAATTTTGACCCAAAACCCTAAATTTTGACCCAAAACCCTAATTTGGACAAAAAACCGAAATTTTGACCCAAAACCCTATTTTTAACTCAAAATCCGAATTCAAACCTTAAACCCTAATGTTGACCCAAAACCCTAAATTTGACCCAGAACCCTAATTTTGACCCAAAACCCTAATTTAGACCCACAACCTAATTCTAACCCTAATTTAGACCAATACCCTAATTCAAACCCTTTTTTGTCCCAAAACCCTTTTTTTTAACTCAAAGCCCGACACCTTAATTTCGACCCAAAACCCAAATTTTGACCCAAAACCTTAATTTGGACAGAAAACCAAAATTTTGACCCAAAACCCTATTTTTAACTCAAAAGCCAAATTCAAACCCTAATGTTGACCCAAAACCCTAAATTTGATCCAGAAACCTATTTTTGACCCAAAACCCGAAATTTGACCCAAAACCCCTATTCAAAACCTTAACCCTAATTTTGACCCAAAACCCTAATTCTAACCCAAAACCCTAATTTAGAACCACAACCATAATTCAAAGCCTAAACCCTAATTTGATCCCAAACCCTAAATTTGAACCAAAACCCTAATTTGGACCCAAAACCGAAATTTTGACCTAAAATAACCCAAAGCCCTAATTTAGACCCAAAACCCTAATTTAGACCCCAAACCCTAATTCTGATCTAAAACCCTAATTTGAACCCTATCTTTGACCCTAAACCCAAATTTTAAAGCAAAACCCTAATTCTTACCCTATTTTTAACCCAAAACCCTATTTTTAACTCAAAACCAAAATTCAAACCCTAAACCTTAATGTTGACCGAAAACCCTAAATTTGAACCAGAACCCGAATTTTGACCCAAAACCCGAATTTTGACCCAAAACCCTAATTTGGGCTCAAAACCGAAATTTTGACTCAAAACCGAAATTTTGACCCAAAACCCTAATTCTGATCCAAAACCCTAATTCGAACCCTATTTTTGACCCTAAACCCTAATTTTAACGTAAAACCCTAATTCAAACCCTAATTTTGACCTAAAACCCTAATTTAAACCCAAATTTGATCCCAAAACCCAAATTTTGACCCAAAACCCTAATTATAACCCAAACCCCTAATTTTGACCCAAAACCGTAATTTAGACCCACAACCTAAATCTAACCCTAATTTAGACCCAATACCCTAATTCAAACCCTTTTTTTTGTCCCAAAACCCTTTTTTTTAACTAAAAGCCCGACACCTTAATTTCGACCCAAAACCCAAATTTTGACCAAAACCCTAAATTTTGACCCAAAACCTTAATTTGGATACAAAACCGAGATTTTGACCAAAAACCCTATTTTTAACTCAAAAGCCAAATTCAAACCCTAATGTTGACGCAAAACCCTAAATTTGATCCAGAAACCTAATTTTGACCCAAAACCCTAATTTTGACCCACAACCCTAATTTTGACTCAAAACCGAAATTTTGACCCACAACCCAAATTATAACCCAGAGCCCTAATTTTGACCAAAAACCATAATTCAAAGCCTAAACCCTAATTTTGACCCTGAACCCTAATTTTGATCCTAAACCCTAAATTTTAACCAAAACCCTAATCCTAACCCTATTTTTGTCCTGAAACCCTAGATTTAACCCAGAACCCAAATTTTAATCCAAAACCCTAAATTTTGACCCAAAACCCTAATTTTGACCCAAAACCCTAATTTACATCCACAACCTAATTCTAACCCTAATTAAGACCCAATACCCTAATTCAAACCGTTTTTTTGTCCCAAAACCCTTTTTTTTTTAACTCAAAGCCCGACACCTTAATTTCGACCCAAAACCCAAATTTTGACCCAAAACCCTAATTTGGATAGAAAACCAAAATTTTGACCACAAACCCTATTTTTAACTCAAAAGCCAAATTCAAACCCTAATGTTGACCCAAAACCCTAAATTTGATCCAGAAACCTAATTTTGACCCAAAACCCGAAATTTGACCCAAAACCCTAATTCAAAACCTTAACCCTAATTTTGACCCAAAACCGAAATTTTGACCCACAACCCAAATTATAACCCAGAGCCCTAATTTTGACCAAAAACCCTAAACCCTAATTCAAACCCCAAACCCTAATTTTGACCCAAAACCCTAATTTGGGCTCAAAACCGAAATTTTGACTCAAAACCGAAATTTTGACCCAAAACCCTAATTCTGATCCAAAACCCTAATTCGAACCCTATTTTTGACCCAAAACCCTAAATTTGACCCAGAACCCTATTTTTGACCCTAAACCCTAATTTTAACGTAAAACCCTAATTCAAACCCTAATTTTGACCTAAAACCCTAATTTAAACCCAAAATTGATCCCTAAACCCAAATTTTGATCCAAAACCCTAATTATAACCCAAACCCCTAATTTTGACCCAAAACCGTAATTCTGACCCAAAACACTAATTTAGACCCACAACCCAAAGCCTAAACCCTAATTTTGACCCTAAACCCTAATTTTGATCCTAAACCCTAAATTGGACCCAAAACCGTAATTTGGACCCAAAACCGAAATTTTGACCTAAAATAACCCAAAGCCTTAATTTGACCCAAAACCCAAATTTAGACCAAAAACCCTAATTCTGATCCAAAACCCTAATTCGAACCTTATTTTAGAAAAGAACCCTATTTTGACCCTAAACCCTAATGTTAACGAAAAACCCTAATTCTTACCCTCCTTTTGACCCAAAACCCTATTTTTAACTCAAAAGCAAAATTCAAACCCCAATGTTGACCCAAAACCCTAAATTTGATCCAGAAACCTAATTTTGACCCAAAACCCAAATTTTGACCCAAAACCCTAATTTGGACAGAAAACCAAAATTTTTACCCAAAACCCTATTTTTAACTCAAAAGCAAAATTCAAACCCTAATGTTGACCCAAAACCCTAAATTTGATCCAGAAACCTAATTTTGACCCAAAACCCGAAATTTAACCCAAAACCCTAATTCAAACCCTAAACCCTAATTTTGACCCAAAACCCTATTTTTAACTCAAAAGCCAAATTCAAACCTTAAACCCTAATGTTCACCCAAAACCCTAAATTTGACACATAACCCTATTTTTGACCCTAAACGCTATTTTTAACGGAAAACCCTAATTCAAACCCTAATTTTGACCTAAAACCCTAATTTAAACGCAAAATTGATCCCTAAACCCAAATTTTGACCCTAAACCCTAATTATAACCCAAACCCCTAATTTTGACCCAAAACCGTAATTCTGACCCAAAACACTAATTTAGACCCACAACCCTAATTCAAAGCCTAAACCCTAATTTTGACCCTAAACCCTAAATTGGACCCAAAACCGTAATTTGGACCCAAAACCGAAATTTTGACCTACAATAACCCAAAGCCTTAATTTGACCCAAAACCCAAATTTAGACCAAAAACCCTAATTCTGATCCAAAACCCTAAATTGAACCCTATTTTAGAAAAGAACCCTATTTTGACCCTAAACCCTAATGTTAACGAAAAACCCTAATTCTTACACTCCTTTTGACCCAAAACCCTATTTTTAACTCAAAAGCAAAATTCAA
>JAUPTC010000011.1:7384391-7402391 GCA_030762895.1 Sophora flavescens | reverse complement strand
TTTTTTTTAACTCAAAGCCCGACACCTTAATTTTGACCCAAAACCCTAAATTTTGACCCAAAACCCTAATTTGGACACAACCGAAATTTTGACCCAAAACAATATTTTTAACTCAAAAGCCAAATTCAAACCTTAAACCCTAATGTTGACCCAAAACCCTAAATTTGACCCAGAACCCTAATTTTGACCCAAAACCCTAATTTAGACCCAATACCCTAATTCAAACCCTTTTTTTGTCCCAAAACCCTTTTTTTTAACTCAAAGCCCGACACCTTAATTTCGACCCAAAACCCAAATTTTGACCCAAAACCCTAATTTGGACAGAAAACCCTAATTTTGACCCAAAACCCTATTTTTAACTCAAAAGCCAAATTCAAACCCTAATGTTGACCCGAAACCCTAAATTTGATCCAGAAACCTAATTTTGACCCAAAACCCTAATTTTGACCCAAAACCCTAATTCAAAACCATAACCCTAATTTTGACACAAAACCGAAATTTTGACCCACAACCCAAATTATAACCCAGAGCCCTAATTTTGACCAAAAACCCTAATTCAAAGCCTAAACCCTAATTTTGACCCTGAACCCTAATTTTGATCCTAAACCCTAAATTTTAACCAAAACCCTAATTCTAACCCTATTTTTGTCCCGAAACCCTAGATTTTACCTAGAACCCAAATTTTAATCCAAAACCCTAAATTTTGACCCTAAACCCTAAATTGTTGCCAGAACCCTAAATTTGACCCAAAACCCTAATTTAGACCCACAACCTAATTCTAACCCTAATTTAGATCCAATACCCTAATTGAAACCCTTTTTTTAACTCAAAGCCCGACACCTTAATTTCGACCCAACACCCAAATTTTGACCCAAAACCCTAATTTGGACACAAAACCGAAATTTTGACCCAAAACCCTATTTTTAACTCAAAAGCCAAATTCAAACCTTAAACCCTAATGTTGACCCAAAACCCTAAATTTGACCCAAAACCCTAATTTAGACCCACAACCTAATTCTAACCCTAATTTAGACCCAATACCCTAATTCAAACCCTTTTTTTAACTCAAAGCCCGACACCTTAATTTCGACCCAAAACCCAAAATTTGACCCAAAACCCTAAATTTTGACCCAAAACCCTAATTGGGACACAAAACCGAAATTTTGACCCAAAAGTCTATTTTTAACTCAAAAGCCAAATTCAAACCTTAAACCCTAATGTTGCCCCAAAACCCTAAATTTGACCCAGAACCCTAACTTTGACCCAAAACCCTATTTTAGACCCACAACCTAATTCTTACCCTAATTTACACCCAATACCCTAATTCATACCCTTTTTTTGTCCCAAAACCCTTTTTTTTTAACTCAAAGCCCGACAACTTAATTTCGACGCAAAACCCAAATTTTGACCCAAAACCCTAATTTGGACACAAAACCGAAATTTTGACCCAAAACCCTATTTTTAACTCAAAATCCAAATTGAAACCCTAATGTTGACCCAAAACCCTAAATTTGATCCAGAAACATATTTTTGACCCAAAACCCGAAATTTGACCCAAAATCCTAATTCAAACCCTGAACCCTAATTTTAACCAAAACCCTAATTCAAAGCCTAAACCCTAATTTTTACCCTGAACCCTAATTTTGATCCTCAACCCTAAATTTTAACCAAAACCCTAATTATAACCCTACTTTTGTCCCGAAACCCTAGATTTGACCCAGAACCCTAAATTTGACCCAGAACCCTAATTTTGACCCAAAACCCTAATTTAGACCCACAACCTAATTCTAACCCTAATTTAGACCCAATACCCTAATTCAAACCCTTTTTTTGTCCCAAAACCCTTTTTTTATCTCAAAGCCCGACACCTTAATTTCGACCCAAAACCCAAAATTTGACCCAAAACCCTATTTTTAACTCAAAAGCCAAATTCAAACCCTAATGTTGACCCAAAACCCTAAATTTGATCCAGAAACCTAATTTTGACCCAAAACCCTAATTTTGACCCACAACCCAAATTATAACCCAGAGCCCTAATTTTGATCCTAAACCCTAAGTTGGACCCAAAACCGTAATTTGGACCCAAAACTGAAATTTTGACCTAAAATAACCCAAAGCCCTAATTTGACCCAAAACCCAAATTTAGACCAAAAACCCTAATTCTGATCAAAAAACCCTAATTCGAACCCTATTTTAGAAAAGAACCCTATTTTTGACCCTAAACCCTAATGTTTACGAAAAACCCTAATTCTTACCCTCTTTTTGACCCAAAACCCTATTTTTAAATCAAAAGCCAAATTCAAACCCTAATGTTGACCCAAAACCCTAAATTTGATCCAAAAACCTAATTTTGACCCAAAACCCGAAATTTGACCCAAAACCCTAATTTTGACCCAAAATCGAAATTTTGACCCACAACCCAAATTATAACCCAGAGCCCTAATTTTGACCAAAAACCCTAATTCAAAGCCTAAACCCTAATTTTGACCCTGAACCCTAATTTTGATCCTCAACCCTAAATTTTAACCAAAACCCTAATTCTAACCCTACTTTTGTCCCGAAACCCTAGATTTAACCCAGAACCCAAATTTTAATCCAAATCCCTAAATTTTGACCATAAACCCTAAATTTAAGACAGAACCCTAAATTTGACCCAGAACCCTAATTTTGACCCAAAACCCTAATTTTGACCTACAACATCATTCTAACCCTAATTTAGACCCAATACCCAAATTCAAACCCTTTTTTGTCGCAAAACCCTTTTTTTTAACTCAATGCCCGACACCTTAATTTCGACCCAAAACCCTAAATTTTGACCTAAAACCCTAATTTGGACACAACCGAAATTTTGACCCAAAACCCTATTTTTAACTCAAAATCCAAATTCAAACCTTAAACCCTAATGTTGACCCAAAACCCTAAATTTGACCCAGAACCCTAATTTTGACCCAAAACCCTAATTTAAACCCACAACCTAATTCTAACCCTAATTTAGACCCAATACCCTAATTCAAACACTTTTTTTGTCCCAAAACCCTTTTTTAACTCAAAGGCCGACACCTTAATTTTGACCCAAAACCGAAATTTTGACCCAACACCCTAAATTTTGACCCAAAACCCTAATTTGGACACATAACCGAAATTTTGACCCAAAACCCTATTTTTAACTCAAAAGCCAAATTCAAACCCTAATGTTGACCCAAAACCCTATATTTGATCCAGAAACCTAATTTTGACCCAAAACCCGAAATTTGACCCAAAACCCTAATTCAAACCCTAAACCTAATTTTGACCCAAAACCCAAATTATAACCCAGAGCCCTAATTTTGACCAAAAACCCTAATTCAAAGCCTAAACCCTTATTTTGACCCTGAACCCTAATTTTGATCCTAAACCCTAAATTTTAACCAAAACCCTAATTCTAACCCTATTTTTGTCCCAAAACCCTAGATTTAACCCAGAACCCAAATTTTAATCCAAAACCCTAAATTTTGACCCTAAACCCTAAATTTAAGCCAGAACCCTAAATTTGACCCAGAACCCTAATTTTGACCCAAAACCCTAATTTAGACCCATAACCTAATTCTAACCCTAATTTAGACCCAATACCCTAATTGAAACCCTTTTTTACCCCTAAAACCCTTTTTTTTAACTCAAAGCCCGACACCCTAATTTCGACCCAAAACCCAAATTTTGACCCAAAACCCTAAATTTTGACCCAAAACCCTAATTTGGACAAAAAACCGAAATTTTGACCCAAAACCCTATTTTTAACTTAAAAGCCAAATTCAAACCTTAAACCCTAATGTTGACCCAGAACCCTAAATTTGACCCAGAACCCTAATTTTGACCCAAAACCCTAATTTAGACCCACAACCTAATTCTAACCCTAATTTAGACCCAATACCCTAATTCACACGCTTTTTTTGTTCCTAAACTCTTTTTTTAAACTCAAATCCCAAGACCTTAATTTCGACCCAAAACCCAAATTTTGACCCAAAACCCTAAATTTTGACCCAAAACCCTAATTTGGACACAAAACCGAAATTTTGAACCAAAACCCTATTTTTAACTCAAAAGCCAAATTCTTACCTTAAACCCTAATGTTGACCCAAAACCCTAAATTTGACCCATAAACCTAATTTTGACCCTAAACCCTAATTTTGATCCTAAACCCTAAATTTGAACCAAAACCCTAATTTGGACCCAAAACCGAAATTTTGAACTAAAATAACCCCAAGCCCTAATTTGAACCAAAACCCTAATTTAGACCAAAAACCCTAATTCTGATCCAAAACCCTAATTTGAACCCTATTTTTGACCCTAAAGCCTAATTTTAACGAAAAACCCTAATTCTTACCCTCTTTTTGACCCAAAACCCTATTTTTAACTCAAAACCCAAATTCTAACCCTAAACCCTAATTTTGACCCAAAACCCTAAATCTGATCCAGAACCCGAATTATAACCCAGAGCCCTAATTTTGACCCAAAACCGTAAACCCTAATTTTGACCCTAAACCCAAATTTTGATCCTAAACCCTAAATTTTAACCAAAACCCTAATTCTAACCATATTTTTGTCCCGAAACCCTAAATTTAACCCGAAACCCAAATTTTAATCCAAAACCCTAAATTTTGACCTTAAACCCTAAATTTAAGCCAGAACCCTAATTTTGACCTAAAACCCTAATTTAGACCCACAACCTAATTTTAACCCTAATTTAGACCCAATACCCTAATTCAAACCCTTTTTTTGTCCCAAAACCCTTTTTTTAACTCAAATCCCAACACCTTAATTTTGACCCAAAACCCTAATTTGAACCCAAAACGGAAATTTTGACCCAAAACCCTTATTCTGATCCAAAACCCTAATTTGAACCATATTTTTGACCCTATACCCTAATTTTATTTCAAAACCCTAATTCTAACCCTATTTTGACCCCAAACCCTAATTATGACCCAAAACCGTAATTTAGACCCAAACACCTAATTTAAACCCTAAACCCTAATTCTGACCCAAAACCCTAATTTAGACCCACAACCCTAATTCAAAGCCTAAACCCTAATTTTGATCCTAAACCCTAAATTTGAACCAAAACCCTAATTTGGACCCAAAACGGAAATTTTGACCTAAAATAACCCAAAGCCCAAATTTGACCCAAAACCCTAATTTAGACCCAAAACACTAAATCTGATCCAAAACCCTAATCCGAACCATATTTTTGACCCAGAACCCTATTTTTAACGCAAAACCCAAATTCTTACCCTATTTTTGACCCAAAACCCTATTTTTAACTCAAAACTCAAATTCAAACCCTAAACCCAAATGTTGACCCAAAACCCTAAATTTGACCCAGAACCCTAATTTTTTGCCCAAAACCCGAATTTTGACACAAAACCCAAATTCAAACCCTAAACCCTAATTTTGACCCAGAACCCTATGTTTGACCCTAAACCCTAATTTTAACACAAAACCCTAATTCTAATCCTATTTCTGACCCAAAACCCTAATTCTAACCCAAAACCGTAATTTAGAGCCAAACACCTAAGTCAAACCATCAACCCGAATTTTCACCCAAAACCCAAATTATAACCCAAAACCCTAATTTTGATCCAAAACCCTAATTTTGACCCATGACCCTAATTCAAAGCCTAAACCCTAATTTTGTCCCGAAACCCTAATTTTGATCCTAAACCCTAAATTTGAACCAAAACCCTAATGTGGAACCAAAACCCTAAATTTGGCCCGAACCCTATTTTTGACACGAACCCCAATTTTGACCCAAAACCCGAATTTTGACCCAAAACCCTAATTCTAACCCTACACCCTAATTTTGACCCAAAACCGAAATTTTGATCGACAACCCAAATTATAACCCGAGCCCTAATGTTGACCCAAACCCTAATTCTGACCCAAAACTCTAATTTAGACACAAAACCCTAATTCAAAGCCTAAACCCTAATTTTCACCCTAAACCCTAATTTTAATCCTAAACTCTAAATTTGAAACAAAACCCTAATTCTAACCCTATTTTTGTTCCAAAACCCTAATTTTAATCCAAAACCCTAAATTTTGATCCGAACCCTAAATTTAACCCAGAACCCTAAATTTGACCCAAAACCCAATTTTAGACCCAAAACCCTATTCTAACCCTAATTCAGACCCAAAACCCTAATTCTAAACCTATTTTGGTCCCAAAAACCTTTTTTTAACTCAAAACCTGACACCATAAGTTTGACCCAAATCCCAAATTTTGACCCAAAACCCTAATTCAAACCCTAAACCATAAATTTGACCCAAAACCCGAATTTGGACCCCAAACCCTAATTCGAACCCTATTTTTGACCCAAAACACTAAATTTGAATCAGAACCCTATTTTTGACACTAAACCCTAATTTTAACGCAAAACCTTAATTCTAACCCTATTTTGACCCAAAAACCTATTTTTAACTCAAAAGGCAAATTCAAACCCTAAACCCTAATGTTGACCAAAAACCCTAAATTTGACCCAGACACCTAATTTTGACCCAAAACCCGAATTTTGACCCAAAACCAAAATTCAAACCCTAAACCCTAATTTGAGGAAAAACAGAAATTTTGACCCACAACCCAAATTATATCCCGAGCCCTAATTTTGACCCAAAACCCTATTTTCAACCCAAAGGCCTAATTTCAACCCTCAAACCCTAATTTCAACCCAAAGACCGAATTTAGAACCAAAACCCTATTTTTACTCAAAACCCTAATTCAAACCTTAAGCCCTAATTTTGACCCAAAACCCTAATATGGACCCAAATTCGAAATTTTGACCCAAAACCCTAATTATAACCCAAAGCCCTAATTTTGACCCAAAACCCTAATTCTGACTCAAAACCCTAATTTTAACCAAAAACCCTAATTCAAACCCTGAACCCTAATTTTGACCCAAAACCCTAACTCTAAACCCAATTTAGACCGCAAACCCTAATTCTAAACCTAATTTGGACACAAAACCTTAATTCTAACAATATTTTTGTCCCAACCCCTTTTTTTTTTAACCTAATTTGACCTAAAACCCAAAATTTGAACCAAATCCCTAATTCTAACCCTGTTTTTACCCCCAAAAACCTATTTTTCACCCAAAACACTAATTAGACCCAAAACCCTAATTCAAACCCTAATTTAGGGCCAAAAACCCTAATTCTAACCCTATTTTTGTCTCCAAACCATTTTTTTAACTCAAAACCTGACACCTTGATTTTGACCCAAAACCCTATTTTTACTCAAAACCCAAATTCAAACCCTAAACCCTAATTTTGACCAAAACCCTAATTTGGACCCAATGCTCTAATTTTGACCCAAAATAACCCAAAGCCCTAATTTTGACCCAAAACCCTAACTGAAACCCTAAACCCAAATTCTGATCCAAAACCCTAATTCGAACCCTATTTTAGACCCAAAACCTTATTTTTAACTCAAAACCCTAATTTTGAACCTAAACCCCAAATTTGACCAAGAACCCGAATTTTGACCCAAAACCCTAATTCAAAACCCAAACCCTAATTTTGACACTAAACCCTAAATTTGAACCAAAACCTAATTCTCTCCCTAATTTAGACACAAAACCCTAATTCTAACCTTATTTATGTACCAAAACCCTTTTTAACACAAAACCCGAAACCTTAATTTTGACTCAAAACCCTAATTCTAACGCTATTTTTGTCCCAAAACCCTATTTTTAACTCAAACCCCTAATTCAAACCCTAAACCCAAATTTTGACCCGAAACCCTAATTTTAACCCAAATCCTTAAATTTTGACCATAAACCCTAAATTTAACCCAAATTTTGATCCGAAACCCTAAATTTGAACCAAGACCCTAATTCTAACCCTATTTTTGTCCCAACACCCTAAATTTAACCCAGAACCCTAATTTTAATCCAAAACCCTAAATTTTGAACCTAAACCCAAAATTTAACCCAGAACCATAAATTTGACCCAGAACCCTAATTTTGACCCAAAACCCAAAATTTTGACCCTAAACCCTTAATTTAACCCAGAAGCATAAATTTGACCCAGAACCCTAATTTTGACCGAAAACCCTTAATTTAACCCAGAAGCATAAATTTGATCCTCAGTGGTACACTCTGGAATCGGAGATGCTTCTTGCGGTTAAGAAAGGAGGTGGCACACCAGAAAGAACATGGTACGAGAAATCGCAGTCGTCGGAGATGGCGATTGAGACGACGACTGCATCGCAGATCCGTACAAAAAGCGCTACCGTGAAGAGGGAGACAATCACATCACGACAAAGAGGGACGATTAGGCCCACGGCCGCGCAGCTCTTTGGCGCTGCCGCCGGAAGGGACGACACCGCCACCATCTACAAAGTTGCTACGTATAGACGGAGATGGAGTGAAAAAACGAAGTAGGCCAAGGGTGGAAAATCAGAAGTTGGATCCGTTCAGGCCACCATCGCCTGAACCGAAGGACCGGGATCCTCACGCGGCGGTAACAAGAGAAACGGAGGTGGTGTCGACGAGCTTGAAGTTTGTGGTGGTGCTGACTGTAGCGAAGGAGAAGATGATGCTTGTAGGGGCAGTTTTGGAAAAGTCCCAACAAAGTGTTAGGGCAGAATTATTTTCGAAAATGGGTCAGGCCCAAGTTGTTCAGAAGCATGATAGTCGTAGAGTTTGGGCTGATGTTAGTTTGTTCCATTCTGAATGACCTAATGTGCATGCAACAAGCCCATTATAGTGAAGGAAGGAAATTGCTTCAGCTAAGAGAGCATAGAGAAGGGTCAATTTCACAAATAAGTGATGAAAGGCATGTTGGGTCAATTTTATTTGCTCTTGTTGACCTAATGAGTGAAACCCAATTCTTTAAAAGATTGATATGGGATCCAGGAGGATATATGTGTGTTTTAGTGTTAATAATGTGTGCATTATAAAAATGCAAATTTGAGTGTAAAATTGTATTTTGTATTTTGTACTTTTAGCTAATTTGAATTAAGGGGGTGTGTTGGAGATAATCCAAATTAGTTAGTTGTTAGGAGTTTGTTAAAGTGTGATTAGTTTGTTGTAACTAGAGTGATTAGTTAGAAGCTATTAGGAGAGTTAGTTAGCGTATGTGTAAGTCTATAAATAGATATAGTAAGTGATACAATTGTGTAGAGAAGTGTGAAATGTGTAGAGAAGTGTAATAGTGAAGTGATATTAGTGAATAAAATTTCAGTTTGTGATATTCATTTTTCTCTCTAATTCTTCTTCTTTGTGTGTGTGTGTGTGTAAGATTAGAGTGTTCTTGCACCAACAACATTGAATTATTTTATGATATACGAAGTAGTTATACGCCCAAATAAGTACTTTCAATACCCAATCACATTCAAATAAAAAGATTAAACCAAAACCCGAAGCCGAAGTGGATCGAGCACTTTGCATACCCATTTCTCCCATTACATGTATGTAGACAAACTAATCGAGAGGGTATTCACTTCCCCCCCCCCCCCCCCTCTAAATCTCTAATATCTAACGGGGCAACAGAGCCACCCAACAAGAAAATAAAAAAACTCACACCACAAGACGCTGGAAGGTGAATCTAGCCTTTGTCCTCGTGAAGGATACTAGCCAAACGAGGAAGCAGGTCTTAGAAAGTATGAAAAAAATGACCAGAATTTAGACAAAGAATCCATCGCGTGATTTGCTTACAGAAACGCCTCAATTTCAAAAACAATAGAAAAAGAAGGATGCAACTGTACATTGACGTTGAACCAGTCTTATAGATGGCGGATGGCGACCCGCCAAAAATCTATCATACATTATAGCGGATGACGTTGTGGTCATATGATGGATGTCATGGCGGACAAAAAAAAAATTATATATATATATATAACAAAAACTATAAAAATAAATAGAAAATCCAAAATACTAACAACATATATCAAGAACAATAAACTAAATTGATAGAAAATATCATAAAGTCTCATATTCACCTATCACAGACTACTAACAAGATTGATTACCACCAAGTTCAAGACTTCTATTGGAAATAGCAGCATTTAAGGCTCAAGATTCATGTATCTTGGTCTCTTGTAATCATAACATGTAGGCTAAAATGTACTTTTCGTCCCCCAAGTTTTTTAATTTGACGAAAATGGTTCCCAAGTTTTTTTTTTGGCAATTTTAATCCTCAAAGTTACAATAATCATCTTTCCGTTAAACCTCAGTCCGAATATTAACGGAACCTGCTAAGTGTACTGCCATATAACCAATAATTACTTTAAAAAATATATTTAAGTGAAATTAAATTCATTTAAAAATATTTAAACAGAAATTAATATTAATATTACCTTGTTATACAACAAAAGTTTTACGAAGAGGGTTCGTATCCTTCTACTCTGCCCCCATCTTCATCGTCGTCTTCGAGCCTCTCCTTGACAGGTCGGTGGACTTCATACCAGCTTCTCCTTCGAGCTTCACCTTTTTTAGCCAAATTCGAGTGACATTCGTAACCATGGAATAAAAACCCATGGAAGATAAACCCAAATCAAGCGAGATTTCTTCCTTTTTCTTCCTCTTCACTCTTGGTCTCGCGAGCATAGAAGAAGAAGAACCCAGGCGACGGTGTTATGGTTGTGTGGCAGGTGAGATGATTTAAATTTCTCTCATGGTTGCTGAGGGTATTTCTAACTGTGTGGGTTTGTGGTATTCATCCAGGGCACAAATTGATTCAGGGTTCTCAATATATTGTTGAAGATGTTTCCGATGCACAAATTAACCAAGTAGTTTGTGGCAGTGTGGATAGATTGCATTATGAAAATGACCCTTGTGTACAATTTATTGGGAAAACGGAATTGTGGGTTTATTAACATAGAGAAAGAGAAGAAGATTTTGAGTTTGACCTT
This sequence comes from Sophora flavescens, assembly GCA_030762895.1. NCBI lineage: Eukaryota > Viridiplantae > Streptophyta > Magnoliopsida > Fabales > Fabaceae > Sophora > Sophora flavescens. The sequence goes on along the minus strand of JAUPTC010000011.1, from coordinate 7,391,509 downwards.
TCAATTATCAATTATAATTCTATTCTATTTCTAATAATTTAATTGAAACATCATTTTAATAATTTAATTTTTAAATATATTTAAGTATAAGTGCAGCAACATGGCAGTAAACATAGGTACCTTCATTGAACTATGTGCCACAAATCCATTCCATTAATATTTGGACGGAAGTTTAATGAGAAGGATGATTATTGCAACTTTGGAAATCTTTGAGGACTGAAATCCCCAAGAAAAACTTGGGGGATCATTTTTGCCAAATTAAAAAACTTGGGGGACGAAAAGTACATTTTAGCCTAACATGTAATTGATTATGGAGTGTATATAAATACTGTTTTTTCTGAATGTGCTCAAGTGTTATGATTACAAGATAAATAAATTCTAGTGCATTACCCTAAGCATAAGTACATGAACGAATTAAACCAAGATACACAAATCATAAGCCTTAAATGCTACTATTTCCAATAACTTCAAAATTCAAATAACAAAATAATAAAAACATCATCACAAAACTAATCCTCTTCCTCAATCCCAACATAATCAATTTCTTGGTTACCTAATGGTTTGGAAGCCATTTTCGGACTGAAAAAGGAAAATAGAAGAGGCTAGGGGTGGTCATCGGTCGGGTATGGTCGGTTTAGGGTGACCCATTTCGGGTTTGGTCGGTTTTGGACATCAGAATACGTGACCCATTCCCGTCCGATTGAAGCTTCGGTTTGAGCGGGTTCGGATTAGGCAGGTTGATGGGTTTGCGGGTCGGATTGCCTCGGTTGAGGATCAAACAAAAACAAATTAGTCTTACACAGCTACCAGAAGAAGATAAACGCAGAAACCAAACAAAAAAAAACACAATACCAGAGCAAGATGAGAAATTGAGAATAGATCTGACCAAACTTTCAAACCAGAAATCGTAAACAACAACATAAACCCAGAAAGTTTCAAACTTTCAACAAAAAAAAGCATCAAAACTTTCAACACCAAGCAACTCTTTTTTTCTTTGTTGCATGCTTCCTCGTTCGCAGATCTAGAGCAAAACATACAGCAACAGGGACGACTGGCTTGGAAGAGCTTGATGCGTCTCGAGGCGGAGGATGAAGACGAAGACGAAGAGATGGTAGAGCGGCTCAGCAGCAGAGGTGGAATGGTGCGCTCGGCGGAGTGGAAGATGTAGAGGCAGATCGACTCAGAGGGACATCGATCTGCTCATCTGGTCTTCGAAACCAACAACGATCTGGTCATAGAAATCCTAAGCCCGGCGTTACGCTCGAACAAGAGATGGAGAGACAAAGATGGAGGCATGGAGCGGCGCGAGACAGGGAAGGGAAGAGAGAGAGCTAGGTGGTGAGAGAGGAAGCAGAGGGGGTGGTGCGATGGGTGGGCGAGGCCAGAGTCGTGGTGGTGAGAGAGGACTCAGAGGGATGGAGATGAGATGAGAGATTGAGAAGTGAGAGTCTGGAGAGTGGAGAACGAATGAATGAGAGAGGATGAGAGATTTTGAAAAATTATTATGAGAGATTTTGATAATTTATTATTAAAGATAAGGATAAGGATAGGATTAAATGAGGACCAATGAGATCCAAGGAAATTTATATGTAGCCATCAGAATAAAGGAGAATCAGAATTAAAAATATATATATAATTATATGAAACTAACATGGTCGGTCGGGTACGGATACCCATGGGTTCAGTTTTTCCAACCCGCAGCCGCCCGACCACACCCATTTGAAACCAAGACACAGACCCGATGACTCGCGAACCCGTGACGACCCGCCCGTTCAGCAGCTAGGTTTGGCGGGTAAATCGGGTCCCGGTCGGGTCGGGCAAAGTTTACCACCCCTAGAAGAGGCTTGTCGCTGGTCACCGGTCAGAGGGTGGTTGCCAAAGGTCAGTGATCGCCAAACGGTGGTCACCTGAGAGTGGGTGTCACCGGAGAGTGGATGGTTGGAGAAGAAAGGATGAAATGGGAGAAGAGATGAGGTTCACGTCAATATACGAACATGAGAAGTGGGAAGTCGGATATGTTTTTAGGGTTTTGTCCATTTTGGCCCAATTTCCAAGTCGGGTCACACAACCCAAACAACTCAGAAGGCAGATTTAGGGTTTTTTCCTCAAAAAACCCATTTTTTCCGTCATGGCAGGTGCCTTCGCCATATGATTGAGGACCATACCCTGGTTGACCATACCCAAAGGGTGGGGGCTGGGCAGGGGGGTATGCTGACTGACCATAGCCTCCTGCTGTACTAGGCTTTTGAGATTGAGGAGGTCCATAACCAGACTGTGGTGGGTTGCCATAAGCCGCTTGGGAGGTTGGGGGTATCCCATAACTTGGCTGAGCTGTTCCTTGATGTGGATAGTTGGCAGTGTTTGGGCTTGGCTGTTGGTTGGTAGCATAACCTTGCTGGGCCATTGTAGAGGGTTGGACAGGTGGAGCTTGGGCTGAATCCCCCTGCGATCCATAGTTGGAAGTTTGGCCCTCTTGTACTGGGTTAGTCCCACTACCATATCTAGGAGCTGAGCTATAGCCTTGTTGATCGTAAGTTGTTGGCTGACCATACCCTGATTGTGGTGGTGCATTATACGCATTATAGCTGTCCTGAGCATAACCCTGTCCCGAATGGTTATAACCAGAGGAAGGTGGTTGATTGTAATTGTATGCGGACCCATCAGTTGCAGGTGCGAGGACCTCCGAGGATTTTCTTCCGCTTTGTGGTCATTGACTATAGTAATCATAACCACCATGAGTAGGTTCTTTGGTGAGGTGGTGCAGTGGACGGGTCCCAATTGGTGGAATATCCACCAGATTGCTGGGGAGGATAGCCTGCATATGGTGGCTGAGACACGTTATACTGTGATGATGGCCCAAAGTATGCTCCAGGTTGCACATAGCCATATCCAAGTTGTTGCATAGGAGCAACGAGGTTGGGCCTGACTAGAGGGTGGTCGGGCTTGGTAACCATGCTTGAGGATAACCTCCGACATTGCTTTGGATTTTCGGGACAATTCTGGAAACAGAAAAATTGAAAACAAAAATAAAATAAAATAAAAGTGAACTCACCCAAGGTGCCATGGCATACATGTATAGAAAGTAACAGTTGCACACAAATAGATAAGTAAAACTTCAATAAATATCAACATGAGGAACACAATACATCTTTTGCATAAATAAAGAACACGTGATTAAAATCAACAAATAGACAAGTAAAACTTGCATGAATAAATAAAAACATATAAAGAACACAAGATAAGGGATATATGTCTTGTATAAACAGATTCCATATAGGATCAGAAGGGGACACCTACATACCGTACTGGGTCGTGATATAACGGAGTTGGACTCAAGAGAAGCACACCCTTTCCTATTCGAAATGAATGGACAAGCATTAAATATTATATAAATTAAATAAGCATTATATATTTTTATATACAAAACACAAACTATCCGGTCAAAATCTTTTTATAAGCATTACATATATAATCTTTATATATATATATATATATATATATATATATATATATATATATATATGTTATTTGTGATTTGAAATATTTATATTATATGATGATATGATATATCATACGCAGTACATATAATACGTAAACTATCCAAGTAAAAAAATACGTAAACTAAAAGTAGAGAGAGTAATGCATGATAGAGAGAGAGGGAGGGAGGGTATTTTAGAGGGAAATAAATGTGGGTATTTTTATCTTTTTTTATAGTTGTCATGGGACAACTTTTTGTCACATGGTTTTGTGATGGACAAGATTTTGAGTTTTTGTACTGTCCATTGTTCCATTAGTTGTCCTGTCCCTAGATCATTTTTTGAATTAAACGTGGAACAAGTATACTTGTCTTTGTCCGGTCCCTTAATTTTTAGCGAATCAAACGCACCCACAATCATGATTGCCTCAAAAAGGCAATCCCCACATGTATCTCAAAATATGTTATTGCCTCAAAAGGCAATCCCCATGTAGTATCTCAAAATGTGTAGAGATTTATTCCAGGTTACATTATAAATCATTCATTCACGAATACTTGGACCACAGATATATCATACACTAAAAGTAGGAGGAACCATAAACCCAAATACAAATACTGTCAAGACAACTCTTATCTCCCAAGTATATAGAAAATTATCCTCTTAACCTTTCCTTAATCCAATCTAAGAGGTCAACCCCAGTTGATCATCAAATAAAAGCTACTATAATTAGCTACCATTTTAACTCAGATAATTCAAAATGGGGAGAAAGGCCTGTACCCACAAATGTTTGTGTGCGGCTAAAAATCACAATTACAGAAAAAAATGAAACGAATTACGAGACAAAATAACAAATTAAGAGATAATCTTAGAAAAATGAAAAACACCACAATGATAGAGGCAGAAGTGCAGTGGCACCAGCTATAGTTAGGCACCAATGCACTAATGCCCACATGAAAGGTAAAACCCACAGAAGAGTAACATCAGAAACAACCGACAAAGATAAAAAAAAAAGTTAGGCATAAGTAACATAACTTGTTACTAGAAGATTTTAAAATGGGCAGAAATAATAGGATAGAAAAAAGAAACGGTTGCTCGCAATGGACAAACTTTAGGTTACTATGACAGATGTAATTACAGCACAGGATACAAGGATGAAATACTAATTTTCAATCAGGGTAGTTAATGTTATATTAAGCATGGACGGTTAAACGGTGTGGACGGTGGATTCTCATCCATTGTATTCTTAGTTTCATTGCATCTATTCTCCTAGGACTTAGCATAGATAATTAATGCTCTAGGAATCAGGTTCCCCTATCTATTACATATTGTAGTCCTATTGGAATGTTAATACAAGGGACATATTCAGTTTCAGTTTTCAAGTAGAGTCTTCATTCTTTTTCTTATATTAATTTCTTCTCTATCTAAAATCCATAACTTCAACATTCAACTGAAAATGAAACCATCCACAAACAAAATCCAGCAATCTAGCATCCAGACAAGATATCAAAAAGTAAATCATGAAGCACAATGTGCTAAGCAGATAATCAGATAAACACAGAACTAAAATTGAAAAGAAAATAAAAATATAAGAACTATGCATCATCAGCTTTGTCATATGTTGTTTGTTGCAGCTCCCCTCCCCTGCTGATCATCATACTCATTCTTTGGACAGTTTTGTCTAAGAGATTGGAGAAAGCAATGTTGTGCAACTAGTGAGTGACAACGGAAGTAACTATGTATTGGCTGGTAAGAAATGTTGTTCACTTCATGCACAAATGTCATCAATTATTGTTAGTTTGGCACTCATTAAATTTTATTTACCCGAATCTTACGTAAACTATTGCAAGCCTAGAGACAAAACATGTTTTGGACTCCATGTGCTGCTCACTCCCTAAACTTGATGCTAGAAGATTATTGGAAATTGCTTATAATTAGTACTCTTATTGAAATTAGATTAGGATTAATGTTATATTAAGCATGGACGGTTAAACGGTGTGGACGGTGGATTCTCATCCATTGTATTCTAAGTTTCATTGCATCTATTCTCCTAGGACTTAGCATAGATAATTAATGCTCTAGGAATCAGGTTCCCCTATCTTTTACATATTGTAGTCCTATTGGAATGTTAATACAAGGGACATATTCAGTTTCGGTTTTCAAGTAGAGTCTTCATTCTTTTTCTTATATTAATTTCTTCTCTATCTAAAATTCATAACTTCAACATTCAACTGAAAATGAAACCATCCACAAACAAAATCCAGCAATCTAGCATCCAGACAAGATATCAAAAAGTAAATCATGAAGCACAATGTGCTAAGCAGATAATCAGATAAACACAGAACTAAAATTGAAAAGAAAAAAAATATATAAGAACTATGCATCATCAGCTTTGTCATATGTTGTTTGTTGCAGCTCCCCTCCCCTGCTGATCATCATACTCAGCTGATGGACAGTTTTGTCGAAGAGATTGGAGAAAGCAATGTTGTGCAACTAGTGAGTGACAACTAAAGTAACTATGTATTGGCTGGTAAGAAATGTTGTTCACTTCATGCACAAATGTCATCAATTATTGTTAGTTTGGCACTCATTAAATTTTATTGACATGAATCTTACGTAAACTATTGCAAGCCAAGAGACAAAACATGTTTTGGACTCCATGTGCTGCTCACTGCCTAAACTTGATGCTAGAAGATTATTGGAAATTGCTTATAATTAATACTCTTATTGAAATTAGATTAGGATTAATGTTATATTAAGCTTGGACGGTTGAACGGTGTGGACGGTGGATTCTCATCCATTGTATTCTTAGTTTCATTGCATATATTCTCCTAGGACTTAGCATAGATAATTAATGCTCTAGGAATCAGGTTCCCCTATATATTATATATTGTAGTCCTATCGGAATGTTAATACAAGGGACATATTCAGTTTCAGTTTTCAAGTAGAGTCTTCATTCTTTTTCTTATATTAATTTCTTCTCTATCTAAAATCAATAACTTCAACATTCAACTGAAAATGAAACCATCAACAAACAAAATCCAGCAATCTAGCAACCAGACAAGATATCAAAAAGTAAATCATGAAGCACAATGTGCTAAGCGAGATAATCGGATAAACAAAGAGAACTAAAATTGAAAAGAAAAAAAAATATAAGAACTATGCATCATCAGCTTTGTCATATGTTGTTTGTTGCAGCTCCCTCCCCTTTTGATCATCATACTCATTTGCTGGACAGTTTTGTCGAAGAGATTGGAGAAAGCAATGTTGTGCAACTAGTGAGTGACAACGGAAGTAACAATGTATTGATTGGTAAGAAATGGTGTTCACTTCATGCACAAATGTCATCACTTATTGTTAGTTTGACACTCATTAAATTTTATTGACTTGACTCTTAGGTAAACTATTGCAAACCAAGAGACCAAACATGTTTTGGACTCCATGTGCTGCTCACTGCCTAAACTTGATGCTAGAAGATTATTGGAAATTGCTTATAATTAATACTCTTATTGAAATTAGATTAGGATTAATGTTATATTAAGCTTGGACAGTTGAACGGTGTGGACGGTGGATTCTCATCCATTGTATTCTTAGTTTCATTGCATATATTCTCCTAGGACTTAGCATAGATAATTAATGCTCTAG
>JAUPTC010000011.1:7354071-7383891 GCA_030762895.1 Sophora flavescens | reverse complement strand
ATTATCTATGCTAAGTCCTAGGAGAATAGATGCAATGAAACTAAGAATACAATGGATGAGAATCCACCGTCCACACCGTTCAACCGTCCAAGCTTAATATAACATTAATCCTAATCTAATTTCAATAAGAGTATTAATTATAAGCAATTTCCAATAATCTTCTAGCATCAAGTTTAGGCAAGTGAGCAGCACATGGAGTCCAAAACATGTTTGGTCTCTTGGCTTGCAATAGTTTACCCTAAGAGTCAAGTCAATAAAATTTAATGAGTGCCAAACTAACAATAATTGATGACATTTGTGCATGAAGTGAACAACATTTCTTACCAGCCAATACATAGTTACTTCAGTCGTCACTCACTAGTTGCACAACATTGCTTTCTCCAATCTCTTCGACAAAACTGTCCAAAAACTGAGTATGATGATCAGCAGGGAGGGGAGTTGCAACAAACAACATATGACAAAGCTGATGATGCATAGTTCTTATATTTTTTTTTTCTTTTCAATTTTAGTTCTCTTTGTTTATCGATTATCCCGCTTAGCACATTTGTGCTTCATGATTTACTTTTGATATCTTGTCCTGGATGCTAGATTGCTGGATTTTGTTTGTTGATGGTTTCATTTTCAGTTGAATGTGGAAGTTATGGATTTTAGATAGAGAAGAAATTAATATAAGAAAAAGAATGAAGACTCTACTTGAAAGCCGAAACCAATATGTCCCCTTGTATTAACATTCCAATAGGACTACAATATATAATATATGGGGAACCCGATTCCTAGAGCATTAATTAGCTATGCTAAGTCCTAGGAGAATATATGCAATGAAACTAAGAATACAATGGATGAGAATCCACCGTCCACACTCGCTCAACCAGTCCAAAACATGTTTGGTCACTTGGCTTGCAATAGTTTACCTAAGAGTCAAGTCAATAAAATTTAATAATGTGTCAAACTAACAATAAGTGATGACATTTGTGCATGAAGTGAACACCATTTCTTACCAGTCAATACATTGTTACTTCCGTTGTCACTCACTAGTTGCACAACATTGCTTTCTCCAATCTCTTCGACAAAACTGTCCATCGGTGAGTATGATGATCCACAGGGAGGGGAGCTGCAACAATCAACATGTGACAAAGCTCGATGATGAATAGTTCTTATATATTTTTTTTTCTTTTCAATTTTAGTTCTCTTTGTTTATCTCGATTATCCGCTTAGCACATTGTGCTTCATGATTTACTTTTGATATCTTGTCCGGATGCTACATTGCTGGATTTTGTTTGTTGATGGTTTCATTTTCCGTTGAATGTTGAAGTTATGGATTTTAGTTAGAGAAGAAATTAATATAAGAAATAGAATGAAGACTTTACTTAAAAACTGAAACTGAATATGTCCCTTGTATTAACATTCCAATAGGACTACAATATATAAAAGATAGAGGAACCCGATTCCTAGAGCATTAATTATCTATGCTAAGTCCTATGAGAATAGATGCAATGTAACTAAGAATACAATGGATGAGAATCCACCGCCCACACCGTTCAACCGCCCAAGCTTAATATAACATTAATCCTAATCTAATTTCAATAAGAGTATTAATTATAAGCAATTTCCAATAATCTTCTAGCATCAAGTTTAGGCGGTGAGGCAGCACATGGAGTCCAAAACATGTTTGGTCTCTTGGCTTGCAATAGTTTACGTAAGAGTCAAGTCAATAAAATTTAATGAGTGCCAAACTAACAATAATTTATGACATTTGTGCATGAAGTGAACAACATTTCTTACCAGCCAATACATTGTTACTCCGTTGTCACTCACTAGTTGCACAACATTGCTTTCTCCAATCTCTTCGACAAAAAGCATCAAGATCCGAGTATGATGATCGCGCAGGGGAGGGGAGTTGCAACAAACAACATATGACAAAGCTGATGATGCATAGTTCTTATATATTTTTTTTCAATTTTAGTTCTCTTTGTTTATCTGATTATTCCGCTTAGCACATTTGTGCTTCATGATTTACTTTTGATATCTTGTCCGGATGCTAGATTGCTGGATTTTGTTTGTTGATGGTTTCATTTTCAGTTGAATGTTGAAGTTATTGATTTTAGATAGAGAAGAAATTAATATAAGAAAAAGAATGAAGACTCTACTTGAAAACTCGAAACTGAATATGTCCCTTGTATTAACATTCCGATAGGACTACAATATATAATAGATAGGGGAACCTAATTCCTAGAGCATTAATTATCTATGCTAAGTCCTAGGAGAATAGATGCAATGAAACTAAGAATACAATGGATGAGAATCCACCGTCCACACCGTTCAACCGTCAAGCTTAATATAACATTAATCCTAATCTAATTTCAATAAGAGTATTAATTATAAGCAATTTCCAATAATCTTCTAGCATCAAGTTTAGGCGGTGAGCAAAGCACATGGAGTCCAAAACAAGTTTGGTCTCTTGGCTTGCAATAGTTTACCTAAGAGTCAAGTCAATAAAAATTAATGAGTGCCAAACTAACAATAATTGATGACATTTGTGCATGAAGTGAACAACATTTCTTACCAGCCAATACATAGTTACTTCAGTTGCCACTCACTAGTTGCACAACATTGCTTTCTCCAATCTCTTCGACAAAACTGTCCAGCGGTGAGTATGATGATCAGCGAGGAGGGGAGTTGCAACAAACAACATATGACAAAGCTGATGATGCATAGTTCTTATTTTTTTTTTTCTTTTCAATTTTAGTTCTCTTTGTTTATCCCGATTATTCCGCTTAGCACATTGTGCTTCATGATTTACTTTTTGATATCTTGTCCGGATGCTAGATTGCTGGATTTTGTTTGTTGATGGTTTCATTTTCAATTGAATGTGGAAGTTATGGATTTTAGATAGAGAAGAAATTAATATAAGAAAAAGAATGAAGACTCTACTTGAAAATCAAACCGAATATGTCCCTTGTATTAACATTCCAATAGGACTACAATATATAATATATAGGGGAACCTGATTCCTAGAGCATTAATTAGCTATGCTAAGTCCTAGGAGAATATATGCAATGAAACTAAGAATACAATGGATGAGAATCCACCGTCCACACCGTTCAACCGTCCAAAACATGTTTGGTCTCTTGGCTTGCAATAGTTTACCTAAGAGTCAAGTCAATAAAATTTAATGTGTGTCAAACTAACAATAAGTGATGACATTTGTGCATGAAGTGAACACCATTTCTTACCAGTCAATACATTGTTACTTCCGTTGTCACTCACTAGTTGCACAACATTGCTTTCTCCAATCTCTTCGACAAAACTGTCGCCCGGTGAGTATGATGATCAGCAGGGGATGGGAGCTGCAACAAACAACATATGACAAAGCTGATGATGCATAGTTCTTATATATTTTTTTTTCTTTTCAATTTTAGTTCTCTTTGTATATCTGATTATCTGCTTAGCACATTGTGCTTCATGATTTAATTTTTGATATCTTGTCTGGATGCTAGATTGCTGGATTTTGTTTCTTGATTGTTTCATTTTCAGTTGAATGTTGAAGTTATTGATTTTAGATAGAGAAGAAATTAATATAAGAAAAAAATGAAGACTCTACTTGAAAACTGAAATTGAATATGTCCCTTGTATTAACATTCCGATAGGACTACAATATATAATATATAGGGGAACCAAATTCCTGGAGCATTAATTATCTATGCTAAGTCCTAGGAGAATATATGCAATGAAACTAAGAATACAATGGATGAGAATCCACCGTCCACACCGTTCAACTGTCCAAGCTAAATATAACATTAATCCTAATCTAATTTCAATAAGAGTATTAATTATAAGCAATTTCCAATAATCTTCTAGCATCAAGTTTAGGCAGTGACCAGCACATGGAGTCCAAAACATGTTTGGTCTCTTGGCTTGCAATAGTTTACCTAAGAGTCAAGTCAATAAAATTTAATGAGTGCCAAACTAACAATAATTAATGACATTTGTGCATGAAGTGAACAACATTTCTTACCAGCCAATACATAGTTACTTCCGTTGTCACTCACTAGTTGCAAAACATTGCTTTCTCCAATCTCTTCGACAAAACCTGTCCAGCGGTGAGTATGATGATCAGCAGGGGAGGGAGTTGCAACAAACAACATATGACAAGCTCGATGATGCATAGTTCTTATATTTTTTTTTTCAATTTTAGTTCTGTGTTTATCTGATTATCTGCTTATCACATTGTGCCTCATGATTTACTTTTTGATATCTTGTCTGGATGCTAGATTGCTGGATTTTGTTTGTTGATGGTTTCATTTTCAGTTGAATGTTGAAGTTATTGATTTTAGATAGAGAAGAAATTAATATAAGAAAAAGAATGAAGACTCTACTTGAAAACTGAAACTGAATAAGTCCCTTGTATTAACATTCCGATAGGACTACAATATATAATATATAGGGGAACCTGATTCCTAGAGCATTAATTATCTATGCTAAGTCCTAGGAGAATATATGCAATGAAACTAAGAATACAATGGATGAGAATCCACCGTCCACACCGTTCAACTGTCCAAGCTTAATATAACATTAATCCTAATCTAATTTCAATAAGAGTATTAATTATAAGCAATTTCCAATAATCTTCTAGCATCAAGTTTAGGCAGTGAGCAGCACATGGAGTCCAAAACATGTTTGGTCTCTTGGTTTGCAATAGTTTACCTAAGAGTCAAGTCAATAAAATTTAATGAGTGTCAAACTAACAATAAGTGATGACATTTGTGCATGAAGTGAACACCATTTCTTACCAGTCAATACATTGTTACTTCCGTTGTCACTCACTAGTTGCACAACATTGCTTTCTCCAATCTCTTCGACAAAACTGTCCAGCAGCTGAGTATGATGATCAGCAGGGAGGGGAGCTGCAACAAACAACATATGACAAAGCTGATGATGCATAGTTCTTATATTTTTTTTTTTTCAATTTTAGTTCTCTTTGTTTATCCGATTATCCGCTTAGCACATTGTGCTTCATGATTTACTTTTGATATCTTGTCTGGTTGCTAGATTGCTGGATTTTGTTTGTTGACGGTTTCATTTTCAGTTGAATGTTGAAGTTATTGATTTTAGATAGAGAAGAAATTAATATAAGAAAAAGAATGAAGACTCTACTTGAAAACTGAAACTGAATATGTCCCTTGTATTAACATTCCGATAGGACTACAATATATAATATATAGGGGAACCTGATTCCTAGAGCATTAATTATCTATGCTAAGTCCTAGGAGAATATATGCAATGAAACTAAGAATACAATGGATGAGAATCCACCGTCCACACCGTTCAACCGTCCAAGCTTAATATAACATTAATCCTAATCTAATTTCAATAAGAGTATTAATTATAAGCAATTTCCAATAATCTTCTAGCATCAAGTTTAGGCAGTGAGCAGCACATGGAGTCCAAAACATGTTTTGTCTCTTGGCTTGCAATAGTTTACGTAAGATTCAGGTCAATAAAATTTAATGAGTGCCAAACTAACAATAATTGATGACATTTGTGCATGAAGTGAACAACATTTCTTACCAGCCAATACATAGTTACTTTAGTTGTCACTCACTAGTTGCACAACATTACTTTCTCCAATCTCTTCGACAAAACTGTCCATCAGCTGAGTATGATGATCAGCAGGGGAGGGGAGCTGCAACAAACAACATATGACAAAGCTGATGATGCATAGTTCTTATATATTTTTTTTTTTTCAATTTTAGTTCTGTGTTTATCCCGATTATTCCGCTTAGCACATTGTGCTTCATGATTTACTTTTTGATATCTTGTCTGGATGCTAGATTGCTGGATTTTGTTTGTGGATGGTTTCATTTTCAGTTGAATGTTGAAGTTATGAATTTTAGATAGAGAAGAAATTAATATAAGAAAAAGAATGAAGACTCTACTTGAAAACCGAAACTGAATATGTCCCTTGTATTAACATTCCAATAGGACTACAATATGTAAAAGATAGGGGAACCTGATTCCTAGAGCATTAATTATCTATGCTAAGTCCTAGGAGAATAGATGCAATGAAACTTAGAATACAATGGATGAGAATCCACCGTCCACACCGTTTAACCGTCCATGCTTAATATAACATTAATCCTAATCTAATTTCAATAAGAGTACTAATTATAAGCAATTTCCAATAATCTTCTAGCATCAAGTTTAGGGAGTGAGCAGCACATGGAGTCCAAAACATGTTTTGTCTCTAGGCTTGCAATAGTTTACGTAAGATTCGGGTAAATAAAATTTAATGAGTGCCAAACTAACAATAATTGATGACATTTGTGCATGAAGTGAACAACATTTCTTACCAGCCAATACATAGTTACTTCCGTTGTCACTCACTAGTTGCACAACATTGCTTTCTCCAATCTCTTAGACAAAATCGTCAAAGAAACTGAGTATGATGATCCAAGGGAGGGGAGCTGCAACAAACAACATATGACAAAGCCGATGATGCATAGTTCTTATATTTTTATTTTCTTTTCAATTTTAGTTCTCGTGTTTATCGATTATCCGCTTAGCACATTGTGCTTCATGATTTACTTTTTGATATCTTGTCCGGATGCTAGATTGCTGGATTTTGTTTGTGGATGGTTTCATTTTCAGTTGAATGTTGAAGTTATGGATTTTAGATAGAGAAGAAATTAATATAAGAAAAAGAATGAAGACTCTACTTGAAAACTGAAACTGAATATGTCCCTTGTATTAACATTCCAATAGGACTACAATATGTAATAGATAGGGAACCCGATTCCTAGAGCATTAATTATCTATGCTAAGTCCTAGGAGAATAGATGCAATGAAACTAAGAATACAATGGATGAGAATCCACCGTCCACACCGTTTAACCGTCCATGCTTAATATAACATTAACTACCCTGATTGAAAATTAGTATTTCATCCTTGTATCCTGTGCTGTAATTACATCTGTCATAGTAACCTAAAGTTTGTCCATTGCGAGCAACCGTTTCTTTTTTCTATCCTATTATTTCTGCCCATTTTAAAATCTTCTAGTAACAAGTTATGTTACTTATGCCTAACTTTTTTTTTATCTTTGTCGGTTGTTTCTGATGTTACTCTTCTGTGGGTTTTACCTTTCATGTGGGCATTAGTGCATTGGTGCCTAACTATAGCTGGTGCCACTGCACTTCTGCCTCTATCATTGTGGTGTTTTTCATTTTTCTAAGATTATCTCTTAATTTGTTATTTTGTCTCGTAATTCGTTTCATTTTTTTCTGTAATTGTGATTTTTAGCCGCACACAGTACATTTGTGGGTACAGGCCTTTCTCCCCATTTTGAATTATCTGAGTTAAAATGGTAGCTAATTATAGTAGCTTTTATTTGATGATCAACTGGGGTTGACCTCTTAGATTGGATTAAGGAAAGGTTAAGAGGATAATTTTCTATATACTTGGGAGATAAGAGTTGTCTTGACAGTATTTGTATTTGGGTTTATGGTTCCTCCTACTTTTAGTGTATGATATATCTGTGGTCCAAGTATTCGTGAATGAATGATTTATAATGTAACCTGGAATAAATCTCTACACATTTTGAGATACTACATGGGGGATTGCCTTTTGAGGCAATAACATATTTTGAGATACATGTGGGGGATTGCCTTTTTGAGGCAATCATGATTGTGGGTGCGTTTGATTCGCTAAAAATTAAGGGACCGGACAGCACAAGTATACTTGTTCCACGTTTAATTCAAAAAATGATCTAGGGACAGGACAACTAATGGAACAATGGACAGTACAAAAACTCAAAATCTTGTCCATCACAAAACCATGTGACAAAAAGTTGTCCCATGACAACTATAAAAAAAGATAAAAATACCCACATTTATTTCCCTCTAAAATACCCTCCCTCCCTCTCTCTCTATCATGCATTACTCTCTCTCTACTTTTAGTTTACGTATTTTTTTTACTGGATAGTTTACGTATTATATGTACTGCGTATGATATATCATATCATCATATAATATAAATATTTCAAATCACAAATAACATATATATATATATATATATATATATATATATATATATATATATAAAGATTATATATGTAATGCTTATAAAAAGATTTTGACCGGATAGTTTGTGTTTTGTATATAAAAATATATAATGCTTATTTAATTTATATAATATTTAATGCTTGTCCATTCATTTCGAATAGGAAAGGGTGTGCTTCTGCTGTAGTCCAACTCCGTTATATCACGACCCAGTAAGGTATGTAGGTGTCCCCTTCTGATCCTATATGGAATCTGTTTATACAAGACATATATCCCTTATCTTGTGTTCTTTATATGTTTTTATTTATTCATGCAAGTTTTACTTGTCTATTTGTTGATTTTAATCACGTGTTCTTTATTTATGCAAAAGATGTATTGTGTTCCTCATGTTGATATTTATTGAAGTTTTACTTATCTATTTGTGTGCAACTGTTACTTTCTATACATGTATGCCATGGCACCTTGGGTGAGTTCACTTTTATTTTATTTTATTTTTGTTTTCAATTTTTCTGTTTCCAGAATTGTCCCAGAAATCCAGCAATGTCAGGAGGTTATCCTCAGCATGGTTACCAAGCCCGACCACCCTCTAGTCGGGCCCAACCTCGTTGCTCCTATGCAACAACTTGGATATGGCTATGTGCAACCCGGAGCATACTTTGGGCCATCATCACAAGATAACGTGTCTCAGCCACCATATGCAGCTATCCTCCCAAGCAACCGGGTGGATATTCCACCAATTGGGACCCGTCCACCGCACCACCTCACCAAAGAGCCCTACTCATGGTGGTTATGATTACTATAGTCAGCACCCAAGAAGAAAGCAAAATCCCGGAGGTCACCTGCGGATGATGGGTCCGCATACAATTACAACCAACCACCTTCCTCCTCGGTTATAACCATTCGGGACAGGGTTATGCTCGTGACAGCTATAATGCGTATAATGCACCACCACAATCGTGGTATGGTCAGCCAACAACTTACGATCAACAAGGCTATAGCTCGGCTCCTAGATATGGTAGTGGGACTAACCCAAAGACAAGAGGGCCAAACTTCCAACTATGGATCGCAGGGGGATTCAGCCCAAGCTCCACCGTCCAACCCTCTACAATGGCCCAAAGAAGGTTATGCTACCAACCAACAGCCAAGCCCAAACACCGCCAACTATCCACATCAAGGAACAGCTCGCCCAAGTTATGGGATACCCCCAACCTCCCAAGCGGCTTATGGCAACCCACCACAACGGGTTATGGACCTCCTCAATCTCAAAAGCCTAGTACAGCGAGGAGGCTATGGTCGTCGGCCAAGATACCCCCCGCCCACCCCCCCCTTTGGGTATGGTCAACCAGGGTATGGTCCTCAATCATATGGCGAAGGCACCGCCATGACGGAAAAAATGGGTTTTTGAGGAAAAAACCCTAAATCTGCCTTCTGAGTTGTTTGGGTTGTGTGACCCGACTTGGAAATTGGGCCAAAATGGACAAAACCCTAAAAACATATCCGACTTCCCACTTCTCATGTTCGTATATTGACGTGAACCTCATCTCTTCTCCCATTTCATCCTTTCTTCTCCAACCATCCACTCTCCGGTGACACCCACTCTCAGGTGACCACCGTTTGGCGATCACTGACCTTTGGCAACCACCCTCTGACCGGTGACCAGCGACAAGCCTCTTCTAGGGGTGGTAAACTTTGCCCGACCCGACCGGGACCCGATTTACCCGCCAAACCTAGCTGCTGAACGGGCGGGTCGTCACGGGTTCGCGAGTCATCGGGTCTGTGTCTTGGTTTCAAATGGGTGTGGTCGGGCGGCTGCGGGTTGGAAAAACTGAACCCATGGGTATCCGTACCCGACCGACCATGTTAGTTTCATATAATTATATATATATTTTTAATTCTGATTCTCCTTTATTCTGATGGCTACATATAAATTTCCTTGGATCTCATTGGTCCTCATTTAATCCTATCCTTATCCTTATCTTTAATAATAAATTATCAAAATCTCTCATAATAATTTTTCAAAATCTCTCATCCTCTCTCATTCATTCGTTCTCCACTCTCCAGACTCTCACTTCTCAATCTCTCATCTCATCTCCATCCCTCTGATTCCTCTCTCACCACCACGACTCCTGGCCTGCCAGCCATCGCACCACCGCCCCTCTGCTTCCTCTCTCACCACCTAGCTCTCTCTCTTCCCTTCCCTGTACTGCGCCGCTCCATGCCTCCATCTTTGTCTCTCCATCTCTTGTTCGAGCAGAACGCTGGGCTTAGGATTTCTATGACCAGATCGTTGTTGGTTTCGAAGACCAGATGAGCAGATCGATGTCCCTCTGAGTCGATCTGCCTCTACATCTTCCACTCCGCCGAGCGCACCATTCCACCTCTGCTGCTGAGCCGCTCTACCATCTCTTCGTCTTCGTCTTCATCCTCCGCCTCGAGACGCATCAAGCTCTTCCAAGCCAGTCGTCCCTGTTGCTGTATGTTTTGCTCTAGATCTGCGAACGAGGAAGCATGCAACAAAGAAAAAAAGAGTTGCTTGGTGTTGAAAGTTTTGATGCTTTTTTTTGTTGAAAGTTTGAAACTTTCTGGGTTTATGTTGTTGTTTACGATTTCTGGTTTGAAAGTTTGGTCAGATCTATTCTCAATTTCTCATCTTGCTCTGGTATTGTGTTTTTTTTTGTTTGGTTTCTGCGTTTATCTTCTTCTGGTAGCTGTGTAAGACTAATTTGTTTTTGTTTGATCCTCAACCGAGGCAATCCGACCCGCAAACCCATCAACCTGCCTAATCCGAACCCGCTCAAACCGAAGCTTCAATCGGACGGGAATGGGTCACGTATTCTGATGTCCAAAACCGACCAAACCCGAAATGGGTCACCCTAAACCGACCATACCCGACCGATGACCACCCCTAGCCTCTTCTATTTTCCTTTTTCAGTCCGAAAATGGCTTCCAAACCATTAGGTAACCAAGAAATTGATTATGTTGGGATTGAGGAAGAGGATTAGTTTTGTGATGATGTTTTTATTATTTTGTTATTTGAATTTTGAAGTTATTGGAAATAGTAGCATTTAAGGCTTATGATTTGTGTATCTTGGTTTAATTCGTTCATGTACTTATGCTTAGGGTAATGCACTAGAATTTATTTATCTTGTAATCATAACACTTGAGCACATTCAGAAAAACAGTATTTATATACACTCCATAATCAATTACATGTTAGGCTAAAATGTACTTTTCGTCCCCCAAGTTTTTTAATTTGGCAAAAATGATCCCCCAAGTTTTTTCTTGGGGATTTCAGTCCTCAAAGATTTCCAAAGTTGCAATAATCATCCTTCTGTTAAACTTCCGTCCAAATATTAATGGAATGGATTTGTGGCACAGTAGTTCAATGAAGGTACCTATGTTTACTGCCATGTTGCTGCACTTATACTTAAATATATTTAAAAATTAAATTATTAAAATGATGTTTCAATTAAATTATTAGAAATAGAATAGAATTATAATTGATAATTGAAAGGTCAAACTCAAAATCTTCTTCTCTTTCTCTATGTTAATAAACCCACAATTCCGTTTTCCCAATAAATTGTACACAAGGGTCATTTTCATAATGCAATCTATCCACACTGCCACAAACTACTTGGTTAATTTGTGCATCGGAAACATCTTCAACAATATATTGAGAACCCTGAATCAATTTGTGCCCTGGATGAATACCACAAACCCACACAGTTAGAAATACCCTCAAGCAACCATGAGAGAAATTTAAATCATCTCACCCGCCACACAACCATAACACCGTCTACCGGGTTCTTCTTCTATGTGGTCACGAGACTGAAGAGTGAAGAGGAAGAAAAAGGAAGAAATCTCGCTTGATTTGGGTTTATCTTCCATGGGTTTTTATTCCATGGTTACGAATGTCACTCGAATTTGGCTAAAAAAGGTGAAGCTCGAAGGAGAAGCTGGTATGAAGTCCACCGACCTGTCAAGGAGAAGGCTCGAAGACGACGATGAAGATGGGGGCAGAGTAGAAGGATACGAACCCTCTTCAGAAACTTTTGTTGTATAACAAGGTAATATTAATATTAATTTCTGTTTAAATATTTTTAAATGAATTTAATTTCACTTAAATATATTTTTTAAAGTAATTATTGGTTATATGGCAAAGACACTTAGCAGGTTCCGTTAATATTCGGACTGAGGTTTAACGGAAAGATGATTATTGTAACTTTGAGGATTAAAATTGCCAAAAAAAAAACTTGGGAACCATTTTCGTCAAATTAAAAAACTTGGGGGACGAAAAGTACATTTTAGCCTACATGTTATGATTACAAGAGACCAAGATACATGAATCTTGAGCCTTAAATGCTGCTATTTCCAATAGAAGTCTTGAACTTGGTGGTAATCAATCTTGTTAGTAGTCTGTGATAGGTGAATATGAGACTTTATGATATTTTCTATCAATTTAGTTTATTGTTCTTGATATATGTTGTTAGTATTTTGGATTTTCTATTTATTTTTATAATTTTTGTTATATATATATATATAATTTTTTTTTTTGTCCGCCATGACATCCATCATATGACCACAACGTCATCCGCTATAATGTATGATAGATTTTTGGCGGGTCGCCATCCGCCATCTATAAGACTGGTTCAACGTCAATGTACAGTTGCATCCTTCTTTTTCTATTGTTTTTGAAATTCAGACGTTTCTGTAAGCAAATCACGCGATGGATTCTTTGTCTAAATTCTGGTCATTTTTTTCATACTTTCTAAGACCCTTCCTCCTCGTTTGGCTAGTATCCTTCCACGAGGACAAAGGCTAGATTCACCTTCCAGCGTCATGTGGTGTGAGTTTTGTTATGTTCTTGTTTGGTGGCACTGTTGCCCCGTTAGATATTAGAGATTTAGAGAGGGGGAAAAGTGACTAGCCTCTCGATTAGTTTGTCTACATACATGTAATGGGAGAAATGGGTATGCAGTGCTCGATCCAATTCTGGCTTCGGGTTTTGGTTTAATCTTTTTATTTGAATGTGATTGGGTATTGAAAGTACTTATTTGGGCGTATAACTACTTCGTATATCATAAAATAATTCAATGTTGTTGGTGCAAGAACACTCTAATCTTACACACACACACACACAAAGAAGAAGAATTAGAGAGAAAAATGAATATCACAAACTGAAATTTTATTCACTAATATCACTTCACTATTACACTTCTCTACACATTTCACACTTCTCTACACAATTGTATCACTTACTATATCTATTTATAGACTTACACATACGCTAACTAACTCTCCTAATAGCTTCTAACTAATCACTCTAGTTACAACAAACTAATCACACTTTAACAAACTCCTAACAACTAACTAATTTGGATTATCTCCAACACACCCCCTTAATTCAAATTAGCTAAAAGTACAAAATACAAAATACAATTTTACACTCAAATTTGCATTTTTATAATGCACACATTATTAACACTAAAACACACATATATCCTCCTGGATCCCATATCAATCTTTTAAAGAATTGGGTTTCACTCATTAGGTCAACAAGAGCAAATAAAATTGACCCAACATGCCTTTCATCACTTATTTGTGAAATTGACCCTTCTCTATGCTCTCTTAGTCTGAAGCAATTTCCTTCCTTCACTATAATGGGCTTGTTGCATGCACATTAGGTCATTCAGAATGGAACAAACTAACATCAGCCCAAACTCTACGACTATCATGCTTCTGAACAACTTGGGCCTGACCCATTTTCGAAAATAATTCTGCCCTAACACTTTGTTGGGACTTTTCCAAAACTGCCCCTACAAGCATCATCTTCTCCTTCGCTCATCAAGACCACCACAAACTTCAAGCTCGCCGACACCACCTCCGTTTCTCTTGTTACCGCCGCGTGAGATCCCGGTCCCCTGGTTCAGCGATGGTGGCCTGAACGGATCCAACTTCCGATTTTCCACCCTTGGCCTACTGCCGTTTTTGCACTCCATCTCCGTCTATACGTAGCAACTTTGTAGATGGCGGTGTGTCGCCCCTTCCCGGCGACGACGCTTTGATAGAGCTGCGGCGGCTGTGGCCTAATCGTCCCTCGTTGTCGTGATGTGATTGTCTCCCTCTTCACGGTAGCGCTTTTTGTACGGATCTGCGATGCAGTCGTCGTCTCAATCGCCATCTCCGACGACTGCGATTTCTCGTACCATGTTCTTTCTGGTGTGCCACCTCCTTTCTTAACCGCAAGAAGCATCTCCGATTCCAGAGTGTACCACTGAGGATCAAATTTATGCTTCTGGGTTAAATTAAGGGTTTTCGGTCAAAATTAGGGTTCTGGGTCAAATTTATGCTTCTGGGTTAAATTAAGGGTTTAGGGTCAAAATTTTGGGTTTTGGGTCAAAATTAGGGTTCTGGGTCAAATTTATGGTTCTGGGTTAAATTTTGGGTTTAGGTTCAAAATTTAGGGTTTTGGATTAAAATTAGGGTTCTGGGTTAAATTTAGGGTGTTGGGACAAAAATAGGGTTAGAATTAGGGTCTTGGTTCAAATTTAGGGTTTCGGATCAAAATTTGGGTTAAATTTAGGGTTTATGGTCAAAATTTAAGGATTTGGGTTAAAATTAGGGTTTCGGGTCAAAATTTGGGTTTAGGGTTTGAATTAGGGGTTTGAGTTAAAAATAGGGTTTTGGGACAAAAATAGCGTTAGAATTAGGGTTTTGAGTCAAAATTAAGGTTTCGGGTTTTGTGTTAAAAAAGGGTTTTGGTACATAAATAAGGTTAGAATTAGGGTTTTGGGTCTAAATTAGGGTGAGAATTAGGTTTTGGGTCAAATTTAGGGTTTAGGGTCAAAATTAGGGTTTCGGGTTTGAATTAGGGTTTTGGGTCAAAATTCGGGTTCTTGGTCAAATTTGGGGTTTAGGTTCAAAATTAGGGTTTTGAGTTAAAAATAAGGTTTTGGGTCTAAAATAGGGTTCGAATTAGGGTTTTGGATCAGAATTTGGGTTTGGGTTTAGGGTTTCAGTTAGGGTTTTGGGTCAAAATTAGGGCTTTGGGTTATTTTGGGTCAAAATTAGAGCATTGGGTCCAAATTAGGGTTTTTGGTCAAAATTAGGGTTTAGGGTTTGAATTTGGGTTTTGAGTAAAAATAGGGTTTTGGGTCAAAATCAAGGTGTCAGGTTTTGAGTTAAAAAAATGGTTTGGAGACAAAAAATAGGGTTAGAATTAGGGTTTTTGGCCCTAAATTAGGGTTTGAATTAGGGTTTTGGGTCTAATTAGTGTTTTGGGTGAAAAATAGGTTTTTGGGGGTAAAAACAGGGTTAGAATTAGGGATTTGGTTCAAATTTTGGGTTTTAGGTCAAATTAGGTTTAAAAAAAAAGGGGTTGGGACAAAAATATTGTTAGAATTAAGGTTTTGTGTCCAAATTAGGTTTAGAATTAGGGTTTGGGGTCTAAATTGGGTTTAGAGTTAGGGTTTTGGGTCAAAATTAGGGTTCAGGGTTTGAATTAGGGTTTTTGGTTAAAATTAGGGTTTTGAGTCAGAATTAGGGTTTTGGGTCAAAATTAGGGCTTTGGGTTATAATTAGGGTTTTGGGTCAAAATTTCGATTTTGGGTCCATATTAGGGTTTTTCGTCAAAATTAGGGCTTAAGGTTTGAATTAGGGTTTTGAGTAAAAAATAGGGTTTTGGTTCTAAATTCGGTCTTTGGGTTGAAATTAGGGTTTGAGGGTTGAAATTAGGCCTTTGGGTTGAAAATAGGGTTTTGGGTCAAAATTAGGGCTCTGGGATATAATTTGGGTTGTGGGTCAAAATTTCTGTTTTTCCTCAAATTAGGGTTTAGGGTTTGAATTTTGGTTTTGGGTCAAAATTCGGGTTTTGGGTCAAAATTAGGTGTCTGGGTCAAATTTAGGGTTTTTGGTCAACATTAGGGTTTAGGGTTTGAATTTGGCTTTTGAGTTAAAAATAGGTTTTTGGGTCAAAATAGGGTTAGAATTAAGGTTTTGCGTTAAAATTAGGGTTTAGTGTCAAAAATAGGGTTCTGATTCAAATTTAGTGTTTTGGGTCAAAAATAGGGTTCGAATTAGGGTTTGGGGTCCAAATTCGGGTTTTGGGTCAAATTTATGGTTTAGGGTTTGAATTAGGGTTTTGGGTCAAAATTTGGGATTTGGGTCAAACTTATGGTGTCAGGTTTTGAGTTAAAAAAAGGTTTTTGGGACCAAAATAGGTTTAGAATTAGGGTTTTGGGTCTGAATTAGGGTTAGAATAGGGTTTTGGGTCTAAAATTGGGTTTTGGGTCAAATTTAGGGTTCTGGGTTAAATTTAGGGTTCTGGATCAAAATTTAGGGTTTTGGATTAAAATTAGGGTTTTGGAACAAAAATAGGGTTAGAATTAGGGTTTTGTTTCAAATTTAGAGTTTAGGATTAAAATTAGGGTTTAGGGTGAAAATTAGGGTTTAGGCTTTGAATTAGGGTTTTGTGTCTAAATTAGAGTTTTGGGTCAGAATTAGGGTTTTGGGTCAACATTAGGGCTCTGGGTTATAATTTGGGTTGTCGATCAAAATTTCGGTTTTGGGTCAAAATTAGGGTGTAGGGTTAGAATTAGGGTTTTGGGTCAAAATTCGGGTTTTGGGTCAAAATTAGGGTTCTGGGTCAAAAATAGGGTTCTGGGCCAAATTTAGGGTTTTGGTTCCACATTAGGGTTTTGGTTCAAATTTAGGGTTTAGGATCAAAATTAGGGTTTCGGGACAAAATTAGGGTTTAGGCTTTGAATTAGGGTTGTGGGTCAAAATTAGGGTTTTGGATCAAAATTAGGGTTTTGGGTTATAATTTGGGTTTTGGGTGAAAATTCGGGTTGATGGTTTGACTTAGGTGTTTGGCTCTAAATTACGGTTTTGGGTTAGAATTAGGGTTTTGGGTCAGAAATAGGATTAGAATTAGGGTTTTGTGTTAAAATTAGGGTTTAGGGTCAAACATAGGGTTCTGGGTCAAAATTAGGGTTTAGGGTTTGAATTTGGGTTTTGTGTCAAAATTCGGGTTTTGGGCAAAAAATTAGGGTTCTGGGTCAAATTTAGGGTTTTGGGTCAACATTTGGGTTTAGGGTTTGAATTTGAGTTTTGAGTTAAAAATAGGGTTTTGGGTCAAAAATAGGGTAAGAATTTGGGTTTTGCGTTAAAAATAGGGTTCTGGGTCAAAAATATGGTTCGGATTAGGGTTTTGGATCAGATTTAGTGTTTTGGGTCTAAATTAGGGTTTTGGGTCAAATTTGGGCTTTGGGTTATTTTAGGTCAAAATTTCCGTTTTGGGTCCAAATTAGGGTTTTGGTTCAAATTTAGGGTTTAGGATCAAAATTAGGGTTTAGGCTTTGAATTAGGGTTGTGGGTCTAAATTAGGGTTTTGGGTCAGAATTAGGGTTTAGGGTTTAAATTAGGTGTTTGGGTCTAAATTACGGTTTTGGGTCATAATTAGGGTTTGGGGTCAAAATAGGGTTAGAATTAGGGTTTTGAAATAAAATTAGGGTATAGGGTCAAAAATATGGTTCAAATTAGGGTTTTGGATCAGAATAAGGGTTTTGGGTCAAAATTTCCGTTTTGGGTTCAAATTAGGGTTTTGGGTCAAAATTAAGGTGTTGGGATTTGAGTTAAAAAAAGGGTTTTGGGACAAAAAAAGGGTTTGAATTAGGGTATTGGGTCTAAATTAGGGTTAAAATTAGGTTGTGGGTCTAAATTAGGGTTTTAGGTCAAAATTAGGGTTCTGGCTTAAATTTAGGGTTTAAGGTCAAAATTTAGGGTTTTGGATTAAAATTTGGGTTTCGGGTTAAATTTAGGGTTTCGGGACAAAAATATGGTTAGAATTAGGGTTTTGGTTAAAATTTAGGGTTTAGGATCAAAATTTGGGTTTAGGGTCAAAATTAGGGTTTACGGTTTTGGGTCAAAATTAGGGCTCTGGGTTATAATTTGGGTGGGTAGGAAGGGGGTTTGGTTTGGGTTGTGGGTCAATTGTTTGGATCAGATTTAGGGTTTTGGGTCAAAATTAGGGTTTAGGGTTAGAATTTGGGTTTTGAGTTAAAAATAGGGTTTTGGGTCAAAAAGAGGGTAAGAATTAGGGTTTTTCGTTAAAATTAGGCTTTAGGGTCAAAAATAGGGTTCAAATTAGGGTTTTGGATCAGAATTAGGGTTTTTGGTCTAAATTAGGGTTTTGGTTCAAATTAGGGCTTGGGGTTATTTTAGTTCAAAATTTCGGTTTTGGGTCCAAATTAGGGTTTTGGTTCAAATTTAGGGTTTAGGATCAAAATTAGGGTTTAGGGTCAAAATTAGGTTTATGGGTCAAATTTAGGGTTTTGGGTCAACATTAGGGTTTAAGGTATGAATTTGGCTTTTGAGTTAAAAATAGGGTTTTGGGTCAAAATTTCGGTTTTGTGTCCAAAATAGGGTTTTGGGTCAAAATTTAGGGTTTTGGGTCAAAATTTGGGTTTTGGGTCGAAATTAAGGTCTTGGGATTTGAGTTTAAAAAAAGAGTTTAGGAACAAAAAAAGGGTGTGAATTAGGGTATTGGGTCTAAATTAGGGTTAGAATTAGGTTGTGGGTCTAAATTAGGGTTTTGGGTCAAAATTAGGGTTCTGGGTCAAATTTAGGGTTTTGGGTCAACATTAGGGTTTAAGGTTTGAATTTGGCTTTTGAGTTAAAAATAGGGTTTTGGGTCAAAATTTCGGTTTTTTGTCCAAATTAGGGTTTTGGGTCAAAATTTAGGGTTTTGGGTCAAAATTTGGGTTTTGGGTCGAAATTAGGGTGTCGGGCTTTGAGTTAAAAAAAAAAGGGTTTTAGGGGAAAAAAACGGTTTCAATTAGGGTATTGGGTCTAAATTAGGGTTAGAATTAGGTTGTGGGTCTAAATTAGGGTTTTGGGTCAAAATTAGGGTTCTGGGTCAAATTTAGGGTTCTTGCTTAAATTTAGGGTTTAGGGTCAAAATTTAGGGTTTTGGATTAAAATTTGGGTTCTGGGTTAAATCTAGGGTTTCGGGACAAAAATAGGGTTAGAATTAGGGTTTTGGTTAAAATTTAGGGTTTAGGATCAAAATTAGGGTTCAGGGTCAAAATTAGGGTTTAGGCTTTGAATTAGGGTTTTTGGTCAAAATTAGGGCTCTGGGTTATAATTTGGGTTTTGGGTCAAAATTAGGTTTAGGGTTTGAATTAGGGTTTTGGGTCAAATTTCGGGTTTTGGGTCAAAATTAGGTTTCTGGATCAAATTTAGGGTTTTGGGTCAACATTAGGGTTTGAATTTGGCTTTTGAGTTAAAAATAGGGTTTTGGGTCAAAATTTCGGTTATGTGTCCAAATTAGGGTTTTGGGTCAAAATTTAGGGTTTTGGGTCAAAATTTGGGTTTTGGGTCGAAATTAAGGTGTCGGCCTTTGAGTTAAAAAAAGGGTTTTGGGACAAAAAAATATTTGAATTAGGGTATTGGGTCTAAATTAGGGTTAGAATTAGGTTGTGGGTCTAAATTAGGGTTTTGGGTCAAAATTAGGGTTCTGGGTCAAATTTAGGGTTTTGGGTCAACATTAGGGTTTAAGGTTTGAATTTGGATTTTGAGTTAAAAATAGGGTTTTGGGTCAAAATTTGGTTGTGTCCAAATTAGGGTTTTTGGTGAAAATTTAGGGTTTTGGGTCGAAATTAAGGTGTCGGGCATTGAGTTAAAAAAAGGGTTTTGCGACAAAAAAGGGTTTGAATTTGGGTATTGGGTCTATAAATTAGGGTTAGAATGATGTTGTAGGTCAAAATTAGGTTTTGGGTCAAAATTAGGGTGGGTCAAATTTAGGGTTTGTCTTAAATTTAGGGTTTATGGTCAAAATTTAGGGATTTGGATTAAAATTTGGGTTTAGGTTAAATCTAGGGTTTTGGGACAAAAATAGGGTTAGAATTAGGGTTTTGGTTAAAATTTAGGGTTGAGGATCAAAATTAGGGTTCAGGGTCAAAATTAGGGTTTAGGCTTTGAATTAGGGTTTTTGGTCAAAATTAGGGCTCTGGGTTATAATTTGGGTTGTGGGTCAAAATTTCGATTTTGGGTCAAAATTAGGGTTTTGGGTCAAATTTCGGGTTTTGGGTCAAAATTAGGTTTTTGGATCAAATTTAGGGTTTTGGGTCAACATTAGGGTTTGAATTTGGCTTTTGATTTAAAAATAGGGTTTTGGGTCAAAAAGAGGGTAAGAATTAGGGTTTTTCGTAAACATTAGGGTTTAGGGTCAAAAATAGGGTTCTTTTCTAAAATAGGGTTCGAATTAGGGTTTTGGATCAGAATTAGGGTTTTTGGTCTAAATTTGGGTTTTGGGTCAAATTAGGGCTTTGGGTTATTTTAGGTCAAAATTTCAGTTTTGGGTCCAAATTACGGTTTTGGGTCCAACTTAGGGTTTAGGATCAAAATTAGGGCTCTGGGTTATAATTTGGGTTGTGGGTCAAAATTAGGGTTTTGGGTCAAAATTAGGTTTCTGGATCAAATTTAGGGTTTTGCGTCAACATTAGGGTTTGAATTTTCCTTTTGAGTTAAAAATAGGGTTTTGGGTCAAAATCTCGGTTTTGTGTCGAAATTAGGGTGTCGGGCTTTGAGTTAAAAAAAGGGTTTTGGGACAAAAAAAGGGTTTGAATTAGGGTATTGGGTCTAAATTAGGGTTAGAATTAGGTTGTGGGTCTAAATTAGGGTTTTGGGTCAAAATTAGGGTTCTGGGTCAAATTTAGGGTTCTGGGTCAAATCTAGGGTTTCGGGACAAAAGTAGGGTTATAATTAGGGTTTTGGTTAAAATTTAGGGTTGAGGATCAAAATTAGGGTTCAGGGTAAAAATTAGGGTTTAGGCTTTGAATTAGGGTTTTGGTTAAAATTAGGGTTCAGGGTTTGAATTAGGATTTTGGGTCAAATTTGGGTTTTGTGTCAAAAATATTTTTCTGGATAAAATTTATGGTTTTGTTTCAACATTATGGTTTGAATTTGGCTTTTGAGTTAAAAATAGGGTTTTGGGTAAAATTTCTGTTTTGTGTCCAAATTAGGGTTTCGGGTCAAAATTTGGGTTTTGGGTCGAAATTAAGGTGTCGGGCTTTGAGTAAAAAAAAGGGTTTTGGGACAAAAAAAGGGTTTGAATTAGGGTATTGGGTCTAAATTAGGGTTAGAATTAGGTTGTGGGTCTAAATTAGGGTTTTGGGTCAAAGTTAGGGTTCTGGGTCAAATTTAGGGTTTTGGGGCAACATTAGGGTTTAAGGTTTGAATTTGGCTTTTGAGTTAAAAATAGACTTTTGGGTCAAAATTTCGGTTTTGTGTCCCAATTAGGTTTTTGGGTCAAAATTTAGGGTTTTGGGGTAAAATTTGGGTTTTGGGTCGAAATTAAGGTGTCGGGCTTTGAGTTAAAAAAGGGTTTGAATTAGGGTATTGGGTCTAAATTAGGGTTAGAATTAGGTTGTGGGTCTAAATTAGGGTTTTGGGTCAAATTTAGGGTTTTGGGTCAACATTAGGGTTTAAGGTTTGAATTTGGCTTTTGAGTTAAAAATAGGGTTTTGGGTCAAAATCTCGGTTTTGTGTCCAAATTAGGGTTTTGGGTCAAAATTTGGGTTTTGGGTCGAAATTAAGGTGTCGGGCTTTGAGTTAAAAAAAGGGTTTGAATTAGGGTATTGGATCTAAATTAGGGTTAGAATTAGGTTGTGGGTCTAAATTAGGGTTTTGGGCCAAATTTAGGGTTCTGGCTTCAATTTAGGGTTTAGGGTCAAAATTTAGGGTTTTGGATTAAAATTTGGGTTCTGGGTTAAATCTAGGGTTTCGGGACAAAAATAGGGTTAGAATTAGGGTTTTGGTTAAAATTTAGGGTTTAGGATCAAAATTAGGGTTCAGGGTCAAAATTAGGGTTTAGGCTTTGAATTAGTGTTTTTGGTCAAAATTAGGGCTCTGGGTTATAATTTGGGTTGTGGGTCAAAATTTCGGTTTTGGGTCAAAATTAGGGTTAAGGTTTTGAATTAGGGTTTTGGGTCAAATTTAGGGTTTTGGGTCAAAAATAGGTTTCTGGATCAAATTTAGGGTTTTGGGTCAACATTAGGGTTTGAATTTGGCTTTTGAGTTAAAAATAGGGTTTTGGGTCAAAATTAGGGTTTTCTGTCCAAATTAGGGTTTTGGGTCAAAATTTGGGTTTTGGGTCGAAATTAAGGTGTCGGGCTTTGAGTTAAAAAAAAGGGTTTTGGGACAAAAAAAGGGTTTGAATTAGGGTATTGGGTCTAAATTAGGGTTCGAATTAGGTTGTGGGTCAAAATTAGGGTTCTGGGTCAAATTTAGGGTTTTGGGTCAACATTAGGGTTTAAGGTTTGAATTTGGCTTTTGAGTTAAAAATATTGTTTTGGGTCAAAATTTCGGTTGTGTCCAAATTAGGGTTTTGGGTCAAAATTTAGGGTTTTGGGTCGAAATTAAGGTGTCGGGCTTTGAGTTAAAAAAAGGGTTTGAATTAGGGTATTGGGTCTAAATTGGGGTTAGAATTAGGTTGTGGGTCTAAATTAGGGTTTTGGGTCAAAATTAGGGTTCTGGGTCAAATTTAGGGTTCTGGCTTAAATTTAGGATTTAGGGTCAAAATTTAGGGTTTTGGATTAAAATTTGGGTTCTGGGTTTAATCTAGGGTTTCATGACAAAAATAGGGTTGGAATTATGGTTTTGGTTAAAATTTAGGGTTTAGGCTCAAAAATTAGGGTTCAGGGTCAAAATTAGGGTTTAGGCTTTGAATTAGGGTTTTTGGTCAAAATTAGGGTTCAGGGTTTGAACTAGGATTTTGGGTCAAATTTAGGGTTTTGGGTCAAAAATAGGTAGGTTTTTGGATCAAATTTAGGGTTTTGGGTCAACATTAGGGTTTGAATTTGGCTTTTGAGTTAAAATTAGGGTTTTGGGTCAGAATTACGGTTTTGGGTCAAAATTAGGGGTTTGGGTTATAATTAGGGTTTTGGGTCAAAATTTGTGTTTTGGGTCGAAATTAAGGTGTCGGGCTTTGAGTTAAAAAAAGGGTTTTGGGGCAAAAAAAGGGTTTGAATTAGGGTATTGCGTCTAAATTAGGGTTAGAATTAGGTTGTGGGTTAAATCTAGGGTTTCTGGACAAAAATAGGGTTAGAATTAGGGTTTTTGTTAAAATTTATGGTTTAGGATCAAATTTAGGGATCGGGGTCCAAATTAGGTTTTAGGGTCAAAATTAGGGTTTTGGGTCAATATTAGGTTTCTGGATCAAATTTAGGGTTTTGCGTCAACATTAGGGTTTGAATTTGCGTCAACATTAGGGTTTGAATTTTGTGTCCAAATTAGGGTCTTGGGTCAAAATTTGGGTTTTGGGTCGAAATTAAGGTGTCGAGCTTTGAGTTAAAAAAAGGGTTTTGGGGCAAAAAAAGGGTTTGAATTAGGGTATTGGGTCTAAATTAGGGTTAGAATTAGGTAGTGGGTCTAAATTACGGTTTTGGGTCAAAATTAGGGTTTTGGGTCAAATTTAGGGTTTTGGGTCAACATTAAGGTTTAAGGTTTGAATTTGGCTTTTGAGTTAAAAATAGGGTTTTGGGTCAAAATTTCGGTTTTGTGTCCAAATTAGGTTTTTTGGTCAAAATTTAGGGTTTTGGGTCAAAATTTTGGTTTTGGGTCAAAATTAAGGTGTCGGGCTTTGAGTTAAAAACAGGGTTTGAATTAGGGTATTGGATCTAAATTAGGGTTTTGTGCCAAATTTAGGGTTCTGGGTCAAATTTAGGGTTCTGACTTCAATTTAGGTTTTAGGGTCAAAATTTAGGTTTTTGGATTAAAATTTGGGTTCAGGGTTAAATCTAGGGTTTCGGGACAAAAATAGGGTTAGAATTAGGGTTTTGGTTAACATTTAGGGTTTAGGATCAAAATTAGGGTTCAGGGTCAAAATTAGGGTTTAGGCTTTGAATTAGGGTTTTTGGTCAAAATTAGGGCTCAGGGTTTTAATTTGGGTTATGGGTCAAAATTTCGGTTTTGGGTCAAAATTAGGGTTAAGGTTTTGAATTAGGGTTTTGGGTCAAATTTCGGGTTTTGGGTCAAAAATAGGTTTTTGGATCAAATTTAGGGTTTCGGGTCAACATTAGGGTTTCAATTTGGCTTTTGAGTTAAAAATAGGGTTTTGGGTCAAAATTAGGGTTTTCTGTCCAAATTAGGGTCTTGGGTCAAAATTTGGGTTTTGGGTCGAAATTAAGGTGTCGGGCTTTGAGTTAAAAAAAGGGGTTTTGGGACAAAAAAAGGGTTTGAATTAGGGTATTGGGTCTAAATTAGGGTTCGAATTAGGTTGTGGGTCAAAATTAGGGTTTTGGGTCAAAATTAGGGTTCTGGGTCAAATTTAGGGTTTTGGGTCAACATTAGGGTTTAGGGTCAAAATTTAGGGTTTTGGATTAAAATTTGGGTTCTGGGTTAAAAATAGGGTTAGAATTCGGGTTTTGGTTATAATTTAGGGTTTTGGATCAAAATTAGGGTTCAGGGTCAAAATTAGGGTTTAGGCTTTGAATTAGGGTTTTTGGTCAAAATTAGGGCTCTGGGTTATAATTTGGGTTGTGGGTCAAAATTTCGGTTTTGGGTCAAAATTAGGGTTTTGGGTCAAATTTCGGGTTTTGGGTCAAAATTAGGTTTCTGGATAAATTTAGGGTTTTGGGTCAAAATTTGGGTTTTGGGTCGAAATTAAGGTGTCGGGCTTTGAGTTAAAAAAAGGGTTTGAATTAGGGTATTGGGTCTAAATTAGGGTTAGAATTAGGTTTTGGGTCTAAATTAGGGTTTTGGGCCAAATTTAGGGTTCTGGGTCAAATTTAGGGTTTTGGGGCAACATTAGGGTTTAAGGTTTGAATTTGGCTTTTGAGTTAAAAATAGGGTTTTGGGTCAAAATTTCGGTTTTGTGTCCAAATTATGGTTTTGGGTCAAAATTTAGGGTTTTGGGTCAACATTTGGGTTTTGGATCGAAATTAAGGTGTCAGGCTTTGAGTTAAAAAAAAAGGGTTTGGGGACAAAAAATGGGTTTGAATTAGGGTATTGGGTCTAAATTAGGTTTAGAATTAGGTTGTGGGTCTAAATTGGGGTTTTGGGACAAAATTAGGGTTCTGGGTCAAATTTAGGGTTCTGGCTTAAATTTAGGGTTTAGGGTCAAAATTTAGGGTTTTGGATTAAAATTTGGGTTCTGGGTTAACTCTAGGGTTTCGGGACAAAAATAGGGTTAGAATTAGGGTTTTGATTAAAAATTATGGTTTAGGATCAAAATTAGGGTTCAGGGTCAAAATTAGGGTTTAGGCTTTGAATTAGGATTTTTGGTCAAAATTAGGGCTCTGGGTTATAACGTGGGTTTGGGGTCAAAATTTCGGTTTTGGGTCAAAATTAGGGTTTTGGGTCAAAATTAGGTTTCTGGATCAAATTTATGGTTTTGCGTCAACATTAGGGTTTGAATTTGGCTTTTGAGTTAAAAATAGGGTTTTGGGTCAAAATCTCGGTTTTGTGTCGAAATTAGGGTTTTGGGTCAAAATTTAGGGTTTTGGATCAAAATTTGGGTTTTGGGTCGAAATTAAGGTGTCGGGCTTTGAGTTAAAAAAAGGGTTTTGGGACAAAAAAAGGGTTTGAATTAGGGTATTGGGTCTAAATTAGGGTTAGAATTAGGTTGTGGGTCTAAATTAGGGTTTTGGGTCAAAATTAGGGTTTTGGGTCAAATTTAGGGTTTTGGGTCAACATTAGGGTTTAAGGTTTGAATTTGGCTTTTGAGTTAAAAATAGGGTTTTGGGTCAAAATTTCGGTTTTGTGTCCAAATTAGGGTTTTGGGTCAAAATTTAGGGTTTAGGGTCAAAATTTAGTGTTTTTGGTCTAAATTAGGGTTTAGGGTTTGAATTTGGGTTTTGAGTAAAAATAGGGTTTTGAATTAGGGTTTTGGGTCAAAATCAAGGTGTCAGGTTTTGAGTTAAAAAAATGGTTTTGGGACAAAAATAGGGTTAGAATTAGGGTTTTTGGCCCTAAATTAGGGTTTGAATTAGGGTTTTGGGTCTAATTAGGGTTTTGGGTGAAAAATAGGCTTTTGGGGCAAAAACAGGGTTAGAATTAGGGATTTGGTTCAAAATTTGGGTTTTAGGTCAAAATGGGTAAAAAAAAAAGGGTTTGGGACAAAAATATTGTTAGAATTAAGGTTTTGTGTCCAAATTAGGTTTAGAATTAGGGTTTGGGGTCTAAATTGGGTTTAGAGTTAGGGTTTTGGGTCAAAATTAGGGTTTAGGGTTTGAATTAGGGTTTTTGGTTAAAATTAGGGTTTTGAGTCAGAATTAGGGTTTTGGGTCAAAATTAGGGCTTTGGGTTATAATTAGGGTTTTGGGTCAAAATTTCGATTTTGGGTCCATATTAGGGTTTTTCGTCAAAATTAGGGCTTAAGGTTTGAATTAGGGTTTTGAGTAAAAAATAGGGTTTTGGTTCTAAATTCGGTCTTTGGGTTGAAATTAGAGTTTGAGGGTTGAAATTAGGCCTTTGGGTTGAAAATAGGGTTTTAGGTCAAAATTAGGGCTCTGGGATATAATTTGGGTTGTGGGTCAAAATTTGGGTTTTTCCTCAAATTAGGGTTTAGGGTTTGAATTTTGGTTTTGGGTCAAAATTCGGGTTTTGGGTCAAAATTAGGTGTCTGGGTCAAATTTAGGGTTTTTGGTCAACATTAGGGTTTAGGGTTTGAATTTGGCTTTTGAGTTAAAAATAGGTTTTTGGGTCAAAATAGGGTTAGAATTAAGGTTTTGCGTTAAAATTAGGGTTTAGTGTCAAAAATAGGGTTCTGATTCAAATTTAGTGTTTTGGGTCAAAAATAGGGTTCGAATTAGGGTTTGGGGTCCAAATTCGGGTTTTGGGTCAAATTTATGGTTTAGGGTTTGAATTAGGGTTTTGGGTCAAAATTTGGGATTTGGGTCAAACTTAAGGTGTCAGGTTTTGAGTTAAAAAAAGGTTTTTGGGACCAAAATAGGTTTAGAATTAGGGTTTTGGGTCTGAATTAGGGTTAGAATAGGGTTTTGGGTCTAAAATTGGGTTTTAGGTCAAATTTAGGGTTCTGGGTTAAATTTAGGGTTCTGGATCAAAATTTAGGGTTTTAGATTAAAATTAGGGTTCTGGGTCAAAATTAGGGTTTTGGAACAAAAAAAGGGTTAGAATTAGGGTTTTGGTTCAAATTTAGAGTTTAGGATTAAAATTAGGGTTTAGGGTGAAAATTTGGGTTTAGGCTTTGAATTAGGGTTTTGTGTCTAAATTAGAGTTTTGGGTCAGAATTAGGGTTTCGTGTCAACATTAGGGCTCTGGGTTATAATTTGGGTTGTCGGACAAAATTTCGGTTTTGGGTCAAAATTAGGGTGTAGGGTTAGAATTAGGGTTTTGGGTCAAAATTCGGGTTTTGGGTCAAAATTAGGGTTCTGGGTCAAAAATAGGGTTCTGGGTCAAATTTAGGGTTTTGGTTCCACATTAGGGTTTTGGTTCAAATTTAGGGTTTAGGATCAAAATTAGGGTTTCGGGACAAAATTAGGGTTTAGGCTTTGAATTAGGGTTGTGGGTCAAAATTAGGGTTTTGGAGCAAAATTACGATTTTGGGTTAGAATTAGGGTTTTGGGTCAGAAATAGGGTTAGAATTAGGGTTTTGCATTAAAATTAGGGTTTAGGGTCAAACATAGGGTTCTGGGTTAAAATTAGGGTTTAGGGTTTGAATTAGGGTTTTGTGTCAAAATTCGGGTTTTGGGCCAAAATTAGGGTTCTGGGTCAAATTTAGGGTTTTGGGTCAACATTTGGGTTTAGGGTTTGAATTTGGGTTTTGAGTTAAAAATAGGGTTTTGGGTCAAAAATAGGGTAAGAATTTGGGTTTTGCGTCAAAAATAGGGTTCTGGGTCAAAAATAGGGTTCGAATTAGGGTTTTGGATCAGATTTAGTGTTTTGGGTCTAAATTAGGGTTTTGGGTCAAATTTGGGCTTTGGGTTATTTTAGGTCAAAATTTCCGTTTTGGGTCCAAATTAGGGTTTTGGTTCAAAATTAGGGTTTAGGATCAAAATTAGGGTTTAGGCTTTGAATTAGGGTTGTGGGTCTAAATTAGGGTTTTGGGTCAGAATTAGGGTTTAGGGTTTAAATTAGGTGTTTGGGTCTAAATTATGGTTTTGGGTCATAATTAGGGTTTGGGGTCAAAATAGGGTTAGAATTAGGGTTTTACGTTAAAATTAGGGTATAGGGTCAAAAATATGGTTCAAATTAGGGTTTTGGATCAGAATAAGGGTTTTGGGTCAAAATTTCCGTTTTGGGTCCAAATTAGGGTTTTGGGTCGAAATTAAGGTGTTGGGATTTGGGTTAAAAAAAGGGTTTTGGGGCAAAAAAAGGGTTTGAATTAGGGTATTGGGTCAAAATTAGGGTTAGAATTAGGTTGTGGGTCTAAATTAGGGTTTTGGTTCAAAATTAGGGTTCTGGCTTAAATTTAGGGTTTAAGGTCAAAATTTAGGGTTTTGGATTAAAATTTGGGTTTTGGGTTAAATTTAGGGTTTCGGGACAAAAATATTGTTAGAATTAGGGTTTTGGTAAAAATTTAGGGTTTAGGATCAAAATTAGGGTTTAGGGTCAAAATTAGGGTTTAGGCATTGAATTAGGGTTTTGGGTCAAAATTAGGGCTCTGGGTTATAATTTGGGTTGTGGGTCAAAATTAGGGCTCTGGGTCAAATTTAGGGTTTAGGGTTTGAATTAGGGTTTTGGGTCAAATTTTGGGTTTGTGGTCAAAATTAGGGTTCTGGATCAAATTTAGGGTTTTGGGTCAACATTAGGGTTTAGGGTTAGAATTTGGGTTTTGAGTTAAAAATAGGGTTTTGGGTCAAAAAGAGGGTAAGAATTAGGGTTTTTCGTTAAAATTAGGCTTTAGGGTCAAAAATAGGGTTCAAATTAGGGTTTTGGATCAGAATTAGGGTTTTTGGTCTAAATTAGGGTTTTGGGTCAAATTAGGGCTTTGGGTTATTTTAGTTCAAAATTTCGGTTTTGGGTCCAAATTAGGGTTTTGGTTCAAATTTAGGGTTTAGGATCAAAATTAGGGTTTAGGGTCAAAATTAGGTTTATGGGTCAAATTTAGGGTTTTGGGTCAACATTAGGGTTTAAGGTAAGGATTTGGCTTTTGAGTTAAAAATAGGGTTTTGGGTCAAAATTTCGGTTTTGTGTCCAAATTAGGGTTTTGGGTCAAAATTTGGGTTTTGGGTCGAAATTAAGGTCTTGGGATTTGAGTTTAAAAAAAGAGTTTAGGAACAAAAAAAGGGTGTGAATTAGGGTATTGGGTCTAAATTAGGGTTAGAATTAGGTTGTGGGTCTAAATTAGGGTTTTGGGTCAAAATTTCGGTTTTTTGTCCAAATTAGGGTTTTGGGTCAATATTTAGGGTTTTGGGTCAAAATTTGGGTTTTGGGTCGAAATTAAGGTGTCTGGCATTGAGTTATAAATAAGGGTTTTGGGACAAAAAAAGGGTTTGAATTAGGGTATTGGGTCTATATTAGGGTTAGAATTAGGTTGTGGGTCAAAATTAGGGTTTTGGCTTAAATTTAGGGTTTAGGGTCAAAATTTAGGGATTTGGATTAAAATTTGGGTTCTGGGTTAAATCTAGGGTTTCGGGACAAAAGTAGGGTTAGAATTAGGGTTGAGGATCAAAATTAGGGTTCAGGGTCAAAATTAGGGTTTAGGCTTTGAATTAGGGTTTTTGGTCAAAATTAGGGCTCTGGGTTATAATTTGGGTTGTGGGTCAAAATTTCGATTTTGGGTCAAAATTAGGGTTTAGGGTTT
>JAUPTC010000011.1:7333714-7353571 GCA_030762895.1 Sophora flavescens | reverse complement strand
TTCCACCAATTGGGACCCGTCCACTGCACCACTTCACCAGCAGCCTACTCACGGTGGTTATGATTACTATAGTCAACGACCCACACAGAAAAGCAAAATCCTGGAGGTCCCGCACTGCAGCACTGATGGGTCTGCATACAATTACAGTCAACCACCTTCCTCTGGTTATAACCATTCGAGACAGGGTTATGCTCAGGACAGCTATAGTGCGTATAATGCACCACCACAATCAAGGTATGGTCAGCCAACAACTTACGATCAACAAGGCTATAGCTAATCTCCTAGCTATGGTAGTGGGACTAACCCAGTACAAGAGGGCCAAACTTCCAACTATGGATCGCAGGGGGATTCAGCCCAAGCTCCACCTGTCCAACCCTCTACAATGGCCCAGCAAGGTTATGCAACCAACCAACAGCCAAGCCCAAACACTGCCAACTATCCACATCAAGGAACAGCTCAACCTGGTTATGGGATACCCCCAACCTCCCAAGCAGCTTATGGCAACCCACCACAGTCTTGTTATGGACCTCCTCAATCTCAAAAGCCTAGTACAGCAGGAGGCTATGGTCAGTCAGCATACCCCCCTGCCCAGCCCCCACCCTCTGGGTATGGTCAACCAGGGTATGGTCCTCAATCATATGGTGTGCCTCCCAGTGGCCAGCCTGGTTATGGCCAGGCACCGCCATCATACAACAACAGTTCTTATGGTGCTGCTGGTTATACTCAGACAGCAATATATTCTAGTGATGGTAATACCAATGGGAATACTCGTGGAAGCTATGATGGAGCAACTGCACCAGCTGTTCAACAGGGTGTAGTTGCTAAAGCGTCACCTCCGAGTTAATATTTGTGTTTCTTTTTTTGTTCTCTTTATTGTAGTAGTGCAGTGTTTAGATGGAAGCATTGATGTATTGAGATTCTGCTTTTTGAATATTTTGTTATTGTTAATTAGGAACTCACATTTTGTACTTTGTTGGATGTTGGACTCGCATGTTTTGAATTATCTTGACTCATGCTGTTTGGCTCTGCTATTATTTCGGGGTCTGATGCTCTTCCGAGTATTAGTGTGTTGCCCCATATTGGTGATTAATGAAGGTTCATATTCTCACTCTTAAACCTAAGTTCAATGCAGTGTTATTGAATAGCGGCCACGACGGCACCATGGTGGAAAGTGGTGGCGGGTTTCGAGGGAAACACCATATGGAGGTGGTGGCGTGGCGGATTTTGTGGCGGAAAATGGCGGCCGCATGGCGAAGGCACCTGCCATGACGGAAAAATGGGTTTTTTTGGGTTTTTTGAGGAAAAAACCCTAAATCAGCCTTCTGAGTTGCTTGGGTTGCGTGACCCGACTTGGAAATTGGGCCAAAATGGGTAAAACCCTAAAAACATATCCGACTTCCCACTTCTCATGTTCGTATATTAACGTAAACCTCATCTCTTCTCCCATTTCATCCTTTCTTCTCCAACCATCCACTCTCCGGTGACACCCACTCTCAGGTGACCACCGTTCGGCGATCACTGACCTCTGGCAACCACCCTCTGACCGGTGACCAGCGACAAGCCTCGTCTAGGGGTGGTCAACTTTGCCCGACCCGATCGGGACCCGATTTACCCGCCAAACCCAGCTGCTGAACGGGCGGGTCGTCACGGGTTCGCGGGTCATTGGTCCTCATTTAATCCTATCCTTATCCTTATCTTTAATAATAAATTATCAAAATCTCTCATAATAATTTTTCAAAATGTCTCATCCTCTCTCATTCATTCGTTCTCCACTCTCCAGACTCTCACTTCTCAATCTCTCATCTCATCTCCATCCCTCTGATTCCTCTCTCACCACCACGACTTCTGGCCTGCCAACCATCGCACCACCGCCCCTCTGCTTCCTCTCTCACCACCTAGCTCTCTCTCTTCCCTTCCCTGTACTACGCCGCTCCATGCCTCCATCTTTGTCTCTCCATCTCTTGTTCGAGCAGATCGATGTCCCTCTGAGTCGATCTGCCTCTACATCTTCCACTCCGCCGAGCGCACCATTCCACCTCCGCTGCTGAGCCTCTCTACCATCTCTTCGTCTTCATCTTCATCCTCCGCCTCGAGACGCATCAAGCTCTTCCAAGCCAGTCGTCCCTGTTGCTGTATGTTTTGCTCTAGATCTGCGAACGAGGAAGCATGCAACAAAGAAAAAAAGAGTTGCTTGGTGTTGAAAGTTTTGATGATTTTTTTTTTGTTGAAAGTTTGAAACTTTCTGGGTTTATGTTGTTGTTTACGATTTCTGGTTTGAAAGTTTGGTCAGATCTATTCTCAATTTCTCATCTTGCTCTGGTTTTGTGTTTTTTTTGTTGGTTTTTGCGTTTATCTTCTTCTGGTAGCTGTGTAAGACTAATTTGTTTTTGTTTGATCCTCAACCGAGGCAATCCGACCCGCAAACCCATCAACCCGCCTAATTCGAACCCGCTCAAACCGAAGCTTCAATCTGACGGGAATGGGTCACGTATTCTGATGTCCAAAACCGACCATACCCGACCGATGACCACCCCTAGCCTCTTCTATTTTCCTTTTTCAGTCCGAAAATGGCTTCCAAACCATTAGGTAACCAAGAAATTGATTATGTTGGGATTGAGGAAGAGGATTAGTTTTGTGATGATGTTTTTATTATTTTGTTATTTGAATTTTGAAGTTATTGGAAATAGTAGCATTTAAGGCTTATGATTCGTGTATCTTGGTTTAATTCGTTCATGTACTTATGCTTAGGGTAATGCACTAGAATTTATTTATCTTGTAATCATAACACTTGAGCACATTCAGAAAAATAGTATTTATATACACTCCATAATCAATTACATGTCAGGCTAAAATGTACTTTTCGTCCCCCAAGTTTTTTAATTTGGCAAAAATGATCCCCCAAGTTTTTTCTTGGGGATTTCAGTCCTCAAAGATTTCCAAAGTTGCAATAATCATCCTTCTGTTAAACTTCCGTCCAAATATTAACGGAATGGATTTGTGGCACAGTAGTTCAATGAAGGTACCTATGTTTACTGCCATGTTGCTGCACTTATACTTAAATATATTTAAAAATTAAATTATTACAATGATGTTTCAATTAAATTATTAGAAATAGAATAGAATTATAATTGATAATTGAAAGGTCAAACTCAAAATCTTCTTCTCTTTCTCTATGTTAATAAACCCACAATTCCGTTTTCCCAATAAATTGTACACAAGGGTCATTTTCATAATGCAATCTATCCACACTGCCACAAACTACTTGGTTAATTTGTGCATCGGAAACATCTTCAACAATATATTGAGAACCCTGAATCAATTTGTGCCCTGGATGAATACCACAAACCCAAATAGTTAGAAATACCCTCAGCAACCATGAGAGAAATTTAAATCATCTCACCTACCACACAACCATAACACCGTCGGCCTGGGTTCTTCTTCTATGGCGGTCGAAACTGAAGAGTGAAGAGGAAGAAAAAGTAAGAAATCTCGCTTGATTTGGGTTTATCTTCCATGGGTTTTTATTCCATGGTTACGAATGTCGCTCGAATTTGGCTAAAAAAGGAGAAGCTCGAAGGAGAAGCTGGTATGAAGTCCACCGACCTGTCAAGGAGAAGCTCGAAGACGACGATGAAGATGGGGGCAGAGTAGAAGGATACGAACCCTCTTCAGAAACTTTTGTTGTATAACAAGGTAATATTAATATTAATTTCTGTTTAAATATTTTTAAATGAATTTAATTTCACTTAAATATATTTTTTAAAATAATTATTGGTTATATGGCAGTACACTTAGCAGGTTCCGTTAATATTCGGACTGAGGTTTAACGGAAAGATGATTATTGTAACTTTGAAAATCTTTGAGGATTAAAATTGCCAAAACAAAAAAAACTTGGGAACCATTTTCGTCAAATTAAAAAACTTGGGGGACGAAAAGTACATTTTAGCCTACATGTTATGATTACAAGAGACCAAGATACATGAATCTTGAGCCATAAATGCTGCTATTTCCAATAGAAGTCTTGAACTTGGTGGTAATCAATCTTGTTAGTAGTCTTTGATAGGTGAATATGAGACTTTATGATATTTTCTATCAATTTAGTTTATTGTTCTTGATATATGTTGTTAGTATTTTGGATTTTATATTTATTTTTATAATTTTTGTTATATATATATATATATATATAATTTTTTTTTGTCCGCCATGACATCCATCATATGGCCACATCGTCATCCGCTATAATGTATGATAGATTTTTGGCGGGTCGCCATCCGCCATCTATAAGACTGGTTCAACGTCAACGTACAGTTGCATCCTTCTTTTTCTATTGTTTTTGAAATTCAGACGTTTCTGTAAGCAAATCACGCGATGGATTCTTTGTCTAAATTCTGGTCATTTTTTTCATACTTTCTAAGACCTGGTTCCTCGTTTGGCTAGCATCCTTCACAAGGACAAAGGCTGGATTCACCTTGCAGCGTCTTGTGGTGTGAGTTTTTTTTATTTTCTTATTGGGTGGCTCTGTTGCCCGGTTAGATATTAGAGATTTAGAGGGGGGGGGGGGGGAGTGACTAGCCTTTCGATTAGTTTGTCTACATACATGTAATGGGAGAAATGGGTATGCAGTGCTCGATCCAATTCTGGCTTCGGGTTTTGGTTTAATCTTTTTATTTGAATGTGATTGGGTATTGAAAGTACTTATTTGGTCGTATAGCTACTTCGTATATCATAAAATAATTCAATGTTGTTGGTGCAAGAACACTCTAATCTTACACACACACACAAAGAAGAATTAGAGAGAAAAATGAATATCACAAACTGAAATTTTATTCACTAGTATCACTTCACTATTACACTTCTCTACACAATTCACACTTCTCTACACAATTGTATCACTTACTATATCTATTTATAGACTTACACATACGCTAACTAACTCTCCTAATAGCTTCTAACTAATCACTCTAGTTACAACAAACTAATCACACTTTAACAAACTCCTAACAACTAACTAATTTGGATTATCTCCAACACACCCCCTTAATTCAAATTAGCTAAAAGTACAAAATACAAAATACAATTTTACACTCAAATTTGCATTTTTTTAATGCACACATTATTAACACTAAAACACACATATATCCTCCTGGATCCCATATCAATCTTTTAAAGAATTGGGTTTCACTCATTAGGTCAACAAGAGCAAATAAAATTGACCCAACATGCCTTTCATCACTTATTTGTGAAATTGACCCTTCTCTATGCTCTCTTAGCTGAAGCAATTTCCTTCCTTCACTGTAATGGGCATGTTGCATACACATTAGGTCATTCAGAATGGAACAAACTAACATCAGCCCAAACTCTACGACTATCATGCTTCTGAACAACTTGGGCCTGACCCATTTTCGAAAATAATTCTGCCCTAACACTCTGCCGGGGCTTTTCCAAAACTGCCCCTACAAGCATCATCTTCTCCTTCGCGACAGTCAGCACCACCACAAACTTCAAGCTCGTCGACACCACCTCCATTTCTCTTGTCACCGCCGCGTGAGGATCCCGATCCTTCGGTTCAGGCGATGGCGGCCTGAACGGATCCAACTTCTGATTTTCCACCCTTGGCCTACTTCGTTTTTGCACTCCATCTCCGTCTATACGTAGCAACTTTGTAGATGGCGGCGGTGTCGTCCCTTCCGGCGACGACAGTTCCAGTAGCTGTGGCGGCTGTGGCCTAATCGTCCCTCGTTGTCGTGATGTGATTGTCTCCCTCTTCACGGTAGCACTTTTTGTACGGATCTGCGATGCAGTCGTCGTCTCAATCGCCATCTCCGACGACTGCGATTTCTCGTACCCTGTTCTTTCTGGTGTGCCACCTCCTTTCTTAACCGCAAGAAGCATCTCCGATTCCAGAGTGTACCACTGAGGATCAAATTTATGCTTCTGGGTTAAATTAAGGGTTTTGGGTCAAAATTAGGGTTCGGGGTCAAATTTATGCTTCTGGGTTAAATTAAGGGTTTAGGGTCAAAATTTTGGGTTTTGGGTCAAAATTAGGGTTCTGGGTCAAATTTATGGTTCTGGGTTAAACTTTGGGTTTAGTGTCAAAATTTAGGGTTTTGGATTAAAATTAGGGTTCTGGGTTAAATTTAGGGTGTTGGGACAAAAATAGGGTTAGAATTAAGGGTCTTGGTTCAAATTTAGGGTTTCGGATCAAAATTTGGGTTAAATTTAGGGTTTATGGTCAAAATTTAGGGATTTGGGTTAAAATTAGGGTTTCGGGTCAAAATTTGGGTTTAGGGTTTGAATTAGGGGATTGAGTTAAAAATAGGGTTTTGGGACAAAAATAGCGTTAGAATTAGGGTTTTGAGTCAAAATTAAGGTTTCGGGTTTTGTGTTAAAAAAAAGGGTTTTGGGAATAAATAAGGTTAGAATTAGGGTTTTGGGTCAAAATTAGGGTTTCGGGTTTGAATTAGGGTTTTGGGTTAAAATTAGGGTTTTGGGTCAAAATTCGGGTTCTGGGTCAAATTTGGGGTTTAGGTTCAAAATTAGGGTTTTGAGTTAAAAATAAGGTTTTCGGTCTAAAATAGGGTTCCAATTAGGGTTTTGGATCAGAATTTGGGTTTAGGGTTTCAGTTAGGGTTTTGGGGTCAGAATTAGGGTTTTGGGTCAAAATTAGGGCTTTGGGTTATTTTGGGTCAAAATTAGAGCATTGGGTCCAAATTAGGGTTTTTGGTCAAAATTAGGGTTTAGGGTTTGAATTTGGGTTTTGAGTAAAAATAGGGTTTTGAATTAGGGTTTTGCGTCAAAATCAAGGTGTTAGGTTTTGAGTTAAAAAATGGTTTTGGGACAAAAATAGGGTTAGAATTAGGGTTTTGGGTCTAATTAGGGTTTTCGGTGAAAAATAGGTTTTTGGGGCAAAAACAGGGTTAGAATTAGGGATTTGGTTCAAAATTTGGGTTTTAGGTCAAATTGGGTAAAAAAAGGGTTTGGGACAAAAATATTGTTAGAATTAAGGTTTTGTTTCCAAATTAGGTTTAGAATTAGGGTTTTGGGTCTAAATTGGGTTTAGAGTTAGGCTATTGGGTCAAAATTAGGGTTCAGGGTTTGAATTAGGGTTTTTGGTTAAAATTAGGGTTTTGAGTCAGAATTAGGGTTTTGGGTCAAAATTAGGGCTTTTGAGTTAAAAATAAGGTTTTGGGTCTAAAATAGGGTTCGAATTAGGGTTTTGGATCAGAATTTGGGTTTAGGGTTTCAGTTAGGGTTTTGGGGTCAGAATTAGGGTTTTGGGTCAAAATTAGGGCTTTGGGTTATTTTGGGTCAAAATTAGAGCATTGGGTCCAAATTAGGGTTTTTGGTCAAAATTAGGGTTTAGGGTTTGAATTTGGGTTTTGAGTAAAAATAGGGTTTTGAATTAGGGTTTTGGGTCAAAATCAAGGTGTCAGGTTTTGAGTTAAAAAAATGGTTTTGGGACAATAATAGGGTTAGAATTAGGGTTTTTGGCCCTAAATTAGGGTTTGAATTAGGGTTTTGGGTCTAATTAGGGTTTTGGGTGAAAAATAGGTTTTTGGGGCAAAAACAGGGTTAGAATTAGGGATTTGGTTCAAA
This sequence comes from Sophora flavescens, assembly GCA_030762895.1. Taxonomy (NCBI): domain Eukaryota; kingdom Viridiplantae; phylum Streptophyta; class Magnoliopsida; order Fabales; family Fabaceae; genus Sophora; species Sophora flavescens. The sequence goes on along the minus strand of JAUPTC010000011.1, from coordinate 7,345,975 downwards.
ATTTGGGTTTTAGGTCAAATTGGGTAAAAAAAAGGTTTGGGACAAAAATATTGTTAGAATTAAGGTTTTGTGTCCAAATTAGGTTTAGAATTAGGGTTTTGGGTCTAAATTGGGTTTAGAGTTAGGGTTTTGGGTCAAAATTAGGGTTCAGGGTTTGAATTAGGGTTTTTGGTTAAAATTAGGGTTTTGAGGCAGAATTAGGGTTTTGGGTCAAAATTAGGGCTTTGGGTTATAATTAGGGTTTTGGGTCAAAATTTCGATTTTGGGTCCATATTAGGGTTTTTCGTCAAAATTAGGGCTTAAGGTTTGAATTAGCGTTTTGAGTAAAAAATAGGGTTTTGGTTCTAAATTAGGCCTTTGGGTTGAAATTAGGGTTTGAGGGTCGAAATTAGGCCTTTGGGTTGAAAATAGGGTTTTGGGTCAAAATTAGGGCTCTGGGATATAATTTGGGTTGTGGGTCAAAATTTCGGTTTTTCCTCAAATTAGGGTTTAGGGTTTGAATTTTGGTTTTGGGTCAAAATTCGGGTTTTGGGTCAAAATTAGGTGTCTGGGTCAAATTTAGGGTTTTGGGTCAACATTAGGGTTTAGGGTTTGAATTTGTCTTTTGAGTTAAAAATAGGTTTTTGGGTCAAAATAGGGTTAGAATTAAGGTTTTGCGTTAAAATTAGGGTTTAGTGTCAAAAATAGGGTTCTGGTTCAAATTTAGTGTTTCGGGTTTTGGGTCAAATTTATTGTTTAGGGTTTGAATTAGGGTTTTGGGTCAAAATTTGGGATTTGGGTCAAACTTAAGGTGTCAGGTTTTGAGTTAAAAAAAGGTTTTTGGGACCAAAATAGGTTTAGAATTAGGGTTTTGGGTCTGAATTAGGGTTAGAATAGGGTTTTGGGTCTAAAATTGGGTTTTGGGTCAAATTTAGGGTTCTGGGTTAAATTTAGGGTTATGGATCAAAATTTAGGGTTTTGGATTAAAATTAGGGTTCTGGGTCAAATTTAGGGTTTTGGGACAAAAATAGGGTTAGAATTAGGGTTTTGGTTCAAATTTAGAGTTTATGATTAAAATTAGGGTTTAGGGTGAAAATTAGGGTTTAGGCTTTGAATTAGGGTTTTGTGTCTAAATTAGAGTTTTGGGTCAAAATTAGGGTTTTGGGTCAACATTAGGGCTCTGGGTTATAATTTGGGTTGTCGGTCAAAATTTCGGTTTTGGGTCAAAATTAGGGTGTAGGGTTAGAATTAGGGTTTTGGGTCAAAATTCGGGTTTTGGGTCAAAATTAGGGTTCTGGGTCAAAAATAGGGTTCTGGGTCAAATTTAGGGTTTTGGTTCCACATTAGGGTTTTGGTTCAAATTTAGGGTTTAGGATCAAAATTAGGGTTTCGGGACAAAATTAGGGTTTAGGCTTTGAATTAGGGCTGTGGGTCAAAATTAGGGTTTTGGATCAAAATTAGGGTTTTGGGTTATAATTTGGGTTTTGGGTGAAAATTAGGGTTGATGGTTTGACTTAGGTGTTTAGCTCTAAATTACGGTTTTGGGTTAGAATTAGGGTTTTGGGTCAGAAATAGGGTTAGAATTAGGGTTTTGCGTTAAAATTAGGGTTTAGGGTCAAACATAGGGTTTTGGGTCAAAATTAGGGTTTAGGGTTTGAATTAGGGTTTTGTGTCAATATTCGGGTTTTGGGCCAAAATTAGGGTTCTGGGTCAAATTTAGGGTTTGGGTCAACATTTGGGTTTAGGGTTTGAATTTGGGTTTTGAGTTAAAAATAGGGTTTTGGGTCAAAAATAGGGTAAGAATTAGGGTTTTGCGTTAAAAATAGGGTTCAAGGTCAAAAATAGGGTTCTGGGTCAAAAATAGGGTTTGAATTAGGGTTTTGGATCAGATTTAGTGTTTTGGGTCAAATTAGGGCTTTGGGTTATTTTAGGTCAAAATTTCCGTTTTGGGTCCAAATTAGGGTTTTGGTTCAAATTTACGGTTTAGGATCAAAATTAGGGTTAAGGATCAAAATTAGGGTTTAGGCTTTGAATTAGGGTTGTGTGTCTAAATTAGGGTTTTGGGTCAGAATTAGGGTTTAGGGTTAAAATTAGGTGTTTGGGTCATAATTAGGGTTTGGGGTCAAAATAGGGTTAGAATTAGGGTTTTGCGTTAAAATTAGGGTATATGGTCAAAAATATGGTTCAAATTAGCGTTTTGGATCAGAATAAGGGTTTTGGGTCAAAATTTCCGTTTTGGGTCCAAATTAGGGTTTTGGGTCGAAATTAAGGTGTTGGGATTTGAGTTAAAAAAAAGGGTTTTGGGACAAAAAAGGGTTTGAATTAGGGTATTGGGTCTAAATTAGGGTTAGAATTAGGTTGTGGGTCTAAATTAGGGTTTTGGGTCAAAATTAGGGTTCTGGCTTAAATTTAGGGTTTAAGGTCAAAATTTAGGGATTTGGATTAAAATTTGGGTTCTGGGTTAAATTTAGGGTTTCGGGACAAAAATATGGTTAGAATTAGGGTTTTGGTTAAAATTTAGGGTTTACGATCAAAATTAGGGTTTAGGGTCAAAATTAGGGTTTAGGCTTTGAATTAGGGTTTTGGGTCAAAATTAGGGCTCTGGGTTATAATTTGGGGTGTGGGTCAAAATTAGGGCTCTGGGTCAAATTTAGGGTTTAGGGTTTGAATTAGGGTTTTGGGTCAAATTTCGGGTTTTGGGTCAAAATTAGGGTTCTGGATCAAATTTAGGGTTTTGGGTCAACATTAGGGTTTAGGGTTAGAATTTGGGTTTTGAGTTAAAAATAGGGTTTTGGGTCAAAAAGAGGGTAAGAATTAGGGTTTTTCGTTAAAATTAGGCTTTAGGGTCAAAAATAGGGTTCTTTTCTAAAATAGGGTTCAAATTAGGGTTTTGGGTCAAATTAGGGCTTTGGGTGATTTTAGTTCAAAATTTCTGTTTTGGGTCCAAATTAGGGTTTTGGTTCAAATTTAGGGTTTAGGATCAAAATTAGGGTTTAGGGTCAAAATTAGGGTTCTGGGTCAAATTTAGGGTTTTGGGTCAACATTAGGGTTTAAGGTATGAATTTGGCTTTTGAGTTAAAAATAGGGTTTTGGGTCAAAATTTTGGTTTTGTGTCCAAATTAGGGTTTTGGGTCAAAATTTACGGTTTTGGGTCAAAATTTGGGTTTTGGGTCGAAATTATGGTCTCAGGCTTTGAGTTTAAAAAAAGAGTTTTGGGACAAAAAAAGGGTTTGAATTAGGGTATTGGGTCTAAATTAGGGTTAGAATTAGGTTGTGGGTCAAAATCAGGGTTTTGGGTCAAAATTAGGGTTCTGGGTCAAATTTAGGGTTTTGGGTCAACATTAGGGTTTAAGGTTTGAATTTGGCTTTTGAGTTAAAAATAGGGTTTTGGGTCAAAATTTCGGTTTTGTGTCCAAATTAGTGTTTTGGGTCAAAATTTAGGGTTTTGGGTCAAAATTTGGGTTTGGGTCGAAATTAAGGTGTCGGGCTTTGAGTTAAAAAAAGGGTTTTGGGACAAAAAAAGGGTTTGAATTAGGGTATTGGGTCTAAATTAGGGTTAGAATTAGGTTGTGGGTCTAAATTAGGGTTTTGGGTCAAAATTAGGGTTTTGGGTCAACATTAGGGTTTAAGGTTTGAATTTGGCTTTTGAGTTAAAAATTGGGTTTTGGGTCAAAATTTCGGTTGTGTGTCCAAATTAGGGTTTTGGGTCTAAATTTAGGGTTTTGGGTCAAAATTTGGGTTTTGGGTCGAAATTAAGGTGTCGGGCTTTGAGTTAAAAAAAGGGTTTGAATTAGGGTATTGGATCTAAATTAGGGTTAGAATTAGGTTGTGGGTCTAAATTAGGGTTTTGGGCCAAATTTAGGGTTCTGGGTCAAATTTAGGGTTCTGGCTTCAATTTAGGGTTTAGGGTCAAAATTTAGGGTTTTGGATTAAAATTTGGGTTCTGGGTTAAATCTAGGGTTTCGGGACAAAAATAGGGTTAGAATTCGGGTTTTGGTTAAAATTTAGGGTTTAGGATCAAAATTAGGGTTCAGGGTCAAAATTAGGGTTTAGGCTTTGAATTATGGTTTTTGGTCAAAATTAGGGCTCTGGGTTATAATTTGGGTTGTGGGTCAAAATTTCGGTTTTGGGTCAAAATTAGGGTTAAGGTTTTGAATTAGGGTTTTGGGTCAAATTTCGGGTTTTGGGTCAAAAATAGGTTTCTGGATCAAATTTAGGGTTTTGGGTCAACATTAGGGTTTGAATTTGACTTTTGAGTTAAAAATAGGGTTTTGGGTCAAAATTAGGGTTTTCTGTCCAAATTAGGGTTTTGGGTCAAAATTTGGGTTTTGGGTCGAAATTAAGGTGTCGGGCTTTGAGTTTAAAAAAAGGGTTTGAATTAGGGTATTGGGTCTAAATTAGGGTTTTGGGTCAACATTAGGGTTTAAGGTTTGAATTTGGCTTTTGAGTTAAAAATAGGGTTTGGGGTCAAAATTTCGGTTTTGTGTCCAAATTAGGGTTTTGGGTCAAAATTAGGGTTCAGGGTCAAATTTAGGGTTATGGCTTAAATTTACGGTTTAGGGTCAAAATTTAGGGTTTTGGATTAAAATTTGGGTTCTGGGTTAAATCTAGGGTTTCGGGACAAAAATAGGGTTAGAATTAGGGTTTTGGTTAAAATTTAGGGTTTAGGATCAAAATTAGGGTTCAGGGTCAAAATTAGGGTTTAGGCTTTGAATTAGGGTTTTTGGTCAAAATTAGGGCTCTGGGTTATAATTTGGGTTGTGGGTCAAAATTTCGGTTTTGGGTCAAAATTAGGGTTTTGGGTCAAATTTCGGGTTTTGGGTCAAAATTAGGTTTCTGGATCAAATTTAGGGTTTTGGGTCAACATTAGGGTTTGAATTTGGCTTTTGAGTTAAAAATAGGGTTTTGGGTCAAAATCTCGGTTTTGTGTCCAAATTAGGCTTTTGGGTCAAAATTTAGGGTTTTGGGTCAAAATTTGGGTTTTGGGTCGAAATTAAGGTGTCGGGCTTTGAGTTAAAAACTAGGGTTTTGGAACAAAAAAGGGTTTGAATTAGGGTATTGGGTCTAAATTAGGGTTAGAATTTGGTTGTGGGTCTAAATTAGGGTTTTGGGTCAAAATTAGGGTTCTGGGCCAAATTTAGGGTTCTGGCTTAAATTTAGGGTTTAGGGTCAAAATTTAGGGTTTTGGATTAAAATATGGGTTCTGGGTTAAATCTAGGGTTTCGGGACAAAAATAGGGTTAGAATTAGGGTTTTGGTTAAAATTTAGGGTTTAGAATCAAAATTAGGGTTCAGGGTCAAAATTAGGGTTTAGGCTTTGAATTAGGGTTTTTGGTTAAAATTAGGGCTCTGGGTTATAATTTGGGTTGTGGGTCAAAATTTCGGTTTTGGGTTAAAATTAGGGTTTAGGGTTTAATTTAGGGTTTTGGGTCAAATTTCGGGTTTTGGGTCAAAATTAGGTTTCTGGATCAAATTTAGGGTTTTGGGTCAACATTAGGGTTTGAATTTGGCTTTTGAGTTAAAAATAGGGTTTTGGGTCAAAAGGAGGGTAAGAATTAGAGTTTTTCCTTAACATTAGGGTTTAGGGTCAAAATAGGGTTCTTTTCTAAAATAGGGTTCGAATTAGGGTTTTGGATCAGAATTAGGGTTTTTGGTCTAAATTCGGGTTTTGGGTCAAATTAGGGCTTTGGGTTATTTTAGGTCAAAATTACGGTTTTGGGTCCAATTTAGGGTTTAGGATCAAAATTAGGGTTTAGGCTTTGAATTAGGGTTGTGGGTGTAAATTAGGGTTTTGGGTCAGAATTACGGTTTTGGGTCAAAATTAGGGGTTTGGGTTATAATTAGGGTTTGGGTCAAAATTTGGGTTTTGGGATCAAATTTGGGTTTAAATTACAGTTTTAGGTCAAAATTAGGGTTTGAATTAGGGTTTTACGTTAAAATTAGGGTTTAGGGTCAAAAATAGGGTTCTGGGTCAAATTTAGGGTTTTGGGTCAAAAATAGGGTTCGAATTAGGGTTTTGGATCAGAATTAGGGTTTTGGGTCAAAATTTCGGTTTTGAGTCAAAATTTCGGTTTTGAGCCCAAATTAGGGTTTTGGGTCAAAATTAGGGTTTAGGGTTTGAATTAGGGTTTTGGGTCAAAATTCGGGTTTTGGGTCAAAATTGGGGTTCTGGTTCAAATTTAGGGTTTTCGGTCAACATTAGGGTTTAGGGTTTGAATTTTGGTTTTGAGTTAAAAATAGGGTTTTGGGTTAAAAATAGGGTAAGAATTAGGGTTTTCACTACAACAGATTAGACTTTAGATAGCGTTTCCGTATGCCTTTTAATAGCGTTTGTAACCGCTATCTATGCTACCGCTATTAAAACTCGTTAGCAAAGATAGCATTTAGGAAGTGCTATTAATAGGTGACTTTAGATAGCGTTTGTATTAACAAACGCTATCTAAAGTCACTTTAGATAGCGTTTGTTAATAACAAACGCTATCTATTCCCCTTTTTTTTTAATTTTTACATATTTCTTAACTTTTACATCCATTCCTGCATATTGAACTACACCAAAATTCATTTATGCAAAGAGGAGGGAAATCTGTGAGAAATAATAACAAACATATATCAATGAACAAATCTACCAATGTTACTGAACCATCAATGTCAGAAATGTGAAATGTTCAACAAATAACAAGAAACTAATAAAAGTCATTGTACCTGCCCTAATGAACAATGTTACTGAACCATCAATGTCACAAATGTTCAACAAATAACAAGAAACTAATAAAAGTCCTCCATCACAGTTGGGTAAGCATCCTTAAGGTCAATAACAGTAATGCCCTCTGGAAACTCGTGTATCCTTAAGCATCCTTAAGGTCAATAACTCCATCATTATAAGAGAACCGTTGCCCATCATATTTTACTTTTGGGTTTTTCCTCAGACTGTCAAAAACATCTTTGTTAGCCTTCATGTCAACATAGCATGCTTCATTTATTTGTTTTGGTGTAAAAGCCTGTCGGGTCTGTAAGCAAACACAAGCACCAAATCAATATGGTTTGAACTAAGTGTACCAGGACCAAGAGAAGATAGTACACATCCACCGAGCTAAAAAGAAGGCATGTATATACTGAAAAAGGTGTATATCAACCACCATTTCCAGATTCATTAGGCATAAAATAAATTAAAGATTGCCAATAGAAAAGTATAACCATACGTCCTGTTGGTTGTTATAGAAAACTCCCCTAATGAACATTTTATGAACAAGATTTTGAAATTTAGCATCAATAACCCAATCACCAAAGAAACCAAGTGCTATATACAATTTCATGTAATATTTATAAATTGCCATTCACTTTCTGCATCCTACGAAGCCAAAACATACACTTGTAACATGCATTACTTTGTGATCAAAAGCATTATTCGCATACCAATGAGTATTGCTGCAACTACTGTGATCAATTTGACATAATCAAACGAACTTTTCAACAATATAGCGACACCAATCTTCCTTGACTTCAGATAGTTGAGCAGTGGAGTATGTGGAGCATTTGAAGTCAAGGAAGTACTGTGACATAAAAATTAAATAAATTAAGTTACAATTGCTAAAACATTTGAACAGTCACAGTTAAAAGCTAAGTAAACAACATACCGCCATTGGTATTTTAACTTGGTTATGCAAGATAGTTTCCTTCATGAAACGCACGACATAGTACCCACAATCTGTACTGTTGGGTTGTCTTGGGCACTATAAAAAATAAAATAGTAAATCAATATAGTTTTTTTTTATCTAATTGCGCATTAAGTTTTTGCAAATGTACCTCTATCTGAATCCATTTAATGTTGGTTGCCTTTAAACGCGGCACCTTAGCTCCGATATTTGCACGACAAACTTGCAAAGCACTAATCACAAAATCAAACAGAGTTCATTAAGAAACATATTTTCAATCATCACAAACACACGCATGCTTTTTTTTATTTTGAACCACAACAGCCACAACCCAGTATATGTCAATTCAACACATGTTCTAATGTCAAAAATCAAAAGCACATTAGGACCATGACAACTTGCAACATGTATCTACCATGGAAGCCATTCGACAGAATCATAGAAAATCAGAAATATAAAAGCATGCTTACTTATCGAACAGATTCTTTAATTCTGGGCGACCCCTAGGATCAACATTCAAGGGATCCAGATAGTAAATAATCTCTTCAACAATATTTATCGCGCACAGCACCCAATGATTCCTACAAAAATGTTGAGATAACAAATCCTAAGCACCTCAACTTTTATGTAATTCATTATTGTGAATTAAGTCCTATAGGATAAGTGACTCACCCAACATTGCACGACGCTAGAAACAAGGGCTGATATTCTCTTTCTGTAGTTGCAAAGCGGTCAGTTATATACGTTGTCTGTGAATCCCTCCCGAAGAAGCCGTATGTATCTGTTTGGTGTGGGGACAAGAACAGAAACCTCCTCGTTCTTTCCTTTGGAAGCAACAATTCTTCATACAAATACCTTCAATTAAAATATAAAAATGGATTACACCAATGACATCAATATTTAAATGGAAAGACTAAAAAAATATTGTACACTTTAAGCCTGATTTAGTACCTGATATATACGGAAATAACGGAGGCAGATACCCATTCATGATTTACAACTTCTCTGATATTTTCAGTATTGATCATCTCAATGAAATGCTGACCAAAAATATTTTGTTCCATCTCTATGTCCAATTGGTCATCATTTTTCATATTCTTTTGTTCATGTATTTTAAGAAAATTCAAATATTCCAGAGAAATTGTAGTTGAACCAGCTGTAGGAGGGTTGGCCTCAGAGTTGCCTCCTTTATTTTCTTGGGTTGTAATTGACTCCTTTGTATATCCAGACACTCTGCCCTTGCCTTTAGATTTTGCAGGTGCCTGGAAATTTTGCATTTCAATATGTCCGTTAGTGATCAACTAATGTAATGCATATAACGCTCAATCGGGTACATCCATCTCATATAAGCTGGCCCACACAGTTGTGTCTCTCTAACAAGGTGAATGGTTAGATGAACCATTATGTCAAAGAATGAAGGTGGAAAGTACATCTCAAGCTCGCATAAAGTCACAACAATTTCTCTTTGCAACGATGGCAACTTCCCAGGGTCAATCACTTTGCTGCAAATTGCCTTGAAGAAGAAACAGAGTTTAGTTAAGGCCCCCCGCACTTTGTTAGGTAAAATAGACCGTATACCAATGGGTATCAACTGCTCCATGAGAACATGACAATCGTGGGACTTTAGACCTTTTAACTTGAGATCTTTCATCGATACGAGGTTCCTAATGTTTGAAGAGTACCCTTCCGGAACCTTAACTCCTTCAAGAAACTTACAAAAAACAGTTTTTTCTTTTCTAGATAGAGTGTAAGCAGCCGGAGGAAGATATGTACTTTTACCCTTCTTCGTCGGTCCCAATTCTCTTCTTATTCCCATAATAACCAAGTCCAACCTTGCATTGATGCCATCTTTAGTCTTCCCTGGCACATTGAGTAACATACCAATGGCACTATCACAGATATGGCAACTCAAAGAAAATCGACCTTTTCTTCCACCCTCTTGTGACAATATCTCTCGCAAAAGGTTTACCGAATTGGATATTCAAATCCTTTACCTTTTCAAAAAGTTGATCACCCGTCAAAGGTGAAGGAGCTCTACCTTCTTCCGAGTTCCCATTGAACGCCTTTCTCCACCACCGGTAATGATGACTTGGATGCAAAAATCTACGATGCCCAAGAAAGACATTCTTCTTACAATGTTCTAACCGCATCCAATCCGTACCCTCTTCACATATAGGGCATGCACACTGACCCTTGATGCAATATCCTGACAGATTACCGTAGGATGGAAAATCATTAATTGTTCCAAACAACATAGCTCTCAAATTGAAACTTTCTTCCTTTTACCCATCATACACCTCCACACCTGTCTCCCACAGTTGTTTCAAGTCTTCAATCAAAGGAGTCAAATAGACGTCTATATCATTTCCTGGTTGTTTGGGCCCAGAAATTAACATAGATAACATCATAAATTTGCGCTTCATGCATAGCCATGGGGATAGGTTATAAATCACCAAAATCACAGGTCATGTACTGTGAGAGCTACTTTGAACACCATGCGGGTTAAATCCGTCAGTAGCCAATGCAAGTCGTAGGTTTCTTGATTCTTGCCCAAAATCAGGATAATCATGATCAAATTTCTTCTATTGCGGAGAATCTGCCGGGTGCCGCAGCTTGCCATCTTTGATCCTTTCATCCTCATGCCATGTCAAGTGCTTTGAATCTTCAGAACTATGGTACATGCGCCTAAATCTGGGTATTATGGGAAAATACCACACAACCTTCTCTGGATCTGATTCTTTCTTCTTATATCGTGAGGCATTACATTTAGGACACATCTTTAACGATGCATATTCATTCCGAAATAAAATGCAATCGTTAGGACAAGCATGTATCCTCTCGTAGCTCATGCCAATAGAGCGTAACATTTGTTTAGCCTCATATGTCCGACTAGGAAGCACATTATCCTCTGGCAACATGTCTTTCAATAGTGTGAGTAAGTCCGTAAAGCTCTTATCAGTCCATCCGTTGCCCGATTTCAAGTTATACAACTTTAACATCGCCGACAATCTTGTGAATTTAGTACAACCATCACACAATGGTTGCTCTGCATCACTTACCAACCTCTCAAACATTTGAGGACAATCCCGAAGATCCTCTTCAACAGCATTTGCTATGTCTTCAAAACGATCGCCCTCATAAGTATTTGTGTCGGTATCGTATGATGAATATCTCACACGATTCCTCATTTCACTAGACTCAGCTCTTGTCTCACCATGTTTTGTCCAACATGTATAACTTTGATCGATTCCATTACACACTAAATGTTCTTCCAAATCGGCTGCACTAACTCGCCTTGCATAACAACAATCTAAACAAGGACATATGATTGTACTACGGTTTTCCGCATGCCGAACTGCAAACCTAATGAACTCTTTCACCCCATCCTCATACTCCTTCGTTAAACGATTGGCAGACATCCATTTTCGATCCATGCTTTCCCGATCTACAAAAATTTCCATAATTGTAATGTGGAATTTTTAATTCAATTTCATTTCAATTAATAATAGAGTGAGATCAGAATGGAAATGAAATGGCAATAATTTAAGTATATAAATACTTGTAATATACTTGCACTTAAATATCAATCTCGAACAATCGATGACTTCAAGAACCTTAAATTTATGACTATTGTGAAAATATAACCAAGGCTATCATGGCATCCACGTTTAAGCTCTATAGAGCACATCCATTGACCCACTTAATTGTGGTCGCCTCCGCCTAACCCCTTCATCAAAGCAACTTGACACAGAATTCTCACGAGAGGGCTTTCAAGCAGAGAGCCATTCTTGACCAACACCAGATTTCCTAACTATTATGCATTCCAAGTCTAGCATCCTTAATATATCGGTTTTTGTTGTTGAAAACGATTTCATTTCTCTCCAACCATATAGTCCAAATTATCAAACCCTGTTGTTGTATAAATTGATATGCAGATTTAGTTGTATAGCATCCAGTTGTTTCCAATTCCCAATTCCATTCATCCCTTTTTCCATTGTTATGCATCAGTTCAAGTAGCTACATTATACTGAATTTGAGTATATTAACAACTACTTGAGATGTCAATTTGGCCTAAGGATGCTACTCATGTTATTGAGATGATCTCAAACATAGATAGAATTACCATGTGGTAGTATTGCTATCAGCCAATAGCACAATCATCCTCATCCTAAACATATTAGGAATAAATTATTTCACAACACATGAAATTAGAAATGCAAGCACAAACCTAAATTCAAAAAACACAAGTTTTGGAAGCGTGTAACAGACTCTCATGATAAAAACTTCAGCAAATTGACAACATAATTCAAAATCTGAACTAGATTTGGGTTCTATTCAACTATATATTGGCTCTTCTTGACCTGAAAATGCTAGTCTTTATGTTTAATATACAAACCAGTAGTTCTCGAAAAAGAAGTCCACATAAGAATCATGAATTCATGATTTACTCATACTGACTATGGCATATTAATCAACTTGATTAGGTTTCTACTCAAGTCAATGCAAACATACAAATATGGAATATTAGTCTAAATATCTTCAAGTCAGGAGACACCCCAAAAGCAAGACCAAAAAGAATGCATATTCAGAAAAATCTAAACAAATAATTTTACAAATTGAACATTTATCTA
>JAUPTC010000011.1:7303214-7333214 GCA_030762895.1 Sophora flavescens | reverse complement strand
TTGGTCTAAATTTGGGTTTTGGGTCAAATTAGGGCTTTGGGTTATTTTAGGTCAAAATTTCGGTTTTGGGTCCAATTTAGGGTTTAGGATCAAAATTAGGGTTTAGGGTCAAAATTAGGGTTTAGGCTTTGAATTAGGGTTGTGGGTGTAAATTAGGGTTTTGGGTCAGAATTACGGTTTTGGGTCAAAATTAGGGGTTTGGGTTATAATTAGGGTTTTGGGTCAAAATTTGGGTTTTGGGATCAAATTTGGGTTTAAATTAGGGTTTTAGGTCAAAATTAGGGTTTAGGGTCAAAAATAGGGTTCTGGGTCAAATTTTGGGTTTTGGATCAAAAATAGGGTTCGAATTAGGGTTTTGGATCAGAATTAGGGTTTTGGGTCAAAATTTCGGTTTTGAGTCAAAATTTCGGTTTTGAGCCCAAATTAGGGTTTTGGGTCAAAATTAGGGTTTAGGGTTTGAATTAGGGTTTAGGGTTTGAATTAGGGTTTTGGGTCAAAATTCGGGTTTTGGGTCAAAATTGGGGTTCGGGTTCAAATTTAGGGTTTTCGGTCAACATTAGGGTTTAGGGTTTGAATTTTGGTTTTGAGTTAAAAATAGGGTTTTGGGTTAAAAATAGGGTAAGAATTAGGGTTTTGCTTTAAAATAAGGGTTTAGGGTCAAAGATAGGGTTCAAATTAGGGTTTTAGATCGGAATTAGGGTTTGGGGTCTAAATAAGGGTTTTGGGTCTAAATTAGGGCTTTGGGTTATTTTAGGTCAAAATTTCGGTTTTGGGTCCAAATTAGGGTTTTGGTTCAAATTTAGGGTTTGGGATCAAAATTAGGGTTTAGGGTCAAAATTAGGGTTTAGGCTTTGAATTATGGTTGTGGGTCTAAATTAGGGTTTTGGGTTAGAATTAGGGTTTTGGGTTAGAATTTGGGTTTTGGGTCAAAATTAGGGTTAAGGTTTTGAATTAGGGTTTTGGGTCAAGTTTCGGGTTTTGGGTCAAAAATAGGTTTCTGGATCAAATTTAGGGTTTTGGGTCAACATTAGGGTTTGAATTTGGCTTTTGAGTTAAAAATAGGGTTTTGGGTCAAAATTTTGGTTTTGTCCAAATTAGGGTTTTGGGTCAAATTTGGGTTTGGGGGGGTGGGTGGGCTTGAGTTAAAAGGGGGGGAATGGGTGGTAAAGGGGGGTTTTGGGTCAAAAAGGGTTTGAATTAGGGTTTTGGACTAAATAGGTTTGGAATTAGGTTTTGGTTCAAAATTAGGGTTTTGGGTCAAAATTAGGGTTGGGTTTGGTCAAAAAGGGTTTGAATAGGGTTTGGGAATTAGGTTGTGGGTCTAAATTAGGGTTTTCGGTCAAAATTAGGGTTCTGGGTCAAATTTAGGGTTCTGGCTTAAATTTAGGGTTTTGGGTCAAATTTTGGGTTTTGGGTCGAAATTAAGGTGTCGGGCTTTGAGTTAAAAAAAAGGGTTTTGGGACAAAAAAAGGGTTTGAATTAGGGTATTGGGCCTAAATTAGGGTTAGAATTAGGTTGTGGGTGTAAATTAGGGTTTTGGGTCAAAATTAGGGTTCTGGGTCAAATTTAGGGTTCTGGCTTAAATTTAGGGTTTAGGGTCAAAATTTAGGGTTTTGGATTAAAATATGGGTTCTGGGTTTAATCTAGGGTTTCGGGACAAAAATAGGGCTAGAATTAGGGTTTTGGTTAAAATTTAGGGTTTAGGATCAATATTAGGGTTCAGGGTCAAAATTAGTGTTTAGGCTTTGAATTAGGGTTTTTGGTCAAAATTAGGACTCTGGGTTATAATTTGGGTTGTGGGTCAAAATTTCGGTTTTGGGTCAAAATTAGGGTTTAGGGTTTGAATTAGGGTTTTGGGTCAAATTTCGGGTTTTGGGTCAAAATTAGGGTTTTGGGTCAAAATAGGGTTCTTTTCTAAAATAGGGTTAGAATTAGGGTTTTGGATCAGAATTAGGGTTTTTGGTCTAAATTTGGGTTTTGGGTCAAATTAGGGCTTTGGGTTATTTTAGGTCAAAATTTCGGTTTTGGGTCCAATTTAGGGTTTAGGATCAAAATTAGGGTTTAGGGTCAAAATTAGGGTTTAGGCTTTGAATTAGGGTTGTGGGTGTAAATTAGGGTTTTGGGTCAGAATTACGGTTTTGGGTCAAAATTAGGGGTTTGGGTTATAATTAGGGTTTTGGGTCAAAATTTGGGTTTTGGGATCAAATTTGGGTTTAAATTAGGGTTTTAGGTCAAAATTAGGGTTTGAATTAGGGTTTAGGGTCAAAAATAGGGTTCTGGGTCAAATTTTGGGTTTTGGATCAAAAATAGGGTTCGAATTAGGGTTTTGGATCAGAATTAGGGTTTTGGGTCAAAATTTCGGTTTTGAGTCAAAATTTCGGTTTTGAGCCCAAATTAGGGTTTTGGGTCAAAATTAGGGTTTAGGGTTTGAATTAGGGTTTAGGGTTTGAATTGGGTTTTGGGTCAAAATTCGGGTTTTGGGTCAAAATTGGGGTTCTGGTTCAAATTTAGGGTTTTCGGTCAACATTAGGGTTTAGGGTTTGAATTTTGGTTTTGAGTTAAAAATAGGGTTTTGGGTTAAAAATAGGGTAAGAATTAGGGTTTTGCTTTAAAATTAGGGTTTAGGGTCAAAGATAGGGTTCAAATTAGGGTTTTAGATCAGAATTAGGGTTTGGGGTCTAAATTAGGGTTTTGGGTCTAAATTAGGGCTTTGGGTTATTTTAGGTCAAAATTTCGGTTTTGGGTCCAAATTAGGGTTTTGGTTCAAATTTAGGGTTTGGGATCAAAATTAGGGTTTAGGGTCAAAATTAGGGTTTAGGCTTTGAATTATGGTTGTGGGTCTAAATTAGGGTTTTGGGTTAGAATTAGGGTTTTGGGTCAAATTTAGGGCTTTGGTTTATAATTTGGGTTTTGGGTCAAAATTAGGGTTAAGGTTTTGAATTAGGGTTTTGGGTCAAGTTTCAGGTTTTGGGTCAAAAATAGGTTTCAGGATCAAATTTAGGGTTTTGGGTCAACAGTAGGGTTTGAATTTGGCTTTTGAGTTAAAAATAGGGTTTTGGGTCAAAATTTTGGTTTTGGGTCAAAATTTGGGTTTTGGGTCGAAATTTAGGTTTGGGTCGAAATTAGGGTGTTGGGCTTGAGTTAAAGGGTTTTGGGACAAAAAGGGTTTGTATTAGGGTATTGGACTATATTTGGGTTAGAATTAGGTTGTGGGTCAAAATTAGGGTTCTGGGTCAAATTTAGGGTTGGGTCAAATTAGGGTTGAAGGTTTAGGTTGAATGGTTTGTTAAAAAGGTTGGGTCAAAATTTGGTTTGTCAAATAGGGTTTGGGTCAAAATGGGTTTGGGTCAAAATGGGTGGGGAAAGGTGGGAAAAGGTTTGAATAGGTTTTGGACTAAAGGGGGATTGGGTTGGGTCTAAATTAGGGTTTTGGGTCAAAATTAGGGTTCTGGGTCAAATTTAGGGTTTTGGGTCAACATTAGGGTTTAAGGTTTGAATTTGGCTTTTGAGTTAAAAATAGGGTTTTGGGTCAAAATTTCAGTTTTTGTGTCCAAATTAGGGTTTTGGGTCAAAATTTAGGGTTTTGGGTCAAAATTTGGGTTTTGGGTCGAAATTAAGGTGTCGGGATTTGAGTTAAAAAAAAGGGTTTTGGGACAAAAAAGGGTTTGAATTAGGGTATTGGGCCTAAATTTGGGTTAGAATTAGGTTGTGGGTGTAAATTAGGGTTTTGGGTCAAAATTAGGGTTCTGGGTCAAATTTAGGGTTCTGGCTTAAATTTAGGGTTTAGGGTCAAAATTTAGGGTTTTGGATTAAAATTTGGGTTCTGGGTTAAATTTAGGGTTTCGGGACAAAAATATGGTTAGAATTAGGGTTTTGGTTAAAATTTAGGGTTTAGGATCAATATTAGGGTTCAGGGTCAAAATTAGTGTTTAGGCTTTGAATTAGGGTTTTTGGTCAAAATTAGGACTCTGGGTTATAATTTGGGTTGTGGGTCAAAATTTGGTTTGGGTAAAATTAGGGTTTAGGGTTTGAATTAGGGTTTGGGTCAAATTTGGGTTTGGGTCAAAATTAGGGTTTTGGTCAAATAGGGTTTTTTTAAATAGGGTTAATTAGGGTTTGGATCAGAATTAGGGTTTTTGGTCTAAATTTGGGTTTTGGGTCAAATTAGGGCTTTGGGTCCAAATTACGGTTTTTGGTCCAATTTAGGGTTTAGGATCAAAATTAGGGTTTAGGGTCAAAATTAGGGTTTAGGCTTTGAATTAGGGTTGTGGGTGTAAATTAGGGTTTTGGGTCGGATTACGGTTTTGGGTTAAAATTAGGGTTTGGGTTATAATTAGGGTTTTGGGTCAAAATTTGGGTTATGGTATCAAATTTGGGTTTAATAGGGTTTAGGTCAAATAGGTTTGAATTAGGGTTTAGGGTCAAAAAAGGGTTATGGGTCAAATTTTGGGTTTTGGATCAAAATAGGGTTTAATTAGGGTTTTGGACATAGGTTTGGTCAAATTTGGTTTGAGTCAAATTTGTTGAGCCCAAATTAGGGTTTGGTAAATAGGTTTAGGGTTTAATTAGGGTTTAGGGTTTGAATTAGGGTTTTGGGTCTAAATTCGGGTTTTGGGTCAAAATTGGGGTTCTGGTTCAAATTTAGGGTTTTCGGTCAACATTAGGGTTTAGGGTTTGAATTTTGGTTTTGAGTTAAAAATAGGGTTTTGGGTTAAAAATAGGGTAAGAATTAGGGTTTTGCTTTAAAATTAGGGTTTAGGGTCAAAGATAGGGTTCAAATTAGGGTTTTAGATCAGAATTAGGGTTTGGGGTCTAAATTAGGGTTTTGGGTCTAAATTAGGGCTTTGGGTTATTTTAGGTCAAAATTTCGGTTTTGGGTCCAAATTAGGGTTTTGGTTCAAATTTAGGGTTTGGGATCAAAATTAGGGTTTAGGGTCAAAATTAGGGTCTAGGCTTTGAATTATGGTTGTGGGTCTAAATTAGGGTTTTGGGTTAGAATTAGGGTTTTGGGTCAAATTTAGGGCTTTGGTTTATAATTTGGGTTTTGGGTCAAAATTAGGGTTAAGGTTTTGAATTAGGGTTTTGGGTCAAGTTTCGGGTTTTGGGTCAAAAATAGGTTTCTGGATCAAATTTAGGGTTTTGGGTCAACATTAGGGTTTGAATTTGGCTTTTGAGTTAAAAATAGGGTTTTGGGTCAAAATTTTGGTTTTCTGTCCAAATTAGGGTTTTGGGTCAAAATTTGGGTTTGGGTCGAAATTAAGGTGTCGGGCTTTGAGTTAAAAAGGTTTGGGACAAAAAAGGTTTGAATTAGGGTATTGGACTAAATTAGGGTTAGGGGTTTGGGTCAAAATTAGGGGGCAAAAAGGGTTCTGGGTCAAATTTAGGGTTTTGGGTCAACATTAGGGTTTAAGGTTTGAATTTGGCTTTTGAGTTAAAAATAGGGTTTTGGGTCAAAATTTCGGTTTTGTGTCCAAATTAGGGTTTTGGGTCAAAATTTAGGGTTTTGGGTCAAATTTTGGGTTTTGGGTCGAAATTAAGGTGTCGGGCTTTGAGTTAAAAAAAAGGGTTTTGGGACAAAAAAAGGGTTTGAATTAGGGTATTGGGTCTAAATTAGGGTTAGAATTAGGTTGTGGGTGTAAATTAGGGTTTTGGGTCAAAATTAGGGTTCTGGGTCAAATTTAGGGTTCTGGCTTAAATTTAGGGTTTAGGGTCAAAATTTAGGGTTTTGGATTAAAATATGGGTTCTGGGTTTAATCTAGGGTTTCGGGACAAAAATAGGGCTAGAATTAGGGTTTTGGTTAAAATTTAGGGTTTAGGATCAAAATTAGGGTTCAGGGTCAAAATTAGTGTTTAGGCTTTGAATTAGGGTTTTTGGTCAAAATTAGGACTCTGGGTTATAATTTGGGTTGTGGGTCAAAATTTCGGTTTTGGGTCAAAATTAGGGTTTAGGGTTTGAATTAGGGTTTTGGGTCAAATTTCGGGTTTTGGGTCAAAATAGGGTTCTTTTCTAAAATAGGGTTAGAATTAGGGTTTTGGATCAGAATTAGGGTTTTTGGTCTAAATTTGGGTTTTGGGTCAAATTAGGGCTTTGGGTTATTTTAGGTCAAAATTTCGGTTTTGGGTCCAATTTAGGGTTTAGGATCAAAATTAGGGTTTAGGGTCAAAATTAGGGTTTAGGCTTTGAATTAGGGTTGTGGGTGTAAATTAGGGTTTTGGGTCAGAATTAGCGGTTTGGGTTATAATTAGGGTTTTGGGTCAAAATTTGGGTTTTGGGATCAAATTTGGGTTTAAATTAGGGTTTTAGGTCAAAATTAGGGTTTGAATTAGGGTTTAGGGTCAAAAATAGGGTTCTGGGTCAAATTTTGGGTTTTGGATCAAAAATAGGGTTCGAATTAGGGTTTTGGATCAGAATTAGGGTTTTGGGTCAAAATTTCGGTTTTGAGTCAAAATTTCGGTTTTGAGCCCAAATTAGGGTTTTGGGTCAAAATTAGGGTTTAGGGTTTGAATTAGGGTTTAGGGTTTGAATTAGGGTTTTGGGTCTAAATTCGGGTTTTGGGTCAAAATTGGGGTTCTGGTTCAAATTTAGGGTTTTCGGTCAACATTAGGGTTTAGGGTTTGAATTTTGGTTTTGAGTTTAAAATAGGGTTTTGGGTTAAAAATAGGGTAAGAATTAGGGTTTTGCTTTAAAATTAGGGTTTAGGGTCAAAGATAGGGTTCAAATTAGGGTTTTAGATCAGAATTAGGGTTTGGGGTCTAAATTAGGGTTTTGGGTCTAAATTAGGGCTTTGGGTTATTTTAGGTCAAAATTTCGGTTTTGGGTCCAAATTAGGGTTTTGGTTCAAATTTAGGGTTTGGGATCAAAATTAGGGTTTAGGGTCAAAATTAGGGTTTAGGCTTTGAATTATGGTTGTGGGTCTAAATTAGGGTTTTGGGTTAGAATTAGGGTTTTGGGTCAAATTTAGGGCTTTGGTTTATAATTTGGGTTTTGGGTCAAAATTAGGGTTAAGGTTTTGAATTAGGGTTTTGGGTCAAAAATAGGTTTCTGGATCAAATTTAGGGTTTTGGGTCAACATTAGGGTTTGAATTTGGCTTTTGAGTTAAAAATAGGGTTTTGGGTCAAAATTTTGGTTTTGGGTCAAAATTTGGGTTTTGGGTCGAAATTAAGGTGTCGGGCTTTGAGTTAAAAAAAAGGGTTTTGGGACAAAAAAAGGGTTTGAATTAGGGTATTGGACTAAATTAGGGTTAGAATTAGGTTGTGGGTCAAAATTAGGGTTTTGGGTCAAAATTAGGGTTCTGGGTCAAATTTAGGGTTTTGGGTCAACATTAGGGTTTAAGGTTTGAATTTGGCTTTGTGTTTTAAAATAGGGTTTTGGGTCAAATTTGGTTTTGTCAAATTGGGTGGGGTGGGTTTTGGGTGAATTAGGTGTGGGTTTGGTTAAAGGGTTTTGGGACAAAAGGGTTTGATTAGGGTATTGGACTAAATTAGGGTTAGAATTAGGTTGTGGGTCAAAATTAGGGTTTTGGGTCAAAATTAGGGTTCTGGGTCAAATTTAGGGTTTTGGGTCAACATTAGGGTTTAAGGTTTGAATTTGGCTTTTGAGTTAAAAATAGGGTTTTGGGTCAAAATTTCGGTTTTGTGTCCAAATTAGGGTTTTGGGTCAAAATTTAGGGTTTTGGGTCAAATTTTGGGTTTTGGGTCGAAATTAAGGTGTCGGGCTTTGAGTTAAAAAAAAGGGTTTTGGGACAAAAAAAGGGTTTGAATTAGGGTATTGGGCCTAAATTAGGGTTAGAATTAGGTTGTGGGTGTAAATTAGGGTTTTGGGTCAAAATTAGGGTTCTGGGTCAAATTTAGGGTTCTGGCTTAAATTTAGGGTTTAGGGTCAAAATTTAGGGTTTTGGATTAAAATATGGGTTCTGGGTTTAATCTAGGTTTGGGACAAAAATAGGGCTAGAATTAGGGTTTTGGTTAAAATTTAGGTTTAGGATCAATATTAGGGTTCGGGTCAAAATTAGTGTTTAGGCTTTGAATTAGGGTTTTGGTCAAAATTAGGAGTTATAATTTGGGTTGGGGTCAAAATTGTTTGGGTCAAATAGGTTTAGGTTTAATTAGGTTTAAAAGGTGGGTAAAATAGGTTCTTTTCAAAATAGGTTAGATTAGGTTTTGGATCGATTAGGGTTTTGGTCAAATTTGGGTTTTGGGTCAAATTAGGGCTTTGGGTTATTTAGGTCAAAATTGTTGGGTCATTTGGTTAGGATCAAATTAGGGTTTAGGGTCAAAATTAGGGTTTAGGCTTTGAATTAGGGTTGTGGGTGTAAATTAGGGTTTTGGGTCAAAATTAGGGGTTTGGGTTATAATTAGGGTTTTGGGTCAAAATTTGGGTTTTGGGATCAAATTTGGGTTTAAATTAGGGTTTTAGGTCAAAATTAGGGTTTGAATTAGGGTTTAGGGTCAAAAATAGGGTTCTGGGTCAAATTTTGGGTTTTGGATCAAAAATAGGGTTCGAATTAGGGTTTTGGATCAGAATTAGGGTTTTGGGTCAAAATTTCGGTTTTGAGTCAAAATTTCGGTTTTGAGCCCAAATTAGGGTTTTGGGTCAAAATTAGGGTTTAGGGTTTGAATTAGGGTTTAGGGTTTGAATTAGGGTTTTGGGTCTAAATTCGGGTTTTGGGTCAAAATTGGGGTTCTGGTTCAAATTTAGGGTTTTCGGTCAACATTAGGGTTTAGGGTTTGAATTTTGGTTTTGAGTTAAAAATAGGGTTTTGGGTTAAAAATAGGGTAAGAATTAGGGTTTTGCTTTAAAATTAGGGTTTAGGGTCAAAGATAGGGTTCAAATTAGGGTTTTAGATCAGAATTAGGGTTTGGGGTCTAAATTAGGGTTTTGGGTCTAAATTAGGGCTTTGGGTTATTTTAGGTCAAAATTTCGGTTTTGGGTCCAAATTAGGGTTTTGGTTCAAATTTAGGGTTTGGGATCAAAATTAGGGTTTAGGGTCAAAATTAGGGTTTAGGCTTTGAATTATGGTTGTGGGTCTAAATTAGGGTTTTGGGTTAGAATTAGGGTTTTGGGTCAAATTTAGGGCTTTGGTTTATAATTTGGGTTTTGGGTCAAAATTAGGGTTAAGGTTTTGAATTAGGGTTTTGGGTCAAGTTTCGGGTTTTGGGTCAAAAATAGGTTTCTGGATCAAATTTAGGGTTTTGGGTCAACATTAGGGTTTGAATTTGGCTTTTGAGTTAAAAATAGGGTTTTGGGTCAAAATTTTGGTTTTCTGTCCAAATTAGGGTTTTGGGTCGAAATTAAGGTGTCGGGCTTTGAGTTAAAAAAAAGGGTTTTGGGACAAAAAAAGGGTTTGAATTAGGGTATTGGACTAAATTAGGGTTAGAATTAGGTTGTGGGTCAAAATTAGGGTTTTGGGTCAAAATTAGGGTTCTGGGTCAAATTTAGGGTTTTGGGTCAACATTAGGGTTTAAGGTTTGAATTTGGCTTTTGAGTTAAAAATAGGGTTTTGGGTCAAAATTTTGGTTTTCTGTCCAAATTAGGGTTTTGGGTCAAAATTTTGGTTTTCTGGGTCGAAATTAAGGTGTCGGGCTTTGAGTTATAAAAGGGTTTTGGGACAAAAGGGTTTGAAGGGTTAGGGTGGTAAATGGAGGGGGTAAAGTTTGGGTCAAATTAGGGTTTTGGGTCAAATGGGTTGGGTGGGGTTTAGGTTTGAATTTGGCTTTGGTTAAAATAGGGTTTTGGGTCAAAATTTGGTTTTGTGTCCAAATTAGGGTTTGGGTCAAAATTTAGGGTTTTGGGTCAAATTTTGGGTTTGGGTGAAATTAGGTGTTGGGTTTGAGTTAAAAAAAAGGGTTTTGGGACAAAAAAAAGGGTTTGAATTAGGGTATTGGGTCTAAATTAGGGTTAGAATTAGGTTGTGGGTGTAAATTAGGGTTTTGGGTCAAAATTAGGGTTGTGGGTCAAATTTAGGGTTTAGGGTCAAAATTTAGGGTTTTGGATTAAAATATGGGTTCTGGGTTTAATCTAGGGTTTCGGGACAAAAATAGGGCTAGAATTAGGGTTTTGGTTAAAATTTAGGGTTTAGGATCAATATTAGGGTTCAGGGTCAAAATTAGTGTTTAGGCTTTGAATTAGGGTTTTTGGTCAAAATTAGGACTCTGGGTTATAATTTGGGTTGTGGGTCAAAATTTCGGTTTTGGGTCAAAATTAGGGTTTAGGGTTTGAATTAGGGTTTTGGGTCAAATTTCGGGTTTTGGGTCAAAATAGGGTTCTTTTCTAAAATAGGGTTAGAATTAGGGTTTTGGATCAGAATTAGGGTTTTTGGTCTAAATTTGGGTTTTGGGTCAAATTAGGGCTTTGGGTTATTTTAGGTCAAAATTTCGGTTTTGGGTGGCATTTAGGTTTAGGATCAAAATTAGGGTTTAGGGTCAAAATTAGGGTTTAGGCTTTGAATTAGGGTTGTGGGTGTAAATTAGGGTTTTGGGTCAGAATTACGGTTTTGGGTCAAAATTAGGGGTTTGGGTTATAATTAGGGTTTTGGGTCAAAATTTGGGTTTTGGGATCAAATTTGGATTTAAATTAGGGTTTTAGGTTTGAATTAGGGTTTAGGGTCAAAAATAGGGTTATGGGTCAAATTTTGGGTTTTGGATCAAAAATAGGGTTCGAATTAGGGTTTTGGGTCAAAATTTCGGTTTTGAGTCAAAATTTCGGTTTTGAGCCCAAATTAGGGTTTTGGGTCAAAATTAGGGTTTAGGGTTTGAATTAGGGTTTAGGGTTTGAATTAGGGTTTTGGGTCAAAATTGGGGTTCTGGTTCAAATTTAGGGTTTTCGGTCAACATTAGGGTTTAGGGTTTGAATTTTGGTTTTGAGTTAAAAATAGGGTTTTGGGTTAAAAATAGGGTAAGAATTAGGGTTTTGCTTTAAAATTAGGGTTTAGGGTCAAAGATAGGGTTCAAATTAGGGTTTTAGATCAGAATTAGGGTTTGGGGTCTAAATTAGGGTTTTGGGTCTAAATTAGGGCTTTGGGTTATTTTAGGTCAAAATTTCGGTTTTGGGTCCAAATTAGGGTTTTGGTTCAAATTTAGGGTTTGGGATCAAAATTAGGGTTTAGGGTCAAAATTAGGGTTTAGGCTTTGAATTATGGTTGTGGGTCTAAATTAGGGTTTTGGGTTAGAATTAGGGTTTTGGGTCAAATTTAGGGCTTTGGTTTATAATTTGGGTTTTGGGTCAAAATTAGGGTTAAGGTTTTGAATTAGGGTTTTGGGTCAAGTTTCGGGTTTTGGGTCAAAAATAGGTTTCTGGATCAAATTTAGGGTTTTGGGTCAACATTAGGGTTTGAATTTGGCTTTTGAGTTAAAAATAGGGTTTTGGGTCAAAATTTTGGTTTTCTGTCCAAATTAGGGTTTTGGGTCAAAATTTGGGTTTTGGGTCGAAATTAAGGTGTCGGGCTTTGAGTTAAAAAAAAGGGTTTTGGGACAAAAAAAGGGTTTGAATTAGGGTATTGGACTAAATTAGGGTTAGAATTAGGTTGTGGGTCAAAATTAGGGTTTTGGGTCAAAATTAGGGTTCTGGGTCAAATTTAGGGTTTTGGGTCAACATTAGGGTTTAAGGTTTGAATTTGGCTTTTGAGTTAAAAATAGGGTTTTGGGTCAAAATTTCGGTTTTGTGCAAAATGGTTGGGTGAATTGGGTTGGTAAAAGGGTGGGAAAAAGGGTTTGGGAAAAGGGGGGAATTAGGTTTGGGTCAAAATTAGGGTTGGGTCAAAATTAGGGTTTGGGTCAAATTTAGGGTTTGGGTCAAATTTTGGGTTTAGGGTTAGAATTGGGGGTTTTGGGTTAAAATGGGTTTGGGTAAATGGTTGGTAATGGGTTTTGGGTCAAAAGGGTTTGGGTAAAGGGTTTGGGTCGAATTAGGTTGGAGTTAAAAAGGGTTTTGGGACAAAAAAGGGTTTGAATTAGGGTATTGGGCCTAAATTTGGGTTAGAATTAGGTTGTGGGTGTAAATTAGGGTTTTGGGTCAAAATTAGGGTTCTGGGTCAAATTTAGGGTTCTGGCTTAAATTTAGGGTTTAGGGTCAAAATTTAGGGTTTTGGATTAAAATATGGGTTCTGGGTTTAATCTAGGGTTTCGGGACAAAAATAGGGCTAGAATTAGGGTTTTGGTTAAAATTTAGGGTTTAGGATCAATATTAGGGTTCAGGGTCAAAATTAGTGTTTAGGCTTTGAATTAGGGTTTTTGGTCAAAATTAGGACTCTGGGTTATAATTTGGGTTGTGGGTCAAAATTTCGGTTTTGGGTCAAAATTAGGGTTTAGGGTTTGAATTAGGGTTTTGGGTCAAATTTCGGGTTTTGGGTCAAAATAGGGTTCTTTTCTAAAATAGGGTTAGAATTAGGGTTTTGGATCAGAATTAGGGTTTTTGGTCTAAATTTGGGTTTTGGGTCAAATTAGGGCTTTGGGTTATTTTAGGTCAAAATTTCGGTTTTGGGTCCAATTTAGGGTTTAGGATCAAAATTAGGGTTTAGGGTCAAAATTAGGGTTTAGGCTTTGAATTAGGGTTGTGGGTGTAAATTAGGGTTTTGGGTCAAAATTAGGGGTTTGGGTTATAATTAGGGTTTTGGGTCAAAATTTGGGTTTTGGGATCAAATTTGGGTTTAAATTAGGGTTTTAGGTCAAAATTAGGGTTTGAATTAGGGTTTAGGGTCAAAAATAGGGTTCTGGGTCAAATTTTGGGTTTTGGATCAAAAATAGGGTTCGAATTAGGGTTTTGGATCAGAATTAGGGTTTTGGGTCAAAATTTCGGTTGAGTCAAATTTCGGTTTTGAGCCTAAATTAGGGTTTTGGGTCAAAATTAGGGTTTAGTGTTTGAATTAGTGTTTAGGGTTTGAATTAGGGTTTGGGTCTAAATTCGGTTTTGGGTCAAAATTGGGGTTCTGGATCAAATTTAGGGTTTTCGTTCAACATTAGGGTTTAGGGTTTGAATTTTGGTTTTGAGTTAAAAATAGGGTTTTGGGTTAAAAATAGGGTAAGAATTAGGGTTTTGCTTTAAAATTAGGGTTTAGGGTCAAAGATAGGGTTCAAATTAGGGTTTTAGATCAGAATTAGGGTTTGGGGTCTAAATTAGGGTTTTGGGTCTAAATTAGGGCTTTGGGTTATTTTAGGTCAAAATTTCGGTTTTGGGTCCAAATTAGGGTTTTGGTTCAAATTTAGGGTTTGGGATCAAAATTAGGGTTTAGGGTCAAAATTAGGGTTTAGGCTTTGAATTATGGTTGTGGGTCTAAATTAGGGTTTTGGGTTAGAATTAGGGTTTTGGGTCAAATTTAGGGCTTTGGTTTATAATTTGGGTTTTGGGTCAAAATTAGGGTTAAGGTTTTGAATTAGGGTTTTGGGTCAAGTTTCGGGTTTTGGGTCAAAAATAGGTTTCTGGATCAAATTTAGGGTTTTGGGTCAACATTAGGGTTTGAATTTGGCTTTTGAGTTAAAAATAGGTTTTTGGGTCAAAATTTTGGTTTTGTCAAAGGGTTTTGGGTCAAAATTTGGGTTTGGGTAAATTAGTGTGGTTTGAGTTAAAAGGGTTTGGACAAAAAGGGTTTGAATTAGGGTATTGGACTAAATTAGGTGAATTAGGTTGGGTCAAAATTAGGTTTTGGGTCAAAATTAGGGTTTGGTCAAATTTAGGGTTTGGTCAACATTAGGGTTTAGGTTTGAATTTGGCTTTGGTTAAAAGGGGCGGTTTTCAAATTAGGGTTTTGGGTCAAAATTTGGGTTTTGGGTCGAAATTAAGGTGTCGGGCTTTGAGTTAAAAAAAAGGGTTTTGGGACAAAAAAAGGGTTTGAATTAGGGTATTGGACTAAATTAGGGTTAGAATTAGGTTGTGGGTCAAAATTAGGGTTTTGGGTCAAAATTAGGGTTCTGGGTCAAATTTAGGGTTTTGGGTCAACATTAGGGTTTAAGGTTTGAATTTGGCTTTTGAGTTAAAAATAGGGTTTTGGGTCAAAATTTCGGTTTTGTGTCCAAATTAGGGTTTTGGGTCAAAATTTAGGGTTTTGGGTCAAATTTTGGGTTTTGGGTCGAAATTAAGGTGTCGGGCTTTGAGTTAACTAGGGTTTTGGGACAAAAAGGTTTGAATTAGGGTATTGGGTCTAAATTTGGTTAGAATTAGGTTGGGGTGTACATTAGGGTTGTGGGTCAAAATTAGGGTTAGGGTCAAATTTAGGGTTTTTAGGTTTAGGTCAAAATTTAGGGTTTTGGATTAAAATATGGGTTCTGGGTTAATCTAGGGTTTTGGGACAAAATAGGGCTAGAATTAGGGTTTTGGTTAAAATTTAGGTTTAGGATCAATATTAGGGTTCAGGGTCAAAATTAGTGTTTAGGCTTTGAATTAGGGTTTTGGTCAAAATTAGACTCGGGTTATAATTTGGGTTGGGTAAATTTTTTGGGTCAAAATTAGGGTTTAGGGTTTGAATTAGGGTTTGGGTCGGGGTCAAAATAGGGTTCTTTTCTAAAATAGGGTTAAATTAGGGTTTTGGATCGAATTAGGGTTTTTGGTCTAAATTTGGGTTTTGGGTCAAATTAGGGCTTTGGGTTATTTTAGGTCAAAATTTGGTTTGGGTCCAATTTAGGGTTTAGGATAATAGGTTTAGGGTCAAAATTAGGGTTAGGCTTTGAATTAGGGTTGTGGGTGTAAATTAGGGTTTTGGGTCGAATTACGGTTTGGGTCAAAATTAGGGGTTTGGGTTATAATTAGGGTTTTGGGTCAAAATTTGGGTTTGGGATCAAATTTGGGTTTAAATTAGGTTTTAGGTCAAAATTAGGGTTTGAGTTAGGTTTAGGGTCAAAAAAGGGTTATGGGTCAAATTTTGGGTTTTGGATCAAAAATAGGGTTCAATTAGGGTTTTGGATCGGATAGGGTTTTGGGTCAAAATTTGTTGGTCTTTGTTTTGAGCCCAAATTAGGGTTTGGGTCAAAATTAGGTTTGGGTTTAGGGTTTGAATTAGGTTTGGGTCAAAATTCGGGTTTTGGGTCAAAATTGGGGTTCGGGTTCAAATTTAGGGTTTTCGGTCAACATTAGGGTTTAGGGTTTGAATTTTGGTTTTGAGTTAAAAATAGGGTTTTGGGTTAAAAATAGGGTAAGAATTAGGGTTTTGCTTTAAAATAAGGGTTTAGGGTCAAAGATAGGGTTCAAATTAGGGTTTTAGATCGGAATTAGGGTTTGAGGTCTAAATAAGGGTGTTGTGTCTAAATACTGGCTTTGGGTTATTTTAGGTCAAAATTTCGGTTTTGGGTCCAAATTAGGGTTTTGGTTCAAATTTAGGGTTTGGGATCAAAATTAGGGTTTAGGGTCAAAATTAGGGTTTAGGCTTTGAATTATGGTTGTGGGTCTAAATTAGGGTTTTGGGTTAGAATTAGGGTTTTGGGTCAAATTTAGGGCTTTGGTTTATAATTTGGGTTTTGGGTCAAAATTAGGGTTAAGGTTTTGAATTAGGGTTTTGGGTCAAGTTTCGGGTTTTGGGTCAAAAATAGGTTTCTGGATCAAATTTAGGGTTTTGGGTCAACATTAGGGTTTGAATTTGGCTTTTGAGTTAAAAATAGGGTTTTGGGTCTAAATTTTGGTTTTCTGTCCAAATTAGGGTTTTGGGTCAAAATTTGGGTTTGGGTCGAAATTAAGGTGTCGGGCTTTGAGTTAAAAAAAAGGGTTTTGGGACAAAAAAAGGGTTTGAATTAGGGTATTGGACTAAATTAGGGTTAGAATTAGGTTGTGGGTCAAAATTAGGGTTTTGGGTCAAAATTAGGTTAGGTCAAATTTAGGGTTTGGTCAACATTAGGGTTTGGTTGAGTTAAAGTTGGTCAAATTAAATGGTCATATGGAAAAAAGTTAAAAGGGGGAAAGGTTGGCAAATAGGTTGTCAATTAGGTTTGGGTCAACATTAGGGTTTAAGGTTTGAATTTGGCTTTTGAGTTAAAAATAGGGTTTGGGTCAAAATTTGGGTTGTGTCCAAATTAGGGTTTTTGGTCAAAATTTAGGGTTTGGGGGCAAATTTGGGTTTTGGGTCGAAATTAAGGTGTCGGTCTTTGAGTTAAAAAGGTTTTGGGACAAAAAGTGAATTAGGGTATTGGGTCTAAATTAGGGTTAGAATTAGGTTGTGGGTGTAAATTAGGGTTTTGGGTCCAAATTAGGGTTTTGGTTCAATTTTAGGGTTTGGGATCAAAATTAGGGTTTATGGTCAAAATTTAGGGTTTTAGATTAAAATATGGGTTCCGGGTTTAATCTAGGGTTTCGGGACAAAAATAGGGCTAGAATTAGGGTTTTGGTTAAAATTTAGGGTTTAGGATCAATATTAGGGTTCAGGGTCAAAATTAGTGTTTAGGCTTTGAATTAGGGTTTTTGGTCAAAATTAAGACTCTGGGTTATAATTTGGGTTGTGGGTCAAAATTTGGTTTGGGTCAAAATTAGGGTTTAGGTTTGAATTAGGGTTTGGGCATTCAAATAGGTTCTTTTCAAAATAGGGTTAGAATTAGGGTTTTGGATCGAATTGGGTTTTGGTCTAAATTTGGGTTTTGGTCAAATTAGGGCTTTGGGTTATTTTAGGTCAAAATTTGGTTTGGGTCCAATGTAGGGTTTAGGATCAAAATTAGGGTTTAGGGTCAAAATTAGGGTTTAGGCTTTGAATTAGGGTTGTGGGTGTAAATTACGGTTTTGGGTCAAAATTAGGGGTTTGGGTTATAATTATGGTTTTGGGTCAAAATTTCGGTTTTGGGATCAAATTTGGGTTTAAATTAGGGTTTTAGGTCAAAATTAGGGTTTGAATTAGGGTTTAGGGTCAAAAATAGGTATGGGTCAAATTTTGGGTTTTGGATCAAAAATAGGGTTAATTAGGGTTTTGGATCTTGGTTTGGGTCAAATTTGGTTTGAGTCAAAATTTGGTTTGAGCCCAAATTAGGGTTTTGGGTCAAAATTAGGGGTTAGGGTTGAATTAGGGTTTAGGGTTTGAATTAGGGTTTTGGGTCTAAATTGGGTTTTGGGTCAAAATTGGGGTTAGGTTCAAATTTAGGGTTTAGGATCAAAATTAGGGTTTAGGGTTTGAATTTTGGTTTTGAGTTAAAAATAGGGTTTTAGGTTAAAAATCGGGTAAGAATTAGGGTTTTGCTTTAAAATTAGGGTTTAGGGTCAAAGATAGGGTTCAAATTAGGGTTTTAGATCAGAATTAGGGTTTGGGGTCTAAATTAGGGTTTTGGGTCTAAATTAGGGCTTTGGGTTATTTTAGGTCAAAATTTCGGTTTTGGGTCCAAATTAGGGTTTTGGTTCAAATTTAGGGTTTGGGATCAAAATTAGGGTTTAGGGTCAAAATTAGGGTTTAGGCTTTGAATTATGGTTGTGGGTCTAAATTAGGGTTTTGGGTTAGAATTAGGGTTTTGGGTCAAATTTAGGGCTTTGGTTTATAATTTGAGTTTCAATTAGGGTTAAGGTTTTGAATTAGGGTTTTGGGTCAAGTTTGGGTTTGGGTCAAAAATAGGTTTGGATCAAATTTAGGGTTTTGGGTCAACATTAGGTTTTGATTTTGGCTTTTGAGTTAAAAATAGGGTTTTGGGTCAAAATTTTGGTTTTGTCAAATTAGGGTCAAATTTGGGTTTTGGGTCGAAATTAAGGTGTCGGGCTTTGAGTTAAAAAAAAGGGTTTTGGGACAAAAAAAGGGTTTGAATTAGGGTATTGGACTAAATTAGGGTTAGAATTAGGTTGTGGGTCTAAATTAGGGTTCTGGGTCAAATTTAGGGTTTTGGGTCAACATTAGGGTTTAAGGTTTGAATTTGGCTTTTGAGTTAAAAATAGGGTTTTGGGTCAAAATTTGGTTTTTTCAAATTAGGGTTTTGGGTCAAAATTTGGTTCAGGTCAAATTAGGTGTCGGGCTTTGAGTTAAAAGGGTTTGGGACAAAAGGGTTTGAATTAGGGTATTGGGTTAAATTAGGGTTAGAATTAGGTTGTGGGTCAAAATTAGGGTTTTGGGTCAAAATTAGGGTTCTGGGTCAAATTTAGGGTTTGGAATTTTTAAGGTTTGGTTAATGGGTTTTGGGTTAAATCTAGGGTTTTGGGACAAAATAGGGTTGTAGGTTTTGGTTAAAAAGGGTTTAGGACAAAATTAGGTTTAGGGGGGAATTAGGTTTTGGTCAAAATTTGGTTATAATTTGGGTTGGGTCAAAATTTAGGTTTGGGTAAAATTAGGGTTTGGTTTAATTAGGTGTTGGGTCAAAATTAGGTTTGGTCAAAATAGGTTAAAAGGTGTTAGGGTTTTGGTCTAAATTGGGTTTTGGTCAAATTGGGTTTTTAGGTCATTTGGTCCATTTAGGTTTAGGATCAAAATTAGGGTTTAGGGTCAAAATTAGGGTTTAGGCTTTGAATTAGGGTTGTGGGTGTAAATTAGGGTTTTGGGTCAGAATTACGGTTTTGGGTCAAAATTAGGGGTTTGGGTTATAATTAGGGTTTTGGGTCAAAATTTGGGTTTTGGGATCAAATTTGGGTTTAAATTAGGGTTTTAGGTCAAAATTAGGGTTTGAATTAGGGTTTAGGGTCAAAAATAGGGTTATGGGTCAAATTTTGGGTTTTGGATCAAAAATAGGGTTCGAATTAGGGTTTTGGATCAGAATTAGGGTTTTGGGTCAAAATTTCGGTTGAGTCAAATTTCGGTTTTGAGCCTAAATTAGGGTTTTGGGTCAAAATTAGGGTTTAGGGTTTGAATTAGGGTTTAGGTTTGAATTAGGGTTTGGGTCAAAATTGGTTTGGGTCAAAATTGGGGTTTGGGTTCAAATTTAGGGTTTTGGTCAACATTAGGGTTTATGTATTGAATATTTGTTTTGATTTAAAAATAGGATTATGTGTTAAAAATAGGGTAATAATTAGGGTTATGCATTAAAATAAGGGTTTAGGTTCAAAGATAGGGTTCAAATTAGGGCTTTAGATCAGAATTAGGGTTTGGGGTCTAAATTAGGGTTTTGGGTCTAAATTAGGGCTTTGGGTTATTTTAGGTCAAAATTTCGGTTTTGGGTCCAAATTAGGGTTTTGGTTCAAATTTAGGGTTTGGGATCAAAATTAGGGTTTAGGGTCAAAATTAGGGTTTAGGCTTTGAATTATGGTTATGGGTCTAAATTAGGGTTTTGGGTCAGAATTAGGGTTTTGGGTCAAAATTAGGGTTAAGGTTTTGAATTAGGGTTTTGGGTCAAAATTAGGGTTAAGGTTTTGAATTAAGGGTGTTTGGGTTTGGGTCAAAAATAGGTTTCTGGATCAAATTTAGGGTTTTGGGTCAACATTAGGGTTTGAATTTGGCTTTTGAGTTAAAAATATGGTTTTGGGTCAAAATTTTGGTTTTCCGTCCAAATTAGGGTTTTGGGTCAAAATTTGGGTTTTGGGTCAAATTAAGGTGTCAGGCTTTGAGTTAAAAAAAAGGGTTTTGGGACAAAAAAAAGGTTTGAATTAGGGTATTGGTCTACATTAGGGTTAGAATTAGGTTGTGGGTCTAAATTAGGGTTTTGGGTCAAAATTAGGGTTGGTCAAATTTAGGTTTGGTCAAATTAGGGTTTAGGTTTGAATTTGCTTGAGTTAAAAAAGGGTTGGGTCAAAATTTTTAACAAGGAAAAGGTGGAGTTAGGTTGGGACAAAAGGGTTTGAATTAGGTATTGGACTAAATTAGGGTTAGATTAGGTTTGGGTCAAAATTAGGTTTTGGGTCAAAATTAGGTTTTGGGTCAAATTTAGGGTTTTGGGTCAACATTAGGGTTTAAGGTTTGAATTTGGCTTTTGAGTTAAAAATAGGGTTTGGTCAAAATTTGGTTTGTGTCCAAATTAGGGTTTGGGTCAAAATTAGGGTTTGGTCAAATTTGGGTTTGGTCAAATTAAGGTGTCGGGCTTGAGTTAAAAGGTTTGGGACAAAAAGGTTTGTATTAGGGTATTGGGTCTAAATTAGGGTTAGAATTAGGTTGTGGGTGTAAATTTGGGTTTTGGGTCAAAATTAGGTTAGGGTCAAATTTAGGGTTAAAATTAGTCAAAATTTAGGTTTTGGATTAAAATATGGGTTCGGGTTTAATCTAGGGTTTCGGGACAAAAATAGGGCTAGAATTAGGTTTTGGTTAAAATTTAGGGTTTAGGATCAATATTAGGGTTCGGGTCAAAATTAGTGTTTAGGCTTTGAATTAGGGTTTTTGGTCAAAATTAGGACTCGGGTTATAATTTGGGTTGTGGGTCAAAATTTGTTTGGGTCAAAATTAGGGTTTAGGTTTGAATTAGGGTTTTGGGTCGTCAAAATAGGGTTCTTTTCTAAAATAGGGTTAGAATTAGGGTTTTGGATCAGAATTAGGGTTTTTGGTCTAAATTTGGGTTTTGGGTCAAATTAGGGCTTTGGGTTATTTTAGGTCAAAATTTCGGTTTTGGGTCCAATTTAGGGTTTAGGATCAAAATTAGGGTTTAGGGTCAAAATTAGGGTTTAGGCTTTGAATTAGGGTTGTGGGTGTAAATTAGGGTTTTGGGTCAGAATTACGGTTTTGGGTCAAAATTAGGGGTTTGGGTTATAATTAGGGTTTTGGGTCAAAATTTGGGTTTTGGGATCAAATTTGGGTTTAAATTAGGGTTTTAGGTCAAAATTAGGGTTTGAATTAGGGTTTAGGGTCAAAAATAGGGTTCTGGGTCAAATTTAGGGGTTTGGATCAAAAATAGGGTTCGAATTAGGGTTTTGGATCAGAATTAGGGTTTTGGGTCAAAATTTCGGTTTTGAGTCAAAATTTCGGTTTTGAGCCCAAATTAGGGTTTTGGGTCAAAATTAGGGTTTAGGGTTTGAATTAGGGTTTTGGGTCAAAATTCGGGTTTTGGGTCAAAAAAACGGGTTTTGGGTCAAAATTGGGGTTCTGGTTCAAATTTAGGGTTTTCGGTCAACATTAGGGTTTAGGGTTTGAATTTTGGTTTTGAGTTAAAAATAGGGTTTTGGGTTAAAAATAGGGTAAGAATTAGGGTTTTGCTTTAAAATTAGGGTTTAGGGTCAAAGATAGGGTTCAAATTAGGGTTTTAGATCAGAATTAGGGTTTGGGGTCTAAATTAGGGTTTTGGGTCTAAATTAGGGCTTTGGGTTATTTTAGGTCAAAATTTCGGTTTTGGGTCCAAATTAGGGTTTTGGTTCAAATTTAGGGTTTGGGATCAAAATTAGGGTTTAGGGTCAAAATTAGGGTTTAGGCTTTGAATTATGGTTGTGGGTCTAAATTAGGGTTTTGGGTTAGAATTAGGGTTTTGGGTCAAATTTAGGGCTTTGGTTTATAATTTGGGTTTTGGGTCAAAATTAGGGTTAAGGTTTTGAATTAGGGTTTTGGGTCAAAAATAGGTTTCTGGATCAAATTTAGGGTTTTGGGTCAACAGTAGGGTTTGAATTTGGCTTTTGAGTTAAAAATAGGGTTTTGGGTCAAAATTTTGGTTTTCTGTCCAAATTAGGGTTTTGGGTCAAAATTTGGGTTTTTGGTCGAATTAAGGTGTGTTGAGTTAAGGGTTTTGGGACAAAAAGGGTTTGAATTAGGTATTGGACTAAATTAGGGTTAAGGTGGGTCAAAATTAGGTGGGTAAATAGGGTTGGGTAATGGGTGGTTTGTTTGGTTTGAGTTAAAAAGGTTGGGTAAAGTTTTGGGGGAAATAGGGTCGGGTTTGAGTTAAAAAGGGTTTTGGGACAAAAAGGGTTTGAATTAGGTTTGGACTAAATTAGGTTATAATTAGGTTGTGGGTCAAAATTAGGGTTTTGGGTCAAAATTAGGGTTCTGGGTCAAATTTCGGGTTTTGGGGCAACATTAGGGTTTAAGGTTTGAATTTGGCTTTTGAGTTAAAAATAGGGTTTGGGTCAAAATATTGGTTTTCTGTCCAAATTAGGGTTTTAGGTCAAAATTTAGGGTTTTGGGTCAAAATTTGGGTTTTGGGTCAAAATTAAGGTGTCGGGCTTTGAGTTAAAAAAAAGGGTTTTGGGACAAAAAAAGGGTTTGAATTAGGGTATTGGGTCTAAATTATGTTTAGAATTAGGTTGTGGGTGTAAATTAGGGTTTTGGGTCAAAATTAGGGTTCTGGGTCAAATTTAGGGTTCTGGCTTAAATTTAGGGTTTAGGGTCAAAATTTAGGGTTTTGGATGAAAATATGGGTTCTGGGTTTAATCTAGGGTTTCGGATCAAAAATAGGGCTAGAATTAGGGTTTTGGTTAAAATTTAGGGTTTAGGATCAAAATTAGGTTCGGTCAAAATTAGTGTTTAGGCTTTGAATTAGGGTTTTGGTCAAAATTAGGATTGGTTATAATTTGGGTTTGGTCAAAATTTTTTGGGTCAAAATTAGGTTTAGGTTTGAATTAGGGTTTAGGCTCAAAATAGGTTCTTTTCAAAATAGGGTTAGAATTAGGTTTTGGATCGATTAGGGTTTTGGGTCAAAATTTGGGTTTTGGGTCATATTAGGGCTTTGGGTTATTTTAGGTCAAAATTTCGGTTTTGGGTCCAATTTAGGGTTTAGGATCAAAATTAGGGTTTAGGGTCAAAATTAGGGTTTAGGCTTTGAATTAGGGTTGTGGGTGTAAATTAGGGTTTTGGGTCAGAATTACGGTTTTGGGTCAAAATTAGGGGTTTGGGTTATAATTAGGGTTTTGGGTCAAAATTTGGGTTTTGGGATCAAATTTGGGTTTAAATTAGGGTTTTAGGTCAAAATTAGGGTTTGAATTAGGGTTTAGGGTCAAAAATAGGGTTCTGGGTCAAATTTTGGGGTTTGGATCAAAAATAGGGTTTGAATTAGGGTTTTGGATCCGAATTAGGGTTTTGGGTCAAAATTTCGGTTTTGAGTCAAAATTTCGGTTTTGAGCCCAAATTAGGGTTTTGGGTCAAAATTAGGGTTTAGGGTTTGAATTAGGGTTTTGGGTCTAAATTCGGGTTTTGGGTCAAAATTGGGGTTCTGGTTCAAATTTAGGGTTTTCGGTCAACATTAGGGTTTAGGGTTTGAATTTTGGTTTTGAGTTTAAAATAGGGTTTTGGGTTAAAAATAGGGTAAGAATTAGGGTTTTGCTTTAAAATTAGGGTTTAGGGTCAAAGATAGGGTTCAAATTAGGGTTTTAGATCAGAATTAGGGTTTGGGGTCTAAATTAGGGTTTTGGGTCTAAATTAGGGCTTTGGGTTATTTTAGGTCAAAATTTCGGTTTTGGGTCCAAATTAGGGTTTTGGTTCAAATTTAG
Source organism: Sophora flavescens (assembly GCA_030762895.1). NCBI lineage: Eukaryota > Viridiplantae > Streptophyta > Magnoliopsida > Fabales > Fabaceae > Sophora > Sophora flavescens. The sequence continues at coordinate 7,310,007 of JAUPTC010000011.1, read as the reverse complement.
GGTTTGGGATCAAAATTAGGGTTTAGGGTCAAAATTAGGGTTTAGGCTTTGAATTATGGTTGTGGGTCTAAATTAGGGTTTTGGGTTAGAATTAGGGTTTTGGGTCAAATTTAGGGCTTTGGTTTATAATTTGGGTTTTGGGTCAAAATTAGGGTTAAGGTTTTGAATTAGGGTTTTGGGTCAAAAATAGGTTTCTGGATCAAATTTAGGGTTTTGGGTCAACATTAGGGTTTGAATTTGGCTTTTGAGTTAAAAACAGGGTTTTGGGTCAAAATTTTGGTTTTGTCGAAATTAGGGTTTTGGGTCAAAATTTGGGTTTTGGGTCGAAATTAAGGTGTCGGGCTTTGAGTTAAAAAAAAGGATTTTGGAACAAAAAAAGGGTTTGAATTAGGGTATTGGACTAAATTAGGGTTAGAATTAGGTTGTGGGTCTAAATTAGGGTTTTGGGTCAAAATTAGGGTTCTGGGTCAAATTTAGGTTTTGTCAACATTAGGGTTTAAGGTTTGAATTTGGCTTTGAGTTAAAAAAGGGTTTTGGGTCAAATTTTTTCATTAGGGGAAGGGTTGAATAGGTTTGACTAAAAAAGGAAATTTGGTTGTCAAATTAGGTTTGATTGAGTTAAAAATAGGTTTTGGGTCAAAATTTGGTTTGTGTCCAAATTAGGGTTTTGGGTCAAAATTTAGGTTTTGGGTCAAATTTGGGTTTTGGGTCGAAATTAAGGTGTCGGGCTTTGAGTTAAAAGGGTTTTGGGACAAAAAGGTTTGAATTAGGGTATTGGGTCTAAATTAGGGTTAGAATTAGGTTGGGGTGTAAATTAGGGTTTTGGGTCAAAATTAGGGTTCGGTCAAATTTAGGGTTAGTAATTTAGGTTTAGGGTCAAAATTTAGGGTTTTGGATTAAAATATGGGTTAGGGTTTAATCTAGGGTTTCGGACAAAAATAGGGCTAGAATTAGGGTTTTGGTTAAAATTTAGGGTTTAGGATCAATATTAGGGTTCGGGGTCAAAATTAGTGTTTAGGCTTTTAATTAGGGTTTTTGGTCAAAATTAGGGCTCTGGGTTATAATTTGGGTTGTAGGTCAAAATTTCGGTTTTGGGTCAAAATTAGGGTTTAGGGTTTGAATTAGGGTTTTGGGTCAAAATAGGGTTCTTTTCTAAAATAGGGTTCGAATTAGGGTTTTGGATCAGAATTAGGGTTTTTGGTCTAAATTTGGGTTTTGGGTCAAATTAGGGCTTTGGGTTATTTTAGGTCAAAATTTCGGTTTTGGGTCCAATTTAGGGTTTAGGATCAAAATTAGGGTTTAGGGTCAAAATTAGGGTTTAGGCTTTGAATTAGGGTTGTGGGTGTAAATTAGGGTTTTGGGTCAGAATTACGGTTTTGGGTCAAAATTAGGGGTTTGGGTTATAATTAGGGTTTTGGGTCAAAATTTGGGTTTAAATTAGGGTTTTAGGTCAAAATTAGGGTTTGAATTAGGGTTTAGGGTCAAAAATAGGGTTATGGGTCAAATTTTGGGTTTTGGATCAAAAATAGGGTTCGAATTAGGGTTTTGGATCAGAATTAGGGTTTTGGGTCAAAATTTCGGTTTTGAGTCAAAATTTCGGTTTTGAGCCCAAATTAGGGTTTTGGGTCAAAATTAGGGTTTAGGGTTTGAATTAGGGTTTTGGGTCTAAATTCGGGTTTTGGGTCAAAATTGGGGTTCTGGTTCAAATTTAGGGTTTTCGGTCAACATTAGGGTTTAGGGTTTGAATTTTGGTTTTGAGTTAAAAATAGGGTTTTGGGTTAAAAATAGGGTAAGAATTAGGGTTTTGCTTTAAAATTAGGGTTTAGGGTCAAAGATAGGGTTCAAATTAGGGTTTTAGATCAGAATTAGGGTTTGGGGTCTAAATTAGGGTTTTGGGTCTAAATTAGGGCTTTGGGTTATTTTAGGTCAAAATTTCGGTTTTGGGTCCAAATTAGGGTTTTGGTTCAAATTTAGGGTTTGGGATCAAAATTAGGGTTTAGGGTCAAAATTAGGGTTTAGGCTTTGAATTATGGTTGTGGGTCTAAATTAGGGTTTTGGGTCAAATTTAGGGCTTTGGTTTATAATTTGGGTTTTGGGTCAAAATTAGGGTTAAGGTTTTGAATTAGGGTTTTGGGTCAATTGTCAAAAATAGGTTTTGGATCAAATTTAGGGTTTTGGGTCAACATTAGGGTTTGAATTTGGCTTTGAGTTAAAAATAGGGTTTTGGGTCAAAATTTTGGTTTCTGTCCAAATTAGGGTTTTGGGTCAAAATTTGGGTTTGGTGAAATTAGGTGTCGGGCTTTGAGTTAAAAGGGTTTTGGGACAAAAGGGTTTGAATTAGGGTATTGGACTAAATTAGGGTTAGAATTAGGTTGGGTAAAATTAGGTTTTGGGTCAAAATTAGGTTTAAATTTAGTTTGGCAATTAGGTTTAGGTTTATTTTTGTTAAAATGTTTTTAAATTGTTTTTCAAATTAGGTTTAAAAAGGGTTTGGGACAAAAGGGTTTGAATTAGGTATGGTTAAATTAGGGTTAGAATTAGGTTGTGGGTCAAAATTAGGGTTTTGGGTCAAAATTAGGGTTTTGGGTCAAATTTAGGGTTTTGGGTCAACATTAGGGTTTAAGGTTTGAATTTGGCTTTTGAGTTAAAAATAGGGTTTTGGGTCAAAATTTCGGTTGTGTCCAAATTAGGGTTTTGGGTCAAAATTTAGGGTTTTGGGTCAAATTTTGGGTTTTGGGTCGAAATTAAGGTGTCGGGCTTTGAGTTAAAAAAAAAGGGTTTTGGGACAAAAAAAGGGTTTGAATTAGGGTATTGGGCCTAAATTAGGGTTAGAATTAGGTTGTGGGTGTAAATTAGGGTTTTGGGTCAAAATTAGGGTTCTGGGTCAAATTTAGGGTTCTGGCTTAAATTTAGGGTTTAGGGTCAAAATTTAGGGTTTTGGATTAAAATATGGGTTCTGGGTTTAATCTAGGGTTTCGGGACAAAAATAGGGCTAGAATTAGGGTTTTGGTTAAAATTTAGGGTTTAGGATCAATATTAGGGTTCAGGGTCAAAATTAGTGTTTAGGCTTTGAATTAGGGTTTTTGGTCAAAATTAGGACTCTGGGTTATAATTTGGGTTGTGGGTCAAAATTTCGGTTTTGGGTCAAAATTAGGGTTTAGGGTTTGAATTAGGGTTTTGGGTCAAAATAGGGTTCTTTTCTAAAATAGGGTTAGAATTAGGGTTTTGGATCAGAATTAGGGTTTTTGGTCTAAATTTGGGTTTTGGGTCAAATTAGGGCTTTGGGTTATTTTAGGTCAAAATTTCGGTTTTGGGTCCAATTTAGGGTTTAGGATCAAAATTAGGGTTTAGGCTTTGAATTAGGGTTGTGGGTGTAAATTAGGGTTTTGGGTCAGAATTACGGTTTTGGGTCAAAATTAGGGGTTTGGGTTATAATTAGGGTTTTGGGTCAAAATTTGGGTTTTGGGATCAAATTTGGGTTTAAATTAGGGTTTTAGGTCAAAATTAGGGTTTGAATTAGGGTTTAGGGTCAAAAATAGGGTTATGGGTCAAATTTTGGGTTTTGGATCAAAAATAGGGTTCGAATTAGGGTTTTGGATCAGAATTAGGGTTTTGGGTCAAAATTTCGGTTTTGAGTCAAAATTTCGGTTTTGAGCCCAAATTAGGGTTTTGGGTCAAAATTAGGGTTTAGGGTTTGAATTAGGGTTTTGGGTCTAAATTCGGGTTTTGGGTCAAAATTGGGGTTCTGGTTCAAATTTAGGGTTTTCGGTCAACATTAGGGTTTAGGGTTTGAATTTTGGTTTTGAGTTAAAAATAGGGTTTTGGGTTAAAAATAGGGTAAGAATTAGGGTTTTGCTTTAAAATTAGGGTTTAGGGTCAAAGATAGGGTTCAAATTAGGGTTTTAGATCAGAATTAGGGTTTGGGGTCTAAATTAGGGTTTTGGGTCTAAATTAGGGCTTTGGGTTATTTTAGGTCAAATTTTCGGTTTTGGTCCAAATTAGGGTTTTGGTTCAAATTTAGGGTTTGGGATCAAAATTAGGGTTTAGGGTCAAAATTAGGGTTTAGGCTTTGAATTATGGTTGTGGGTCTAAATTAGGGTTTTGGGTTAGAATTAGGGTTTTGGGTCAAATTTAGGGCTTTGGTTTATAATTTGGGATTTGGGTCAAAATAGGTAAGGTTTTGAATTAGGGTTTTGGTCAATGTTGGGTCAAAAATAGGTTTGGATCAAATTTAGGGTTCTTGGTCTACATTAGGGTTTGAATTTGGCTTTTGAGTTAAAAATAGGGTTTTGGGTCAAAATTTTGGTTTTCTGTCCAAATTAGGGTTTTGGGTCGAAATTAAGGTGTCGGGCTTTGAGTTAACAAAAAGGGTTTTGGGACAAAGGGTTGAATTAGGGTTTGGACTAAATTAGGGTAATTAGGTTTGGTCAAAATTAGGTTTGGGTCAAAATTAGGGTTGGTCAATTTAGGGTTTGTCAACATTAGGTTTAGGTTTAATTTGGCTTTGAGTTAAAATAGGGTTTGGGTCAAAATTTTGTTTTCATTGGTAAGGTGTGTTTGAGTTAAAAGGGTTGGGACAAAAGGTTTGAATTAGGGTATTGGACTAAATTAGGTTAGAATTAGGTTTGGGTCAAAATTAGGTTTTGGGTCAAAATTAGGGTTTGGGTCAAATTTAGGGTTTGGTCAACATTAGGGTTTAGGTTTGAATTTGGCTTTGAGTTAAAAATAGGGTTTTGGGTCAAAATTTCGGTTTTCTGTCCAAATTAGGGTTTTGGGTCAAAATTTAGGGTTTTGGGTCAAAATTTGGGTTTTGGGTCGAAATTAAGGTGTCGGGCTTTGAGTTAAAAAAAGGGTTTTGGGACAAAAAAAAGGGTTTGAATTAGGGTATTGGGTCTAAATTAGGGTTAGAATTAGGTTGTGGGTGTAAATTAGGGTTTTGGGTCAAAATTAGGGTTCTGGGTCAAATTTAGGGTTTAGGGTCAAAATTTAGGGTTTTGGATTAAAATATGGGTTCTGGGTTTAATCTAGGGTTTCGGGACAAAAATAGTGCTAGAATTAGGGTTTAGGATCAAAATTAGGTTTCAGGGTCAAAATTAGTGTTTAGGCTTTGAATTAGGGTTTTTGGTCAAAATTAGGGCTCTGGGTTATAATTTGGGTTGTGGGTCAAAATTTCGGTTTTGGGTCAAAATTAGGGTTTAGGGTTTGAATTAGGGTTTTGGGTCAAAATAGGGTTCTTTTCTAAAATAGGGTTCGAATTAGGGTTTTGGATCAGAATTAGGGTTTTTGGTCTAAATTTGGGTTTTGGGTCAAATTAGGCTTTGGGTTATTTTAGGTCAAAATTTGGGTCAAAATTAGGTTTATGGATCAAAATTAGGGTTTAGGGTCAAAATTAGGGTTTAGGCTTTGAATTAGGGTTGTGGGTGTAAATTAGGGTTTTGGGTCAGAATTACGGTTTTGGGTCAAAATTAGGGGTTTGGGTTATAATTAGGGTTTTGGGTCAAAATTTGGGTTTTGGGATCAAATTTGGGTTTAAATTAGGGTTTTAGGTCAAAATTAGGGTTTGAATTAGGGTTTAGGGTCAAAAATAGGGTTATGGGTCAAATTTTGGGTTTTGGATCAAAATTTCGGTTTTGAGTCAAAATTTCGGTTTTGAGCCCAAATTAGGGTTTTGGGTCAAAATTAGGGTTTAGGGTTTGAATTAGGGTTTAGGGTTTGAATTAGGGTTTTGGGTCAAAATTGGGGTTCGGGTTCAAATTTAGGGTTTTCGGTCAACATTAGGGTTTAGGGTTTGAATTTTGGTTTTGAGTTAAAAATAGGGTTTTGGGTTAAAAATAGGGTAAGAATTAGGGTTTTGCTTTAAAATTAGGGTTTAGGGTCAAAGATAGGGTTCAAATTAGGGTTTTAGATCAGAATTAGGGTTTGGGGTCTAAATTAGGGTTTTGGGTCTAAATTAGGGCTTTGGGTTATTTTAGGTCAAAATTTTGTTTTTGGGTCCAAATTAGGGTTTTGGTTCAAATTTAGGGTTTGGGATCAAAATTAGGGTTTAGGGTCAAAATTAGGGTTTAGGCTTTGAATTATGGTTGTGGGTCTAAATTAGGGTTTTGGGTTAGAATTAGGGTTTTGGGTCAAATTTAGGGCTTTGGTTTATAATTTGGGTTTTGGGTCAAAATTAGGGTTAAGGTTTTGAATTAGGGTTTTGGGTCAAAAATAGGTTTCTGGATCAAATTTAGGGTTTTGGGTCAACATTAGGGTTTGAATTTGGCTTTTGAGTTAAAAATAGGGTTTTGGGTCAAAATTTTGGTTTTCTGTCCAAATTAGGGTTTTGGGTCAAAATTTGGGTTTTGGGTCGAAATTAAGGTGTCGGGCTTTGAGTTAAAAAAAAGGGTTTTGGGACAAAAAAAGGGTTTGAATTAGGGTATTGGACTAAATTAGGGTTAGAATTAGGTTGTGGGTCAAAATTAGGGTTTTGGGTCAAAATTAGGGTTCTGGGTCAAATTTAGGGTTTTGGGTCAACATTAGGGTTTAAGGTTTGAATTTGGCTTTTGAGTTAAAAATAGGGTTTTGGGTCAAAATTTTGGTTTTCTGTCCAAATTAGGGTTTTGGGTCAAAATTTGGGTTTTGGGTCGAAATGGGTGGGTTGAGTTAAAGGGTTTTGGGACAAAAAAAGGGTTTGAATTAGGGTATTGGACTAAATTAGGGTTAGAATTAGGTTGTGGGTCAAAATTAGGGTTTTGGGTCAAAATTAGGGTTTTGGGTCAAATTTAGGGTTTTGGGTCAACATTAGGGTTTATGG
>JAUPTC010000011.1:7284385-7302714 GCA_030762895.1 Sophora flavescens | reverse complement strand
TCCACTCTCCGGTGACACCCACTCTCAGGTGACCACCGTTCGGCGATCACTGACCTCTGGCAACCACCCTCTGACCGGTGACCAGCGACAAGCATCTTCTAGGGGTGGTCAACTTTGCCCGACCCGATCGGGACCCGATTTACCCGCCAAACCCAGCTGCTGAACGGGCGGGTCGTCACGGGTTCGCGGGTCATTGGTCCTCATTTAATCCTATCCTTATCCTTATCTTTAATAATAAATTATCAAAATCTCTCGTAATAATTTTTCAAAATATCTCATCCTCTCTCATTCATTCGTTCTCCACTCTCCAGACTCTCACTTCTCAATCTCTCATCTCATCTCCATCCCTCTGATTCCTCTCTTACCACCACGACTTCTGGCCTGCCAACCATCGCACCACCGCCCCTCTGCTTCCTCTCTCACCACCTAGCTCTCTCTCTTCCCTTCCCTGTACTACGCCTCTCCATGCCTCCATCTTTGTCTCTCCATCTCTTGTTCGAGCAGATCGATGTCCCTCTGAGTCGATCTGCCTCTACATCTTCCACTCCGCCGAGTGCACCATTCCACCTCCGCTGCTGAGCCGCTCTACCATCTCTTCGTCTTCGTCTTCATCCTCCGCCTCGAGACGCATCAAGCTCTTCCAAGCCAGTCGTCCCTGTTGCTGTATGTTTTGCTCTAGATCTGCGAACGAGGAAGCATGCAACAAAGAAAAAAAGAGTTGCTTGGTGTTGAAAGTTTTGATGATTTTTTTTTGTTGAAAGTTTGAAACTTTCTGGGTTTATGTTGTTGTTTACGATTTCTGGTTTGAAAGTTTGGTCAGATCTATTCTCAATTTCTCATCTTGCTCTGGTTTTGTGTTTTTTTTTGTTGGTTTTTGCGTTTATCTTCTTCTGGTAGCTGTGTAAGACTAATTTGTTTTTGTTTGATCCTCAACCGAGGCAATCCGACCCGCAAACCCATCAACCCGCCTAATCCGAACCCGCTCAAACCGAAGCTTCAATCGGACGGGAATGGGTCACGTATTCTGATGTCCAAAACCGACCAAACCCGAAATGGGTCACCCGAAACAGACCATACCCGATCGATGACCACCCCTAGCCTCTTCTATTTTCCTTTTTCAGTCCGAAAATGGCTTCCAAACCATTAGGTAACCAAGAAATTGATTATGTTGGGATTGAGGAAGAGGATTAGTTTTGTAATGATGTTTTTATTATTTTGTTATTTGAATTTTGAAGTTATTGGAAATAGTAGCATTTAAGGCTTATGATTCGTGTATCTTGGTTTAATTCGTTCATGTACTTATGCTTAGGGTAATGCACTAGAATTTATTTATCTTGTAATCATAACACTTGAGCACATTCAGAAAAATAGTATTTATATACACTCCATAATCAATTACATGTTAGGCTAAAATGTACTTTTCGTCCCCCAAGTTTTTTAATTTGGCAAAAATGATCCCCCAAGTTTTTTCTTGAGATTTCAGTCCTCAAAGATTTCCAAAGTTGCAATAATCATCCTTCTGTTAAACTTCCGTCCAAATATTAACGGAATGGATTTGTGGCACAGTAGTTCAATGAAGGTACCTATGTTTACTGCCATGTTGCTGCACTTATACTTAAATATATTTAAAAATTAAATTATTAAAATGATGTTTCAATTAAATTATTAGAAATAGAATAGAATTATAATTGATAATTGAAAGGTCAAACTCAAAATCTTCTTCTCTTTCTCTATGTTAATAAACCCACAATTCCGTTTTCCCAATAAATTGTACACAAGGGTCATTTTCATAATGCAATCTATCCACACTGCCACAAACTACTTGGTTAATTTGTGCATCGGAAACATCTTCAACAATATATTGAGAACCCTGAATCAATTTGTGCCCTGGATGAATACCACAAACCCAAACAGTTAGAAATACCCTCAGCAACCATGAGAGAAATTTAAATCATCTCACCTACCACACAACCATAACACCGTCGGCCTGGGTTCTTCTTCTATGGCGGTCGAGACTGAAGAGTGAAGAGGAAGAAAAAGGAAGAAATCTCGCTTGATTTGGGTTTATCTTCCATGGGTTTTTATTCCATGGTTACGAATGTCGCTCGAATTTGGCTAAAAAAGGAGAAGCTCGAAGGAGAAGCTGGTATGAAGTCCACCGACCTGTCAAGGAGAAGCTCGAAGACGACGATGAAGATGGGGGCAGAGTAGAAGGATACGAACCCTCTTCAGAAACTTTTGTTGTATAACAAGGTAATATTAATATTAATTTCTTTTTAAATATTTTTAAATGAATTTAATTTCACTTAAATATATTTTTTCAAATAATTATTGGTTATATGGCAGTACACTTAGCAGGTTCCGTTAATATTCGGACTGAGGTTTAACGGAAAGATGATTATTGTAACTTTGAAAATCTTTGAGGATTAAAATTGCCAAAAAAAAAACTTGGGAACCATTTTCGTCAAATTAAAAAACTTGGGGGACGAAAAGTACATTTTAGCCTACATGTTATGATTACAAGAGACCAATATACATGAATCTTGAGCCTTAAATGCTGTTATTTCCAATAGAAGTCTTGAACTTGGTGGTAATCAATCTTGTTAGTAGTCTTTGATAGGTGAATATGAGATTTTATGATATTTTCTATCAATTTAGTTTATTGTTCTTGATATATGTTGTTAGTATTTTGGATTTTATATTTATTTTTATAATTTTTGTTATATATATATATATATAATTTTTTTTTGTCCGCCATGACATCCATCATATGACCACATCGTCATCCGCTATAATGTATGATAGATTTTTGGTGGGTCGCCATCCGCCATCTATAAGACTGGTTCAACGTCAACGTACAGTTGCATCCTTCTTTTTCTATTGTTTTTGAAATTCAGACGTTTCTGTAAGCAAATCACGCGATGGATTCTTTGTCTAAATTCTGGTCATTTTTTTCATACTTTCTAAGACCTGGTTCCTCGTTTGGCTAGCATCCTTCACGAGGACAAAGGCTGGATTCACCTTGCAGCGTCTTGTGGTGTGAGTTTTTTTTATTTTCTTGTTGGGTGGCTCTGTTGCCCCGTTAGATATTAGAGATTTAGAGGGGGGGGGGGGGGAGTGACTAGCCTCTCGATTAGTTTGTCTACATACATGTAATGGGAGAAATGGGTATGCAGTGCTCGATCCAATTCTGGCTTCGGGTTTTGGTTTAATCTTTTTATTTGAATGTGATTGGGTATTGAAAGTACTTATTTGGTCGTATAGCTACTTCGTATATCATAAAATAATTCAATGTTGTTGGTGCAAGAACACTCTAATCTTACACACACACACAAAGAAGAATTAGAGAGAAAAATGAATATCACAAACTGAAATTTTATTCACTAATATCACTTCACTATTACACTTCTCTACACAATTCACACTTCTCTACACAATTGTATCACTTACTATATCTATTTATAGACTTACACATACGCTAACTAACTCTCCTAATAGCTTCTAACTAATCACTCTAGTTACAACAAACTAATCACACTTTAACAAACTCCTAACAACTAACTAATTTGGATTATCTCCAACACACCCCCTTAATTCAAATTAGCTAAAAGTACAAAATACAAAATACAATTTTACACTCAAATTTGCATTTTTATAATGCACACATTATTAACACTAAAACACACATATATCCTCCTGGATCCCATATCAATCTTTTAAAGAATTGGGTTTCACTCATTAGGTCAACAAGAGCAAATAAAATTGACCCAACATGCCTTTCATCACTTATTTGTGAAATTGACCCTTCTCTATGCTCTCTTAGCTGAAGCAATTTCCTTCCTTCACTGTAATGGGCTTGTTGCATACACATTAGGTCATTCAGAATGGAACAAACTAACATCAGCCCAAACTCTACGACTATCATGCTTCTGAACAACTTGGGCCTGACCCATTTTCGAAAATAATTCTGCCCTAACACTCTGCCGGGGCTTTTCCAAAACTGCCCCTACAAGCATCATCTTCTCCTTCGCGACAGTCAGCACCACCACAAACTTCAAGCTCGTCGACACCACCTCCATTTCTCTTGTCACCGCCGCGTGAGGATCCCGGTCCTTCGGTTCAGGCGATGGCGGCCTGAACGGATCCAACTTCTGATTTTCCACCCTTGGCCTACTTCGTTTTTGCACTCCATCTCCGTCTATACGTAGCAACTTTGTAGATGGCGGCGGTGTCGTCTGATGTGGCGTAAGTCGACGTGCGACGACGCTCGTACGAATCCGGCAAGTGTACCGGACTGCCGTCAAGTAATAAAAGATATTGAACCCACAGAGACTGTGTTCTCGAATCGCAATCGGTTTTCGAATCGATTAGATCTGGACTTTGTAAGGGTTTTGAAATTGTGTTTGAATTTGAAATTGAAATGATAAACAAACAGAAAACAAATGTTTTTGGGGTTTTCGATTTAAACGGATTCCTAGGGATTTGGGTTACCTTTGAGGTCGTTTATGTTGCTAACAGATTTACCTTTGTTGATTACCGAAATTGCCTTGAAGGCGAGTTTATCCTCTAATAGCTTAAGCTCCCTTTCGGGTTACAAAAGCCGTGCCCAATTGACCCGACCCCTACTTTCGTGGTAGTCGATCCCAGATTGGACCCTTTGCGTTCCGTGACAACTCGTTGCTCCTCGAGGGACGGCTTCTAACTTTCGTGATTTCAGTCCCAAGTCTGACTTCTATAGGTCCGACACCCAAGTTCACCGCTAGGTTCCTCCTTGAAATGTCTCGGTCATGCAAATAACCTAAGTTCACCGCTAGGTTCCTCCTTGGATCATTCACATCTCACAAACTAGTAGCTGCTTAGGGCTTTACGAGAGAATCACCCTAGAAATCCTAAGTTCACCGCTAGGTTCCTCCTTAGAACGTCTATGTCACGTAAATAAACGGTTGTCGAAATTTATGAGTGATTAACACACTAGAAATCAGATCTAAAACAATTATGAAATCAACAATGGTTTCAACATCAAATTAACATCATTTACAAACCTCGGGCAGAGCCCTAATCCCTAGAAACTAAGCTACTACTCCAGTCTTGCCATGGAGATGACAAGCTGGGTTGACAACATAATAAAAATCAGAAAAGAGAAGAGAGGAGAAGAGGAGAAGAGATCCTAAATCTATGCCTAGAGTAGTAGCCCCTAAAGGTCTGATGTGTTTTTTGTATCTGATGCCTTGGTCCATATTTATAGAAATGGGGAAGTTAGAGTCCCAAACCAACTCAAAATCTGATCTATTTCGGTTTCTTCAGGTCCAAGTAATGCGCGTCACGGCCGTGATGGCCATCACGGCCAGGCCGTGACGGTCTCTGCTTCTGGTTGCAATGCAGAATCCGGTCTCTCGCGGGGCGAGAATTATGCTCGCGACGCGAGTCCTCTGTTATGGCCGTGAAGAATTTCATGGTTGGGCCGTGATGTGCTCTGACTTGTGGTGGTTTTGGGTCACGGCCGTGATGGCTATCACGGCCAGGCCGTGACAGACTCTGACTTCAGCCTTTCTTCTTTTTCAGTTTTGCTCGATCATGGCCGTGATGGGCATCACGGCTAGGCCGTGATGGGCTCTGTTTGGCTTATTTTCTTCAGTTTTAAAGCTCCATCTTCATCCAAACTTCATCATGGTTGATCTTGAGCAATTTACCCTTGATATCTGCAAAACAACACACGAAAACCGCCTTACCCGTTCCAAAGGAAAATTAACCTAAAATCTAATAAAAATATGCCTAAACTACATGAAAATGCATGCAAAATGATGGACAAAGATGAGGTGGAATCACACTCATCAAATCACCCCAAGCTTAAAACTTTGCTTGTCCTCAAGCAATTACTCAAGCCATAAGATAAATCAATTAAAGCATGGATAGTGAACCAAGAACCCTAGAAGCTAATCCAAGTAATAGGCATTTTTAATAAGCACTCAAGAGATAATCAAGTTCAAGTCCAATTAGAAGCTTAGGTTCTTCAAGTTCATGTTCTCACTGATTTGGGCACTCATCTCACCTCACTCAAGTGTTTTAGGGTTTATTGACAATTCACTCAATTTCCTCAAGGAAAGTATTTTACCATAGGCTTGACTATTGACCAAATCTCTACTTTATTTATGAAAACACTTAAGAATCAAGAGGTCTTTTCCTTTGGTTGTAATGTGGCCATGGGATTTATTGTAAGGTGGGAAAATCAAGGAAAGGGAATTTCAAGAAGGCTAGACAGATTATCAAACATTACAAAGCATGACACCTTCTAAAATACCCCTTTTTGGGCTTTGGTTTACTTTTCCACCTTTCTTCCTTCATTTAAATTTTTTTTTTTTCATTTCTCACTTTCTTTGTCATCCCCTTCTCCATTTTTTTTCTGTTTATTTCATTTTTATTTGTTTGGAGAAGGGGAGCTTTTTAGCTCAAGAGAAATATTTTCATCCCATTCTTTTTCCAACTACCATTTTGCCCTTTTGTAATACTTTAAAAGGTGCCATACCAAGCATTATTTATCAAATTAATTCATGGTACCAAGAAAAGTATTTTTTTTCTTTTAGGCTCAAAATTGGGCAACTAAGGGGTAGCATTTATCATTCAAAGCTCGGGAGGCCGGAAAAATACCTAGTGCCTCAATCATTTCCAAAAATGTTTTCAAAAATTTTTAAGTTTTGAAATGGTTTCAAGTCAAGTTCTAGAAAATACAGTCCATGAGGAATTAAATCACTCTATCACAAGAAATGGGGTAGATTTAGTGAATACCCCCTTTTGGCTCAAAATCTTACATTTAGTAGTTCAAAAATCAGTGAGGAACACAAGTTTAAGGGACCACATGCTAATTATCAACTATCAAATGACTATCTCAAGAATTTTTTATTTTTAGCCATATCACAAGAATAATGAAAAATTGGGTTCAAAATTCACTATCTCAATTCATTTGGCTCCAAGTTCTCACAATCGGATGCATGTTCTAAGTGAGGGGCAATCTAGCGAATGTGATCATACCAATCCATGCCTATGAGAATGCAATATGAATGCAACAATGCAAATACAAAAATAAATACCCCTACCCCAAGCTTGATTACTTACATTGTCTCCAATGTGAATAATCAAGTCGGAGAGAGGAGAAAAATTGGAACAACTTACCGAGTCGGTAGCGGGTGTTGGCTCACATTCTAGTCAAAACTTGGGTGGAAATTTTATCACGGCCGTGAGGCTCATCACGGCTAGGCCGTGATCAATTCTGTCCTCAGGAGTTGCCCTGTCACGGCCGTGGTCTACATCACGGCTAGGCCGTGATGCTCTCTGACCTTGGCATCCTACTCATCACGCCCGTGATGGTTGTCACGGCAAGGCCGTGATCCTTTCTGTGCCCTTGTTTAGTTTATCACGGCCGTGACCACTGTCACGGCCAGGGTGTGATGGCCTCTGACTTTATCTTTTTATGCTCTTCTTCTCTTTCTCAACTTGAAAACACTAGACAAACCTATTAATGATATTTTTACCTCTTGATCTTCTCAAATTATTCAAGAGGTTAAATCAAAAACAAAAGGAAAAAGGGAAAGAAAAACTTGGGTTGCCTCCCAAGAAGCGCTTATTTATGGTCTTAAGCTTGACCATACTTCCTCAAGTCAACCGGGGTTTTTGGGCGTAGAAGTGCAGGCACACTTCTCTTCCATGGAGCTCCTTCAAATAGTCGTTTCTGCTTATACGGCCAATAATGCTTCCGCTTTGCTCTTTTCTCTCGGAGCTTCCTAGCCTTCCTTCCTCCCAGCGGAAGTTTTGTTTCTGCATGGACAGCAATCCCGTCTTCACCACTGGTTGCATCTTCAACCATGCGTATCTTTGGGGTTGCTTCCATGCTAAGTTCTTTCTCTACCGCTGGAGACGTTACATCAATTCTGCACACATGGCTCTCAAAAGGAGGGTTGTTACAAGAGTTAGTCAACTGAAAATTTACCCTACCTTCCTCTACATTTAGAGAGAGTTTGTCATTCCTTACGTCTATTAATGCTCCAGCGGTTGCCAAGAATGGCCTTCCTAAAATGATGGGGAATTCAGAATTCCCTTTCATATCCAATACCAGGAAGTCGGTAGGGATGAAGAATTTCCCTACCTTCACAGGGACATTCTCTAGTATGCCTAGAGGAGTCCTAGTTGAGCCGTCCGCAAATTGTAAGGAGAATTTGAACGGTCTCAACTCTTTACTTTCCAACCTTTCCATGATAGTGAGGGGCATCAAGCTCGCACTAGCCCCTAAGTCACATAAGGCTTGGTCAATGTGCACTTGTTCAATTGAGCAAGCGATGGAGAAACTACCTGGGTCTTTCAGTTTAGTAGGCATTTTAGTCTCTACATCTACTTGCTTTTTCCTAACCAACCTTTGTGGGAAAGGTATCGGGGGTTGGTACGGTGGTGGAGGGACGTATTTCGGTTCTGGCTCTTCTTTTTCGCTCGTGTCCTCCTCCGGTTCCACGACCATTTCAGCTACCCCCACCCCAAGCTTATCATCCCTCAAGTGTATGACATTGCAATGCTCGTTGGAATTTACTTCGGGTTGCCCCGGGAATGCACCCTTAGGTCTCGAGTACGTGCTGGCTTGTTGGGCAATCTGGTTTTCTAGCATCTTGTTATGAGTTGCTAAGTTGTCTACCTTAGATGCTAGATCCTTTATTGCCTCACTCACTGCCCTTCCTTGTTGTCTAAACTCCTCATTCTGTTTTGTCTGAGTTTCGACAAAACTTTCAAATAAAGTCTCGAGTTTAGATCTTTGTACCTGAGGGTACCCCGATGCGGTCCTCTTATTACCTTGACCTTCTTGGAACTCATGGTTGAGCGTGTTGCTGTAGTTGCCGTAAGAGAGGTAAGGGTTGTTCCTTCTTTGGTTGTAGGGATTTGGGGGAGCATAGTTGGGCAGCTTCGGGTTCGTATCATAGTAGTTGTTACAAGAGTTCACTTGCTCACCCGAAGCGCCGGATCCATGTGGGCATCCCATCATGTCATGTCCCTGCATTCCACAAATCTCACAAACAAGGTTAGTAGCACCTAATGCACTCACATTAGCTCTTTCCAGCCGATCAAAACGTTTATTAAGTGAGTCTATCTTTGACATAATAAGATCTGTGCTATTTACCTCAAACTTACCCCACGAAATATTGTTAGGGTTATTACCTCTTTCGGATCCCCATTGGTGGTAGTTGGTGGCGACATTCTCGATGATGTTGAATGCCTCAGTGAGAGGCCTATTCATAAACGCTCCACCGGCTGCAGAATCTAGTGACACCTTCGAAGAGTAGTCCAATCCGTTATAGAAGGTGTGCACTATTAACCACCTCTCGAGTCCGTGATGTGGGCACGACTCCAGCAGTCCCTTGTAACGATCCCCAGGCTTCCGATAATGATTCTCCGTCTTTCTGGAAGCAGCCGGTGATCTGGGTTCTTATGTAGGCCGCCTTGGATGGAGGGAAGAATTTCTCCAAGAACGCCTGCTCCAGTTGGTCCCAAGTGGTCAAAGTGTTAGTGGGGATTTGCTTAAGCCAGGCCTTCGCCTTTCCAATGAGAGATGAGGGGAACAGTCTCAAACGCACAACATCGACTGAGGCTCCATGAATCCGGATTGCATCGGTGAACTCTAAAAATGTCTCTATGTGATCGGTCGGGTCCTCCGAAGGCAATCCTCCGAATTGATGTTGCCTAATCATGTTGATTAGCATAGGTGGTATGGTATAGTTTTCCGCCTCAATCTCTGGCCTTGCGATCCCAGTTCGCAAGCCTCTCGCATTTGGGGCTGCGTAATCCTTCAAAGGTTTTGTATCCGGTTGATTCGCCATGAGTGGAACGGGACTCAACCTTTCTCCCTCTCTTTGTAGTCTTCTACGTCTGTGGAAGGTCCTCTCGATCTCCGGATCAATCTCACTAAGGCTCCCAAGACTTAGGGATCTTTGCATATAACTCACAGAGAGATGGATACAATAGAAGGAAAAGAAATTTTTGATTTTTGAATTTTTTTTTTTTAAATTTCAGAAATAAAAATCAAATAAAAAGAAAAGGTCCAGAAAAATCAATTCAAAATTTGAATTGAGATTCGAAAAGGCACAGTCCCCGGCAACGGCGCCAAAAACTTGATGTGGCGTAAGTCGACGTGCGACGACGCTCGTGCGAATCCGGCAAGTGTACCGGACTGCCGTCAAGTAATAAAAGATATCGAACCCACAGAGACTGTGTTCTCGAATCGCAATCGGTTTTCGAATCGATTAGTTCTGGACAGTTTTAAAGGTTTTGAAATTGTGTTTGAATTTGAAATTGAAATGATAAACAAACAGAAAACAAATGTTTTTGGGGTTTTCGATTTAAACGGATTCCTAGGGATTTGGGTTACCTTTGAGGTCGTTTATGTTGCTAACAGATTTACCTTTGTTGATTACCGAAATTGCCTTGAAGGCGAGTTTATCCTCTAATAGCTTAAGCTCCCTTTCGGGTTACAAAAGCCGTGCCCAATTGACCCGACCCCTACTTTCGTGGTAGTCGATCCCAGATTGGACCCTTTGCGTTCCGTGACAACTCGTTGCTCCTCGAGGACGGCTTCTAACTTTCGTGATTTCAGTCCCAAGTCTGACTTCTATAGGTCCGACACCCAAGTTCACCGCTAGGTTCCTCCTTGAAATGTCTCGGTCATGTAAATAACCTAAGTTCACCGCTAGGTTCCTCCTTGGATCATTCACATCTCACAAACTAGTGGCTGCCGGGCTTTACGAGTGAATCACCCTAGAAATCCTAAGTTCACCGCTAGGTTCCTCCTTAGAACGTCTATGTCACGTAAATAAATGGTTGCCGAAATTTATGAGTGATTAACAGACTAGAAATCAGATCTAAAACAATTATGAAATCAACAATGGTTTCAACATCAAATTAACATCATTTACAAACCTCGGGCAGAGCCCTAATCCCTAGAAACTAAGCTACTACTCCAGTCTTGCCATGGAGATGACAAGCTGGGTTGACAACATAATAAAAATCAGAAAAGAGAAGAGAGGAGAAGAGGAGAAGAGATCCTAAATCTATGCCTAGAGTAGTAGCCCCCAATGTGTGTTCCTCTCCAATGTTCTGTTGCCTTGGTCCATATTTATAGAAATGGGGAAGTTAGAGTCCCAAACCAACTCAAAATCTGATCTATTTCGGTTTCTTCAGATCCAAGTAAAGCGCGTCACGGCCGTGATGGCCATCACAGCCTGGCCGTGACGGTCCGCTGCCCCGCCAATTCTGGAAAATTCAATTTCTCGCGACGCGAGATATGTCTCGCGACGCGAGCCCTCAGCTTCATAGCCCGTGATGAATTTCACGGCTGGGCCGTGATGTGCTCTGACTTGTGGTGGTTTTGGGTCACGGCCGTGATGGCTATCACGGCCTGGCCGTGATGACTCGACTTGACCTTTCTTCTTTTTCAGTTTTGCTCGATCATGGCCGTGATGGGCATCACGGCTAGGCCGTGATGGGCTCTGTTTGGCTCATTTTCTTCAGTTTTAAAGCTCCATCTTCATCCGAACTTCATCATGGTTGATCTTGAGCAATTTACCCTTGATATCTGCAAAACAACACACGAAAACCGCCTTACCCGTTTCAAAGGAAAATTAACCTAAAATCTAATAAAAATATGCCTAAACTACATGAAAATGCATGCAAAATGATGGACAAAGATGAGGTGGAATCACACTCATCAAATCACCCCAAGCTTAAAACTTTGCTTGTCCTCAAGCAATTACTCAGGCCATAAGATAAATCAATTAAAGCATGGATAGTGAACCAAGAACCCTAGAAGCTAATCCAAGTAATAGGCATTTTTAATAAGCACTCAAGAGATAATCAAGTTCAAGTCCAATTAGAAGCTTAGGTTCTTCAAGTTCATGTTCTCACTGATTTGGGCACTCATCTCACCTCACTCAAGTGTTTTAGGGTTTATTGCAATTCACTCTATTTCCTCAAGGAAAGTATTTTACCATAGGCTTGACTATTAACCAAATCTCCACTTTATTAATGAAAACACTTAAGAATTAAGAGGTCTTTTCCTTTGGTTGTAATGTGGCCATGGGATTTATTGTTAGGTGGGAAAATCAAGGAAAGGGAATTTCAAGAAGGCTAGACAGATTATCAAACATTACAAAGCATGACACCTTCTAAAATACCCCTTTTTGGGCTTTGGTTTACTTTTCCACCTTTCTTCCTTCATTTAAATTTTTTTTTTTTTTTCATTTCTCACTTTCTTTGTCATCCCCTTCTCCATTTTTTTTTTCTGTTTATTTCATTTTTATTTGTTTGGAGAAGGGGAGATTTATAGCCCAAGAGAAATTACTTTCTAGCTTTTTCTTCCCATACTTTTTCCAACTACCAATTACCCTTTTTGTAAAACTTTAAAAGGTGCCATACCAAGCATTATTTATCAAATTAATTCATGGTACCAAGAAAAGTATTTTATCTTTAGGCTCAAAATTGGGCAACTAAGGGGTAGCATTTATCATTCAAGCTCGGGAGGCCGGAAAAATACCTAGTGCCTCAATCATATTCAAAAATGTTTTCAAAATTTTTTTAAGTTTTGAAATGGTTTCAAGTCAAGTTCTAGAAAATACAGTCCATGAGGAATTAAATCACTCTATCACAAGAAATGGGGTAGATTTAGTGAATACCCCCTTTTGGCTCAAAATCTTACATTTAGTAGTTCAAAAATCAGTGAGGAACACAAGTTTAAGGGACCACATGCTAATTATCAACTATCAAATGACTATCTCAAGAATTTTTTATTTTTAGCCATATCACAAGAATAATGAAAAATTGGGTTCAAAATTCACTATCTCAATTCATTTGGCTCCAAGTTCTCACAATCGGATGCATGTTCTAAGTGAGGGGCAATCCAGAGAATGTGATCATACCAATCTATGCCTATGTGAATGCAACATGAATGCAACAATGCAAATGTAAAAATAAATACCCCCACCCCAAGCTTGATTACTTACATTGTCTCCAATGTAAATAATCAAGTCGGAGAGAGGAGAAAAATGGAACAACTTACCGAGTCGGTAGCGGGTGTTGGCTCACATTCTAGTCAAAACTTGGGTAGAAATTTCCTCACGGCCGTGAGGCTCATCACGGCTAGGCCGTGATGCTCTCTGTGCTCTTGTTTAGTTCATCACGGCCGTGACCACTGTCACGGCCAGGGCGTGATGGCCTCTGACTTTATTTTTTTATGCTCTTCTTCTCTTTCTCAACCTGAAAACACTAGACAAACCTATTAATGATATTTTTGCCTCTTGATCTTCTCAAATTATTCAAGAGGTTAAATCAAAAACAAAAGGAAAAAGGGAAAGAAAACTTGGGTTGCCTCCCAAGAAGCGCTTATTTATGGTCTTAAGCTTGACCATACTTCCTCAAGTCAACCGGGGTCGACTGGGCGTAGAAGTGCAGGCACACTTTTCTTCCAAGGAGCTCCTTCAAATAGCCGTTTCTGCTCATACGGCCAATAACGCTTCCACTTTGCTCTTTTCTCTCGGAGCTTCCTAGCCTTCCTAACTTCCGGCGGAAGTTTTGTTTTTGCAGGGACAGCAACTCCAACTCCATCACTGGGTGCATCTTCAACCATGCGTATCTTCGGGGTTGCTTCCATGCTAAGTTCTTTCTCTACCGCTGGAGTCTTTACATCAATTCTGCACACATGGCTCTCAAAAGGAGGGTTGTTATCAGAGTTAGTCAATTGAAAATCGATCCTACCTTCCTCTATAGTTAGAGAGAGCTTCCCATTCCTTACGTCTATTACTGCTCCAGCAGTTGCCAAGAATGGCCTTCCTAAAATGATGGGGAATTCAGAATTCCCTTTCATATCCAATACCAGGAAGTCGGTAGGGATGAAGAATTTCCCTACCTTCACAGGGACATTCTCTAGTATGCCTAGAGGAGTCCTAGTTGAGCCATCCGCAAATTGTAAGGAGAATTTGAATGGTCTCAACTCTTTGCGTCCCAACCTTTCCATGATAGTGAGGGACATCAAGCTCGTGCTAGCCCCTAAGTCACATAAGGCTTGGTCAATGTGCACTTGTTCAATTGAGCAAGCGATGGAGAAACTACCTGGGTCTTTTAGTTTAGTAGGCATTTTAGTCTCTACATCTACTTGCTTTTTCCTAACCAACCTTTGTGGGAAAGGTATCGGGGGTTGGTACGGTGGTGGAGGGACGTATTTCGGTTCTGGCTCTTCTTTTTCGCTCGTGTCCTCCTCCGGTTCCACATCCATTTCAGCTACCCCCACCCCAAGCTTATCATCCCTCAAGTATATGACATTGCAATGCTCGTTGGAATTTGCTTCGGGTTGCCCCGGGAATGCACCCTTAGGTCTCGAGTACGTGCTAGCTTGTTGGGCAATCTGGTTTTCTAGCATCTTGTTATGAGTTGCTAAGTTGTCTACCTTAGATGCTAGATCCTTTATTGCCTCACTCACTGCCCTTCCTTGTTGTCTAAACTCCTCATTCTGTTTTGTCTGAGTTTCGACAAAACTTTCAAATAAAGTCTCGAGTTTAGATCTTTGTACCTGAGGGTACCCCTGGTGTGTCCTCTTATTACCTTGACCTTCTTGGAACTCATGGTTGAGCGTGTTGCTGTAGTTGCCGTAGGAGAGGTAAGGGTTGTTCCTTCTTTGGTTGTAGGGATTTGGGGGAGCATAGTTGGGCAGCTTCGGGTTCGTATCATAGTAGTTGTTACAAGAGTTTACTTGCTCACCAAGCGCCTGGATCCATGTGGGCATCCCATCATGTCATGTCCCCGCATTCCACAAATCTCACAAACAAGGTTAGTAGCACCTAATGCACTCACATTAGCTCTTTCCAGCCGATCAAAACGTTTATTAAGTGAGTCTATCTTTGACATAATAAGATCTGTGCTATTTACCTCAAACTTACCCCCCGAAATCTTGTTCGGGTTATTACCTCTTTCGGATCCCCATTGGTGGTAGTTGGTGGCGACATTCTCGATGATGTTGAATGCCTCAGTGAGAGGCCTATTCATAAACGCTCCACCGGCTGCAGAATCTAGTGACACCTTCGAAGAGTAGTCCAATCCGTTATAGAAGGTGTGCACTATTAACCACCTCTCGAGTCCGTGATGTGGGCACGACTCCAGCAGTCCCTTGTAACGATCCCAGGCTTCCGATAATGATTCTCCGTCTTTCTCGGAAGAAGCGGGTGATCTGGGTTCTTATGTAGGCCGTCTTGGATGGAGGGAAGAATTTCTCCAAGAACGCCTGCTCCAGTTGGTCCCAAGTGGTCAAAGTGTTAGTGGGGATTTGCTTAAGCCAGGCCTTCGCCTTTCCAGTGAGAGATGAGGGGAACAGTCTCAAACGCACAACATCGACTGAGGCTCCATGAATCCGGATTGCATCGGTGAACTCTAAAAATGTCTCTATGTGATCGGTCGGGTCCTCCAAGGCAATCCTCCGAATTGATGTTGCCTAATCATGTTGATTAGCATAGGTGGTATGGTATAGTTTTCCGCCTCAATCTCTGGCCTTGCGATCCCGATTCGCAAGCCTCTCGCATTTGGGGCTGCGTAATCCTTCAAAGGTTTTGTATCCGGTTGATTCGCCATGAGTGGAACGGGACTCAACCTTTCTCCCTCTCTTTGTAGTCTTCTACGTCTGTGGAAGGTCCTCTCGATCTCCGGATCAATCTCACTAAGGCTCCCAAGACTTAGGGATCTTTGCATATAACTCACAGAGAGATGGATACAATAGAAGGAAAAGAAATTTTTGATTTTTGAATTTTTTTTTTTAAATTTCAGAAATAAAAATCAAATAAAAAGAAAAGGTCCAGAAAAATCAAGTCAAAATTTGAATTGAGATTCGAAAAGGCACACATCCCGAAGAACGGCGCCAAAAACTTGATGTGGCGTAAGTCGGCGTGCGGCGACGACGTCGCGTAATCCGGCAAGTGTACCGGACTGCCGTCAAGTAATAAAAGATATCGAACCCACATAGATCGTGTTCTCGAATCGCAATCGGTTTTGAATCGATTAGTTCGGGACAGTTTTAAAGGTTTTGAAATTGTGTTTGAATTTGAAATTGAAATGATAAACAAACAGAAAACAAATGTTTTTGGGGTTTTCGATTTAAACGGATTCCTAGGGATTTGGGTTACCTTTGAGGTCGTTTATGTTGCTAACAGATTTACCTTTGTTGATTACCGAAATTGCCTTGAAGGCGAGTTTATCCTCTAATAGCTTAAGCTCCCTCTCGGGTTACAAAAGCCGTGCCCAATTGACCCGACCCCTACTTTCGTGGTAGTCGATCCCAGATTGGACCCTTTGCGTTCCGTGACAACTCGTTGCTCCTCGAGGACGACTTCTAACTTTCGTGATTTCAGTCCCAAGTCTGACTTCTATAGGTCCGACACCCAAGTTCACCGCTAGGTTCCTCCTTGAAATGTCTCGGTCATGCAAATAACCTAAGTTCACCGCTAGGTTCCTCCTTGGATCATTCACATCTCACAAACTAGTGGCTGCCGGGCTTTACGAGTGAATCACCCTAGAAATCCTAAGTTCACCGCTAGGTTCCTCCTTAGAACGTCTATGTCACGTAAATAAACGGTTGCCGAAATTTATGAGTGATTAACACACTAGAAATCAGATCTAAAACAATTATGAAATCAACAATGGTTTCAACATCAAATTAACATCATTTACAAACCTCGGGCAGAGCCCTAATCCCTAGAAACTAAGCTACTACTCCAGTCTTGCCATGGAGATGACAAGCTGGGTTGACAACATAATAAAAATCAGAAAAGAGAAGAGAGGAGAAGAGGAGAAGAGATCCTAAATCTATGCCTAGAGTAGTAGCCCCTAAAGGTCTGATGTGTTTTTTGTATCTGATGCCTTGGTCCATATTTATAGAAATGGGGAAGTTAGAGTCCCAAACCAACTCAAAATCTGATCTATTTCGGTTTCTTCAGGTCCAAGTGATGCGCGTCACGGCCGTGATGGCCATCACGGCCAGGCCGTGACGGTCTCTGCTTCTGGTTGCAATGCAGAATCCGGTCTCTCGCGGGGCGAGAATTATGCTCGCGACGCGAGTCCTCTGTTTTGGGTCCAAATTTCGATTTTGGGTCCATATTAGGGTTTTTCGTCAAAATTAGGGCTTAAGGTTTGAATTAGCGTTTTGAGTAAAAAATACGGTTTTGGTTCTAAATTAGGCCTTTGGGTTGAAATTACGGTTTGAGGGTCGAAATTAGGCCTTTGGGTTGAAAATAGGGTTTTGGGTAAAAATTAGGGCTCTGGGATATAATTTGGGTTGTGGGTCAAAATTTCGGTTTTTCCTCAAATTAGGGTTTAGGGTTTCAATTTTGTTTTGGGTCAAAATTCGGGTTTTGGGTCAAAATTAGGTGTCTGGGTCAAATTTAGGGTTTTGGGTCAACATTAGGGTTTAGGGTTTGAATTTGGCTTTTGAGTTTAAAATAGGTTTTTGGGTCAAAATAGGGTTAGAATTAAGGTTTTACGTTAAAATTAGGGTTTACTGTCAAAAATAGGGTTCTGGTTCAAATTTAGTGTTTCGGGTTTTGGGTCAAATTTATGGTTTAGGGTTTGAATTAGGGTTTTGGGTCAAAATTTGGGATTTGGGTCAAACTTAAGGTGTCAGGTTTTGAGTTAAAAAAAGGTTTTTGGGACCAAAATAGGTTTAGAATTAGGGTTTTGGGTCTGAATTAGGGTTAGAATATGGTTTTGGGTCTAAAATTGGGTTTTGGGTCAAATTTAGGGTTCTGGATCAAAATTTAGGGTTTTGGATTAAAATTAGGGTTCTGGGTCAAATTTAGGGTTTTGGGACAAAAATAGGGTTAGAATTAGGGTTTTGGTTCAAATTTATAGTTTATGATTAAAATTAGGGTTTAGGGTGAAAATTAGGGTTTAGGCTTTGAATTAGGGTTTTGGGTCAAAATTAGGGTTTTGGGTCAACATTAGGGCTCTGGGTTATAATTTGGGTTGTTGGTCAAAATTTCGGTTTTGGGTCAAAATTAGGGTGTAGGGTTAGAATTAGGGTTTTGGGTCAAAATTTGGGTTCTGGGTCAAAAATAGGGTTCTGGGTCAAATTTAGGGTTTTGGTTCCACATTAGGGTTTTGGTTCAAATTTAGGGTTTAGGATCAAAATTAGGGTTTCGGGACAAAATTAGGGTTTAGGCTTTGAATTAGGGCTGTGGGTCAAAATTAGTTTTTTGGATCAAAATTAGGGTTTTGGGTTATAATTTGGGTTTTGGGTGAAAATTAGGGTTGATGGTTTGACTTAGGTGTTT
>JAUPTC010000011.1:7259353-7283885 GCA_030762895.1 Sophora flavescens | reverse complement strand
GCTTTGAATTAGGGCTTTTGGTCAAAATTAGGGCTCTGGGTTATAATTTTGGCTGTGGGTCAAAATTTCGGTTTTGGGTCAAATATCGGGTATTGGGTCAAAATTAGGTTTCTGGATCAAATTTAGGGTTTTGGGTCAACATTAGGGTTTGAATTTGGCTATTGAGTTAAAAATAGGGTTTTGGGTCAAAATTTCGGTTTTCTGTCCAAATTAGGGTTTTGGGACAAAAAAAGGTTTGAATTAGGGTATTGGGTCTAAATTAGGGTTTTGGGTCAAATTTAGGGTTCTGGCTTAAATTTAGGGTTTAGGGTCAAAATTTAGGGTTTTGGATTAAAATTTGGGTTCTGGGTTAAATCTTGGGTTTCGGGACAAAAATAGGGCTAGAATTAGGGTTTTGGTTAAAATTTAGGGTTTAGGATCAAAATAAGGGTTCAGGGTCAAAATTAGGGTTTAGGCTTTGAATTAGGGTTTTCGGTCAAAATTAGGGCTCTAGGTTATAATTTGGGTTTTGGGTCAAAATTAGGGTTTAGGGTTTGAAAGGTTGGTCAAATTTGTTTGGGTCAAATTAGGTTTTGGATCAATTTTTTGGGTCAAATGGTGGTTTGGGTCAAAATTAGGTTTTTGGATCAAATTTAGGGTTTTGTGTCAACATTAGGGTTTGAATTTGGCTTTTGAGTTAAAAATAGGGTTTTGGGTCAAAATCTCGGTTTTGTGTCCAAATTAGGGTTTTGGGTCAAAATTTAGGGTTTTGGGTCAAAATTTGGGTTTTGGTCAAATTAAGGTGTGGGCTTTGAGTTAAAAAGGGTTTTGGGACAAAAAGGTTTGAATTAGGGTATTGGGTCTAAATTAGGGTTAGAATTAGGTTGTGGGTCTAAATTAGGGTTTTGGGTCAAAATTAGGGTTATGGGTAAAAATTAGGGTTTTGTGTAAAAATTAGGGTTTAAGGTTTGAATTTGGCTATTGAGTTAAAAATAGGGTTTTGGGTCAAAATTTCGGTTTTGTGTCCAAATTAGGATTTTGGGTCAAAATTTAGGGTTTTGGGTCAAAATTTGGGTTTTGTGTCGAAATTAAGTTGTCTGGCTTTCATTTATAATAAAAGGGTTTTGTTAGATAAAAAAAGGTTTGAATTAGGGTATTGGGTCTAATTTAGGGTTAGAATTAGGTTGTGGGTCTAAATTAGGGTTTTGGGACAAAATTAGGGTTCTGTGTCAAATTTAGGGTTATGGCTAAAATTTAGGGTTTTGGGTCAAAATTTAGGGTTTGGGTCAAAATTTGGGTTTGGGTTGTTTTAGGGTTTGGGAAAAATTAGGGTTAGAATTAGGGTTTTGGTTAAAATTAGGGTTTAGGTCAAAATTAGGGTTTGGGTCAAAATTAGGGTTTAGGTTAAATTAGGTTGGTTAAATTTTTTAAATTTGGTTTAAAAGGTGAATAGGAAAAAAGGGTGTCAAAAAGGTGGAAAAGGCTTTGAATTAGGGTTTTGGTCAAAATTAGGGTTTTTATAATTTGGTTGTGGGTCAAAATTTGGTTTTGGCTCAAAATTAGGGTATTGGGTCAAAATTAGGGTTGGATCAAATTTAGGGTTTTGGGTCAACATTAGGGTTTGAATTTGGCTATTGAGTTAAAAATAGGGTTTTGGGTCAAATTTGGTTCAAATTAGGGTTTTGGGACAAAAAGGTTGAATTAGGGTTGGGCAATAGAATGGTTGGGTCAAAATTAGGGTTTGGGTCAAATTTAGGGTTACGCAAAAATTTAGGGTTTAGGGTCAAAATTTAGGGTTTTGTATTAAAATTTTTTAACTGGTTTAAATAAAGGGTTTAGGGACAAAAATAGGGTTAGTTTTAGGGTTTTTGTTAAAATATATGGTTTAGGATCAAAATAAGGGGTTGAGGTCAAAATTAGGGTTTAGGCTTTGAATTAGGGTTTTGGTCAAAATTAGGGCTCTGGGTTATAATTTGGGTTTTGGGTCAAAATTAGGGTTTAGGGTTTGAATTAGGGTTTGGGTCAAATTGAAATGGTTATTAGGGTTTTGGGTCAAAATTAGGGTTGGGAATTAGGGTTTTGGGTCAAAATTATGTTTCTGGATCAAATTTAGGGTTTTGTGTCAACATTAGGGTTTGAATTTGGCTTTTGAGTTAAAAATAGGGTTTTGGGTCAAAATCTCGGTTGTGTCCAAATTAGGGTTTTGGGTCAAAATTTAGGGTTTTGGGTCAAAATTTGGGTTTTGGGTCGAAATTAAGGTGTCGGGCTTTGAGTTAAAAAAAGGGTTTTGGGACAAAAAAGGGTTTGAATTAGGGTATTGGGTCTAAATTAGGGTTAGAATTAGGTTGTGGGTCTAAATTAGGGTTTTGGGTCAAAATTAGGGTTCTGGGTCAAATTTAGGGTTTTGGGTCAACATTAGGGTTTAAGGTTTGAATTTGGCTTTTGAGTTGAAAATAGGGTTTTGGGTCAAAATTTCGGTTTTGTGTCCAAATTAGGATTTTGGGTCAAAATTTAGGGTTTTGGGTCAAAATTTGGGTTTTGGGTCGAAATTAAGGTGTCGGCCTTTGAGTTAAAAAAAAGGGTTTTGGGACAAAAAAAGGGTTTGAATTAGGGTATTGGGTCTAAATTAGGGTTAGAATTAGGTTGTGGGTCTAAATTAGGGTTTTCGGTCAAAATTAGGGTTCTGGGTCAAATTTAGGGTTCTGGCTTAAATTTAGGGTTTAGGGTCAAAATTTAGGGTTTGGTAAATGGGGGGGGAAAGGGGGGGGGTGAATTAGGGTTTTGGGTCAAAGGGGTTAGAATTAGGTTGTGGGTCTAAATTAGGGTTTGGGTCAAAATTGGGTTGGGGTGGTAAATTTAGGATTTAGGGTCAAAATTTAGGGTTTTGGATTAAAATTTGGGTTCTGGGTTAAATCTAGGGTTTCGGGACAAAAATAGAGTTAGAATTAGGGTTTTGGTTAAAATTTAGGTTTGAGGATCAAAATTAGGGTTCAGGGTCAAAATTAGGGTTTAGGCTTTGAATTAGGGCTTTTGGTCAAAATTAGGGCTCTGGGTTATAATTTGGGTTGTGGGTCAAAATGTTGGTCAAAGAAAATTAGGTTTTGGATCAAATTTAGGGTTTTGGGTCAACATTAGGGTAATTTGGCTTTTGAGTTAAAAATAGGGTTTTGGGTCAAAATTTGGTTTTCCAATTAGGAAGAATTGAATTAGGTTTGGGTCTAAATTAGGTTTGGGTCAAAATTAGGTTTGGGTCAAATTTAGGGTTGTTAAATTTAGGGTTTAGGGTCAAATTTAGGTTTGGATTAAAATTTGGGTTAGGGTTAAATCTTGGGTTTTGGGACAAAAATAGGGTTAGAATTAGGGTTTTGGTTAAAATTTAGGGTTTAGGATCAAAATTAGGGTTCGGGTCAAAATTAGGGTTTAGGCTTTAATTAGGGTTTTGGTCAAAATTAGGGCTTTGGTTATAATTTGGGTTTTGGGTCAAAATTAGGTTAGGGTTTAATTAGGGTTTGGTCAAATTTGCAAATAGGTTTGAAATTAGGTTTTGGGTCAAATGGTTTGAATTAGGTTTTGGGTCAAAATTAGGTTTTGGATCAAATTTAGGGTTTTGTGTCAACATTAGGGTTTGAATTTGGCTTTGGGTTAAAAATAGGGTGGGTCAAAATTGGTTTGTGTCCAAATTAGGGTTTTGGGTCAAAATTTAGGGTTTTGGGTCAAAATTTGGGTTTTGGGTCAAATTAAGGTGTCGGCTTTGAGTTAAAGGGTTTGGGACAAAAAGGTTTGAATTAGGGTATTGGGTCTAAATTAGGGTTAAATTAGGTTTGGGTCTAAATTAGGGTTTTGGGTCAAAATTAGGGTTAGGGTCAAATTTAGGGTTTTGGGTCAACATTAGGGTTTAGGTTTGAATTTGGCTTTGAGTTAAAAATAGGGTTTGGGTCAAATTGTTTTGCCAAATTAGGTTTTGGTCAAAATTTGGGTTTGGGTCAAAATTTGGGTTTGGGTCGAAATTAGGTGTCGGGCTTTGAGTTAAAAGGTTTTGGGACAAAAGGGTTTGAATTAGGGTATTGGGTCTAAATTGGGTTAGAATTAGGTTGTGGGTCTAAATTAGGGTTTTGGGTCAAAATTAGGGTTAGGCGGAATTTAGGTTTAGGGTCAAAATTTAGGTTTTGGATTAAAATTTGGGTTATGGTTAAATTAGGGTTTTGGGACAAAATAGGGTTAGAATTAGGGTTTTGGTTAAAATTAGGTTGAGGATCATAGTTGGTAAAATAGGGTTTGGTTTAATTAGGGTTTTGGTCAAAATTTTAGTTAAATTTGGTTTTGGGTCAAAATTTGGTTTTGGGTCAATAGTTTTGGGTTAAAATTAGGTTTTGTCAAATTTAGGTTTTGGGTCAAATTAGGTTTGAATGTTTTGGTTAAAATAGGTTTTGGGTCAAATTTTGTATTTGAGGTATAGTTTGGGTTAAATTAGGTTTTGGGTCAAAATTAGGGTTTGGGTCAAATTTAGGTTTATTAAATTTAGGGTTTAGGGTCAAAATTTAGGGTTTTGGATTAAAATTTGGGTTAGGGTTAAATCTTGGGTTTCGGGACAAAAATAGGGAATTAGGGTTTTGGTTAAAATTTAGGGTTTAGGATCAAAATTAGGGTTCAGGGGTCAAAATTAGGGTTTAGGCTTTGAATTAGGGTTTTGGTCAAAATTAGGGCTCTAGGTTATAATTTGGGTTTTGGGTCAAAATTAGGGTTTAGGTTTGAATTAGGTTGGTCAAATTTTTGTCAAACAAAGAAAATAGGTTTAGGGAATTAGGGTTTTGGGTCAAAATTAGGTTTTGGATCAAATTTAGGGTTTGTGTCAACATTAGGGTTTGAATTTGGCTTTGAGTTAAAAATAGGGTTTTGGGTCAAAATCTCGGTTTGTGTCCAAATTAGGGTTTGGGTCAAAATTTAGGGTTTGGGTCAAAATTTGGGTTTGGGTCGAAATTAGGTGTCGGGCTTTGAGTTAAAGGTTTGGGACAAAAAGGTTTGAATTAGGGTATTGGGTCTAAATTAGGGTTAGAATTAGGTTGGGTCTAAATTAGGAGGGGGTCAAATTTAGGTTTTGGGTCAAATTAGGGTTTAGGTTAATTTGGCTTTGAGTTAAAATAGGGTTTGGGTCAAAATTGTTTGGTCCAAATTAGTTTTGGGTCAAAATTGGGTTTGGGTCAAAATTTGGGTTTTGGGTGAAATTAAGGTGTCGGCCTTTGAGTTAAAAAGGTTTTGGGACAAAAAGGTTTGAATTAGGGTATTGGGTCTAAATTAGGGTTAGAATTAGGTTGTGGGTCTAAATTAGGGTTTTGGGTCAAAATTAGGGTTAGGTCAAATTTGGTTTTATTTTGGTAAGGTTTGGTGAATGGGGGGGGCTTAGGTTTGGGTCAAATTTAGGTTTCTAAATTTAGGTTTAGGGTCAAAATTTAGGGTTTTGGATTAAAATTTGGGTTCGGGTTAAATCTAGGGTTTCGGGACAAAATAGAGTTAGAATTAGGGTTTTGGTTAAAATTAGGTTTAGGATCAAAATTAGGGTTCGTCAAAATTAGGGTTTAGGCTTTGAATTAGGGCTTTTGGTCAAATTAGGTTATAATTTTTTTGGGTCAAAATTTGGTTTTGGGTCAAATATCGGTTTTGGGTCAAAATTAGGTTTTGGATCAAATTTAGGGTTTTGGGTCAAAATTAGGGTTTAATTTGGCTATTGAGTTAAAAATAGGGTTTTGGGTCAAAATTGGTTTTTCAAATTAGGGTTTTGGGACAAAAGGTTTGAATTAGGTTTAGGGTTTGGGGTCAAAATTAGGTGCAAATTTAGGGTAGGAAATTTAGGGTTTAGGGTCAAAATTAAGTGTTTTGGATAAAAATTAGTGTTCTGGGTTAAATCTTGGGTTTGGGAAAAAAATAGGGTTAGAATTAGGGTTTTGTTTCAAATTTAGGGTTTAGGATCAAAATAAGGGTTCAGGGTCAAAATTAGGGTTTAGGCTTTGAATTAGGGTTTTCGTTCAAAATTAGGGCTCTAGGTTATAATTTGGGTTTTGGGTCAAAATTAGGGTTTAGGGTTTGAATTAGGGGTTTGGTCAAATTTGTTGGGTCAAAAGGTTTGGATCAATTAGGTTTGGGTCAAAATTAGGTTTAGGAATTAGGGTTTTGGGTCAAAATTAGGTTTTGGATCAAATTTAGGGTTTTGTGTCAACATTAGGGTTTGAATTTGGCTTTGAAAAAATAGGGTTTTGGGTCAAAATCTGGTTTGTGTCCAAATTAGGGTTTTGGGTCAAAATTTAGGGTTTGGGTCAAAATTTGGGTTTTGGGTCGAAATTAGGTGTCGGGCTTGAGTTAAAAAGGTTTGGGACAAAAAGGGTTTGAATTAGGGTATTGGGTCTAAATTAGGGTTAGAATTAGGTTGTGGGTCTAAATTAGGGTTTTGGGTCAAAATTAGGGTTAGGTCAAATTTAGGGTTTGGTCAACATTAGGGTTTAAGGTTTGAATTTGGCTTTGAGTTAAAATAGGGTTTTGGGTCAAAATTGGTTTGGTCCAAATTAGGATTTGGGTCAAAATTTAGGGTTTGGGTCAAAATTTGGGTTTGGGTCGAAATTAAGGTGTCGGCTTTGAGTTAAAAAAGGTTTGGGACAAAGTTTGAATTAGGGTATTGGGTCTAAATTAGGGTTAGAATTAGGTTGTGGGTCTAAATTAGGGTTTTGGTCAAAATTAGGTCAAATTTAGGTAAACAAATGAATCATTAATTTAGGTTTAGGGTCAAAATTTAGGGTTTGGATAAAATTTGGGTTTGGTTAAATCTAGGGTTTTGGGACAAAAATAGGGTTAGAATTAGGGTTTTGGTTAAAATTGGGTTTAGGATCAAAATTAGGTTTGGGGTCAAAATTAGGGTTTAGGCTTTGAATTAGGGCTTTTGGTCAAATGGGTTATAATTTTGGGTCAAAATTTGGTTTTGGGTCAAATATCGGTTGGGTTAAAATTAGGTTTTGGATCAAATTTAGGGTTTTGGGTCAACATTAGGGTTTGAATTTGGCTTTGAGTTAAAAATAGGGTTTTGGTCAAAATTTGGTTTTTCAAAATTAGGGTTTGGGAAAAAAGGGTTTGAATTAGTGTATTGGGTCTAAATTAGGTTTTTGGGTAAAAATTAGGGTCTGGGTCAAATTTAGGGTTAAATTAAATTTAGGGTTTAGGGTCAAAATTTAGGGTTTGGATTAAAATTTGGGTTAGGGTTAAATCTTGGGTTTTGGACAAAAATAGAGTTAGAATTAGGTTTTTGGTTAAAATTTAGGGTTTAGGATCAAAATAAGGGTTATGGTCAAAATTAGGGTTTAGGCTTTGAATTAGGGTTTTGGTCAAAATTAGGGCTCTAGGTTATAATTTGGGTTTTGGGTCAAAATTGGTTTAGGGTTTGAATTAGGTTTGGGTCAAATTTGGTTTGGGTCAAAAGTAATTAGGGTTTGGTCAAAATAGGTTTAGTTTAATTAGGGTTTGGGTCAAAATTAGGTTTTTGGATCAAATTTAGGGTTTTGTGTCAACATTAGGGTTTGAATTTGGCTTTTGAGGTAAAAATAGGGTTTTGGGTCAAAATTGGTTTGTGTCCAAATTAGGGTTTTGGGTCAAAATTTAGGGTTTTGGGTCAAAATTGGGTTTTGGGTAAATTAAGGTGTGGGCTTTGAGTTAAAAAGGTTTTGGGACAAAAAGGGTTTGAATTAGGGTATTGGGTCTAAATTAGGGTTAAATTAGGTTGTGGGTCTAAATTAGGGTTTTGGGTCAAAATTAGGTTAGGTCAAATCAACATTAGGGTTTAGGTTTGAATTTGGCTTTGAGTTGAAAATAGGGTTTTGGGTCAAATTTGGTCCAAATTAGGTTTGGGTAAAATTTAGGGTTTTGGGTCAAAATTTGGGTTTTGGGTGAAATTAGGTGTCGTTTGAGTTAAAAAGTGGGAAAAAAGGGTTTGAATTAGGGTATTGGGTCTAAATTAGTTAAATTAGGTTTGGGTCTAAAGGTCGGAGTGATGGGTAAATAATATGGGCATGGTCAGGCAAATTTGAAAATTTAGGGTTTAGGGTCAAAATTTAGGGTTTTGGATTAAAATTTGGGTTGTGTTAAATCTAGGGTTTCGGGACAAAAATAGGGTTAGAATTAGTGTTTTGGTTAAAATTTAGGGTTAAGGATCAAAATTAGGGTTCACGGTCAAAATTAGGGTTTAGGCTTTGAATTAGGGTTTTTGGTCAAAATTAGGCTTTGTTATAATTTGGTTTGGGTCAATTGGTCATGTTTTGTAAATATGGATCAAATTTGGTTTTGGGTCAACATTAGGGTTTGAATTTGGCTTTGAGTTAAAAATAGGGTTTGGGTCAAATTTGTTTCTATTAGTTTGGGTCTAAATTAGGTTTTGGGTCAAAATTAGGGTCGTCAAATTTAGGGTTAGGTTAAATTTAGGGTTTAGGTCAAAATTTAGGGTTTTGGATTAAAATTTGGGTTAGGGTTAAATCTTGGGTTTTGGACAAAAATAGGGTAGAATTAGGGTTTTGGTTAAAATTTAGGGTTTAGGATCAAAATAAGGGTTCGGGTCAAAATTAGGGTTTAGGCTTTGAATTAGGGTTTTCGGTCAAAATTAGGGCTCTAGGTTATAATTTGGGTTTTGGGTCAAAATTAGGGTGTTAATTAGGGTTTTGGGTCAAATTTTTGGGTCAAATTAGGTTTGGATCAAATTTAGGGTTTTGGGTCAAAATTAGGTTTGGTTGAATTAGGGTTTGGGTCAAAATTAGGTTTTGGATCAAATTTAGGTTTGTGTCAACATTAGGGTTTGAATTTGGCTTTGAGGTAAAAATAGGGTTTGGGTCAAAATCTCGGTTTGTGTCCAAATTAGGGTTTTGGGTCAAAATTTAGGGTTTGGGTCAAAATTTGGGTTTGGGTCGAAATTAGGTGTCGGCTTGAGTTAAAGGTTTTGGGACAAAAAAGGTTTGAATTAGGGTATTGGGTCTAAATTAGGGTTAGAATTAGGTTGTGGGTCTAAATTAGGGTTTGGGTCAAAATTAGGTTAGGTCAAATTTAGGGTTTTGTCACATTAGGGTTTTTGAATTTGGTTTGAGTTAAAATAGGGTTTGGGTAATTTGTTTGTGTCCAAATTAGGATTTTGGGTCAAAATTTAGGTTTTTCAAAATTTTTTGTAAATTAGTGTCGGTTTGAGTTAAATGGAATATTGTTTTGAATTAGGTATTGGGTCTAAATTGGTTGAATTAGTTGTGGGTCTAAATTAGGGTTTGGGTCAAAATTAGGTTTGTCAAATTTGGTTTTTTAAATTTAGGATTTAGGGTCAAAATTTAGGTTTTGGATTAAATTTGGGTTAAGTCTAGGTTTGGACAAAATAGGGTTAGAATTAGGGTTTTGGTTAAAATTAGGTTTAGGATCAAAATTAGGTAGGTCAAAATTAGGTTTAGGCTTTGAATTAGGGCTTTGGTCAAAATTAGGGTTTTGGGTTATAATTTTGGTTGGGGTCAAAATTTGGTTTTGGGTCAAATATTGGTTTGGGTCAAAATTAGGTTTGGATCAAATTTAGGTTTTGGGTCAACATTAGGGTTTGAATTTGGCTATTGAGTTAAAAATAGGGTTTTGGGTCAAAATTTGGTTTTTGCCAAATTAGGGTTTTGGGACAAAAAGGGTTTGAATTAGGTTGGGTCTAAAGTGGGTCAAAATTAGGGTCTGGGTCAAATTTAGGGTTACTTAAATTTAGGGTTTAGGGTCAAAATTTAGGGTTTTGGATTAAAATTTGGGTTCTGGGTTAAATCTTGGGTTTCGGGACAAAAATAGGGCTAGAATTAGGGTTTTGGTTAAAATTTAGGGTTTAGGATCAAAATAAGGGTTCAGGGTCAAAATTAGGGTTTAGGCTTTGAATTAGGGTTTTCGGTCAAAATTAGGGCTCTAGGTTATAATTTGGGTTTTGGGTCAAAATTAGGGTTTAGGGTTTGAATTAGGGTTTCGGGTCAAATTTCGGGTTTGGGTCAAAATTAGGTTTGGATCAATTTAGGTTTGGGTCAAATTAGGGTTTAGGCTAATTAGGTTTGGGTCAAAATTAGGTTTTGGATCAAATTTAGGGTTTTGTGTCAACATTAGGGTTTGAATTTGGCTTTGAGGTAAAAATAGGGTTTTGGGTCAAAATCTGGTTTGTGTCCAAATTAGGGTTTTGGGTCAAAATTTAGGGTTTTGGGTCAAAATTTGGGTTTGGGTCGAAATTAAGGTGTCGGGCTTGAGTTAAAAAGGGTTTTGGGACAAAAAGGGTTGAATTAGGGTATTGGGTCTCAATTAGGGTTAGAATTAGGTTGTGGGTCTAAATTAGGGTTTTGGGTCAAAATTAGGGTTAGGTCAAATTTAGGTTTTGGGTCAACATTAGGGTTTAAGGTTTGAATTTGGCTTTGAGTTGAAAATAGGGTTTTGGGTCAAAATTTGGTTTGTGTCCAAATTAGGATTTTGGGTCAAAATTTAGGTTTTGGGTCAAAATTTGGGTTTGGGTGAAATTAGGTGTCGGCTTGAGTTAAAAAGGTTTTGGGACAAAAAGGGTTTGAATTAGGTATTGGGTCTAAATTAGGTTGAATTAGGTCTAAATTGTTTTAAATTTAGAAGTTTGAATTAGGTATTGGGTCTAAATTGGGTTAGAATTAGGTTGTGGGTCTAAATTAGGTTTTGGGTCAAAATTAGGGTTTGGGTCAAATTTAGGTTCTAAATTTAGGATTTAGGGTCAAAATTTAGGGTTTTGGATTAAAATTTGGGTTAGGTTAACTCTAGGGTTTTGGACAAAATAGGGTTAGAATTAGGGTTTGGTTAAAATTAGGTTTAGGATCAAAATTAAGGTTCAGGGTCAAAATTAGGGTTTAGGCTTTGAATTAGGGCTTTTGGTCAAAATTAGGTTTATAATTTTTGGGTCAAATTTGTTTTGGGTCAAATATCGGGTATTGGGTCAAAATTAGGTTTCTGTATCAAATTTAGTGTTTTGGGTAAAAATTAGTGTTTGAATTTGGATATTGAGTTAAAATAGGGTTTTGGGTCAAATTTAAATTAGGGTTTTGGGACAAAAAGGTTTGAATTAGGTATTGGGTCTAAATTAGGTTTTGGGTCAAATTAGGGTCTGGTCAAATTTAGGTTTAGGTTTAGGGTCAAAATTTAGGGTTTTGGATTAAAATTTGGGTTCTGGGTTAAATCTTGGGTTTCGGGACAAAAATAGGGCTAGAATTAGGGTTTTGGTTAAAATTTAGGGTTTAGGATCAAAATAAGGGTTCAGGGTCAAAATTAGGGTTTAGGCTTTGAATTAGGGTTTTCGGTCAAAATTAGGGCTCTAGGTTATAATTTGGGTTTTGGGTCAAAATTAGGGTTTAGGGTTTGAATTAGGGTTTCGGGTCAAATTTCGGGTTTGGGTCAAAATTAGGTTTCTGGATCAAATTTAGGTTTTGGGTCAAAATTAGGGTTTAGGCTTTAATTAGGTTTTGGGTCAAAATTAGGTTTTGGATCAAATTTAGGTTTTGTGTCAACATTAGGGTTTGAATTTGGCTTTGAGGTAAAAATAGGGTTTGGGTCAAAATCTGGTTTGTGTCCAAATTAGGGTTTTGGGTCAAAATTTAGGGTTTTGGGTCAAAATTTGGGTTTGGTCGAAATTAAGGTGTCGGGCTTTGAGTTAAAGGGTTTTGGGACAAAAAGGGTTTGAATTAGGGATTGGGTCTAAATTAGGGTTAGAATTAGGTTGTGGGTCTAAATTAGGGTTTTGGGTCAAAATTAGGGTTAGGTCAAATTTAGGGTTTTGGGTCAACATTAGGGTTTAGGTTTAATTTGGCTTTGAGTTGAAAATAGGTTTTGGGTCAAAATTTGGTTTGTGTCCAAATTAGGATTTTGGGTCAAAATTTAGGTTTTGGGTAAAATTGGGTTTTGGGTGAAATTAAGGTGTCGGCCTTTGAGTTAAAAAGGTTTTGGGACAGGTTTGAATTAGGGTATTGGGTCTAAATTAGTTAGAATTAGGTTGTGGGTCTAAATTAGGGTTTTTCAAAATTAGTTTTTTTTTTTGTATTTGGTTTTTTTCGTTTGGACAAAAATAGGGTTAGATTAGGGTTTTGGTTAAAATAGGTTTAGGATCAAAATTAGGGTTCGGGTCAAAATTAGGTTTAGGCTTTGAATTAGGGCTTTTGGTCAAAATTAGGTTGTTATAAGGTCAAAATCAAATATCGGGTATTGGGTCAAAATTAGGTTTGGATCAAATTTAGGGTTTTGGGTCAACATTAGGGTTTGAATTTGGCTATTGAGTTAAAAATAGGGTTTGGGTCAAAATTTTTTTTCAAATTAGGTTTGGGACAAAAAGGTGAATTAGGTATTGGGTCTAAATTAGGGTTTTGGGTCAAAATTAGGGTCTGGTCAAATTTAGGGTTTGGCTAAATTTAGGTTTAGGGTCAAAATTTAGGGTTTTGGATTAAAATTTGGGTTAGGTTAAATCTTGGGTTTCGGGACAAAAATAGGGCTAGAATTAGGGTTTTGGTTAAAATTTAGGTTTAGGATCAAAATAAGGGTTCAGGTCAAAATTAGGGTTTAGGCTTTGAATTAGGGTTTTGGTCAAAATTAGGGCTCTAGGTTATAATTTGGGTTTTGGGTCAAAATTAGGTTTAGGTTGAATTAGGGTTTTGGTCAAATTTGGTTTGGGTCAAATTAGGTTTGATCAAATTTAGGTTGGGTCAAATTAGGTTTAGGCTTTGAATTAGGGTTTTGGGTCAAAATTAGGTTTTTGGATCAAATTTAGGGTTTTGTGTCAACATTAGGGTTTGAATTTGGCTTTTGATTTAAAAATAGGGTTTTGGGTCAAAATCTCGGTTTTGTGTCCAAATTAGGGTTTTGGGTCAAAATTTGGGTTTTGGGTCGAAATTTGGGTTTTGGGTCGAAATTAAGGTGTCGGGCTTTGAGTTAAAAAAGGGTTTTGGGACAAAAAGGTTTGAATTAGGGTATTGGGTCTAAATTAGGGTTAGAATTAGGTTGTGGGTCTAAATTAGGTTTTGGGTCAAAATTAGGGTTATCAAATTTAGGGTTTGGGTCAACATTAGGGTTTAAGGTTTGAATTTGGCTTTGAGTTGAAAATAGGGTTTGGTCAAAATTTGGTTTGTGGCCAAATTATGTTTTTGGGTTAAAATTTAGGGTTTTGGGTCAAAATTTGGGTTTTGGGTCGAAATTAAGGTGTCGGCCTTTGAGTTAAAGGTTTTGGGACAAAGGGTTTGAATTAGGGTATTGGGTCTAAATTAGTTAGAATTAGGTTGTGGGTCTAAATTAGGGTTTTCTCAAAATTAGGTTGTCAAATTTAGGTTTTATGGTTGGGGTTGTTTTAATGTTTTCAATTGATTAGGATTTAGGGTCAAAATTTAGGGTTTTGGATTAAAATTTGGGTTCTGGGTTAAATCTAGGGTTTCGGGACAAAAATAGAGTTAGAATTAGGGTTTTGGTTAAAATTTAGGTTTGAGGATCAAAATTAGGGTTCAGGGTCAAAATTAGGGTTTAGGCTTTGAATTAGGGCTTTTGGTCAAAATTAGGGCTCTGGGTTATAATTTTGGTTGTGGGTCAAAATTTCGGTTTTGGGTCAAATATCGGGTATTGGGTCAAAATTAGGTTTCTGGATCAAATTTAGGGTTTTGGGTCAACATTAGGGTTTGAATTTGGCTATTGAGTTAAAAATAGGGTTTTGGGTCAAAATTTCGGTTTTCTGTCCAAATTAGGGTTTTGGGACAAAAAAAGGGTTTGAATTAGGGTATTGGGTCTAAATTAGGTTGAATCGTCAAATTTAGGGTTCCTAAATTTAGGGTTTAGGGTCAAAATTTAGGGTTTTGGATTAAAATTTGGGTTCTGGGTTAAATCTTGGGTTTCGGGACAAAAATAGGGCTAGAATTAGGGTTTTGGTTAAAATTTAGGGTTTAGGATCAAAATAAGGGTTCAGGGTCAAAATTAGGGTTTAGGCTTTGAATTAGGGTTTTCGGTCAAAATTAGGGCTCTAGGTTATAATTTGGGTTTTGGGTCAAAATTAGGGTTTAGGGTTTGAATTAGGGTTTCGGGTCAAATTTCGGGTTTGGGTCAAAATTAGGTTTCTGGATCAAATTTAGGGTTTTGGGTCAAAATTAGGGTTTAGGCTTTGAATTAGGGTTTTGGGTCAAAATTAGGTTTTTGGATCAAATTTAGGGTTTTGTGTCAACATTAGGGTTTGAATTTGGCTTTTGAGGTAAAAATAGGGTTTGGGTCAAAATCTCGGTTTTGTCCAAATTAGGGTTTTGGGTCAAAATTTAGGGTTTGGGTCAAAATTTGGGTTTGGGTCGAAATTAAGGTGTCGGGTTGAGTTAAAAAAAAAGGGTTTTGGGTCAAAAAAAGGGTTTGAATTAGGGTATTGGATCTAAATTAGGGTTAGAATTAGGTTGTGGGTCTAAATTAGGGTTTTGGGTCAAAATTAGGTTTCTGGATCAAATTTAGGGTTTTGGGTCAACATTAGGGTTTGAATTTGGCTTTTGAGTTGAAAATAGGGTTTTGGGTCAAAATTTGGTTTGTGTCCAAATTAGGTTTTGGGTCAAAATTTAGGGTTTTGGGTCAAAATTTGGGTTTTGGGTCGAAATGAGGGTTTCGGCCTTTGAGTTAAAAGGTTTGGGACAAAAGGGTTGTAAATGGTGGGGTTTGAATTAGGTATTGGGTCTAAATTGGGTTAGAATTAGGTTGTGGGTCTAAATTAGGGTTTGGGTCAAAATTAGGGTTGGGTCAAATTTAGGGTTATCTAAATTTAGGATTTAGGGTCAAAATTTAGGTTTGGATTAAAATTTGGGTTAGGTTAAATCTAGGGTTTGGGACAAAAATAGGGTTAGAATTAGGGTTTGGTTAAAATTAGGTTTAGGATCAAAATTAGGTTCGTCAAAATTAGGGTTTAGGCTTTGAATTAGGGCTTTTGGTCAAAATTAGGTTTGGGTTATAATTTGGGTCAAATTGGTTTTGGGTCAAATTTCGGGGTTTGGGTCAAAATTAGGTTTTGGATCAAATAGGGTTTGGGTCAACATTAGGGTTTGAATTTGGCTATTGAGTTAAAAATAGGGTTTGGGTCAAAATTGTTTTTCAAATTAGGGTTTTGGGACAAAAAGGGTTTGAATTAGGGTATTGGGTCTAAATTAGGTTTTGGGTCAAAATTAGGGTCTGGTCAAATTTAGGTTAAATTTAGTGTTTAGGGTCAAAATTTAGGCTTTTAGATTAAAATTTGGGTTAAATCTTGGGTTTCGGGACAAAAATAGGGCTAGAATTAGGGTTTTGGTTAAAATTTAGGGTTTAGGATCAAAATAAGGGTTCAGGGTCCAAATTAGGTTTTAGGCTTTGAATTAGGGTTTTCGGTCAAAATTAGGGCTCTAGGTTATAATTTGGGTTTTGGGTCAAAATTAGGGTTTAGGGTTTGAATTAGGGTTTCGGGTCAAATTTCGGGTTTGGGTCAAAATTAGGTTTCTGGATCAAATTTAGGGTTTTGGGTCAAAATTAGGGTTTAGGCTTTGAATTAGGGTTTTGGGTCAAAATTAGGTTTTTGGATCAAATTTAGGGTTTTGTGTCAACATTAGGGTTTGAATTTGGCTTTTGAGTTAAAAATACGGTTTTGGGTCAAAATCTCGGTTGTGTCCAAATTAGGGTTTTTGGTCAAAATTTAGGGTTTGGGTCAAAATTTGGGTTTTGGGTCGAAATTAAGGTGTCGGGCTTTGAGTTAAAATAAAGGGTTTTGGAACAAAAAGGAATTAGGTATTGGGTCTTAATTTGGGTTATAATTTGGTTGTGGGTCTAAATTAGGGTATTGGGTCAAAATTAGGTTTTGGTCAAATTTAGGGTTTGGTCAAATTAGGGTTTGGTTAATTTTGAGTTAAGTTTGCTGTTGCCATTAGTTTTGTATTTAGGGTTTTGGGTCAAAATTTGGGTTTGGGTAAATTAGTGTGTTGAGTTAAATGTTATTGGTATTGGGTCTAAATTGGGGTTAGAATTAGGTTGTGGGTCTAAATTAGGGTTTTGGGTCAAAATTAGGGTTCTGGGTCAAATTTAGGGTTCTGGCTTAAATTTAGGATTTAGGGTCAAAATTTCGGGTTTTGGATTAAAATTTGGGTTCTGGGTTAACTCTAGGGTTTCGGGACAAAAATAGGGTTAGAATTAGGGTTTTGGTTAAAAATTAGGGTTTAGGATCAAAATTAGGGTTCAGGGTCAAAATTAGGGTTTAGGCTTTGAATTAGGGCTTTTGGTCAAAATTAGGGCTCTGGGTTATAATTTTGGCTGTGGGTCAAAATTTCGGTTTTGGGTCAAATATCGGGTATTGGGTCAAAATTAGGTTTCTGGATCAAATTTAGGGTTTTGGGTCAACATTAGGGTTTGAATTTGGCTATTGAGTTAAAAATAGGGTTTTGGGTCAAAATTTCGGTTTTCTGTCCAAATTAGGGTTTTGGGACAAAAAAAGGGTTTGAATTAGGGTATTGGGTCTAAATTAGGGTTTTGGGTCAAAATTAGGGTCCTGGGTCAAATTTAGGGTTCTGGCTTAAATTTAGGGTTTAGGGTCAAAATTTAGGGTTTTGGATTAAAATTTGGGTTCTGGGTTAAATCTTGGGTTTCGGGACAAAAATAGGGCTAGAATTAGGGTTTTGGTTAAAATTTAGGGTTTAGGATCAAAATAAGGGTTCAGGGTCAAAATTAGGGTTTAGGCTTTGAATTAGGGTTTTCGGTCAAAATTAGGGCTCTAGGTTATAATTTGGGTTTTGGGTCAAAATTAGGGTTTAGGGTTTGAATTAGGGTTTCGGGTCAAATTTCGGGTTTGGGTCAAAATTAGGGTTTAGGCTTTGAATTAGGGTTTTGGGTCAAAATTAGGTTTTTGGATCAAATTTAGGGTTTTGTGTCAACATTAGGGTTTGAATTTGGCTTTTGAGGTAAAAATAGGGTTTTGGGTCAAAATCTCGGTTTTGTGTCCAAATTAGGGTTTTGGGTCAAAATTTAGGGTTTTGGGTCAAAATTTGGGTTTTGGGTCGAAATTAAGGTGTCGGGCTTTGAGTTAAAAAAAGGGTTTTGGGACAAAAAGGTTTGAATTAGGGTATTGGGTCTAAATTAGGTTAGAATTAGGTTAGGGTCTAAATTAGGTTTTGGGTCAAAATTAGGTTAGGGTCAAATTTAGGGTTTTGGGTCAACATTAGGGTTTAAGGTTTGAATTTGGCTTTGAGTTGAAATAGGGTTTTGGGTCAAAATTTGGTTTGTGTCAAATTAGGTTTTGGTCAAAATTTAGGTTTTGGGTCAAAATTGGGTTTGGGTGAAATTAGGTGTCGGCTTGAGTTAAAAGTTTGGGAAAGGGTTTGAATTAGGTATTGGGTCTAAATTAGGTTAGAATTAGGTTGGGGTCTAAATTAGTTTTTCAAATTGGTCAAATTTAGGGTTCTGGCTTAAATTTAGGATTTAGGGTCAAAATTTAGGGTTTTGGATTAAAATTTGGGTTCTGGGTTAAATCTAGGGTTTCGGGACAAAAATAGAGTTAGAATTAGGGTTTTGGTTAAAATTTAGGTTTGAGGATCAAAATTAGGGTTCAGGGTCAAAATTAGGGTTTAGGCTTTGAATTAGGGCTTTTGGTCAAAATTAGGGCTCTGGGTTATAATTTTGGTTGTGGGTCAAAATTTCGGTTTTGGGTCAAATATCGGGTATTGGGTCAAAATTAGGTTTCTGGATCAAATTTAGGGTTTTGGGTCAACATTAGGGTTAGTATTGAGTTAAAAATAGGGTTTTGGGTCAAAATTTCGGTTTT
This sequence comes from Sophora flavescens, assembly GCA_030762895.1. NCBI lineage: Eukaryota > Viridiplantae > Streptophyta > Magnoliopsida > Fabales > Fabaceae > Sophora > Sophora flavescens. The sequence goes on along the minus strand of JAUPTC010000011.1, from coordinate 7,266,103 downwards.
CTGTCCAAATTAGGGTTTTGGGACAAAAAAACGGTTTGAATTAGGGTATTGGGTCTAAATTAGGGTTTTGGGTCAAAATTAGGGTCCTGGGTCAAATTTAGGGTTCTGGCTTAAATTTAGGGTTTAGGGTCAAAATTTAGGGTTTTGGATTAAAATTTGGGTTCTGGGTTAAATCTTGGGTTTCGGGACAAAAATAGGGCTAGAATTAGGGTTTTGGTTAAAATTTAGGGTTTAGGATCAAAATAAGGGTTCAGGGTCAAAATTAGGGTTTAGGCTTTGAATTAGGGTTTTCGGTCAAAATTAGGGCTCTAGGTTATAATTTGGGTTTTGGGTCAAAATTAGGGTTTAGGGTTTGAATTAGGGTTTCGGGTCAAATTTCGGGTTTGGGTCAAAATTAGGTTTCTGGATCAAATTTAGGGTTGGGTCAAAATTAGGTTTAGGCTTTGAATTAGGGTTTGGGTCAAAATTAGGTTTTGGATCAAATTTAGGGTTTTGTGTCAACATTAGGGTTTGAATTTGGCTTTGAGGTAAAAATAGGGTTTTGGGTCAAAATCTGGTTTGTGTCCAAATTAGGGTTTTGGGTCAAAATTTAGGGTTTTGGGTCAAAATTGGGTTTGGGTCGAAATTAAGGTGTCGGCTTTGAGTTAAAGGGTTTTGGGACAAAAAGTTTGAATTAGGTATTGGGTCTAAATTAGGTGATTAGGTTGGGTCTAAATTAGGGTTTTGGGTCAAAATTAGGTTTTGGTCAAATTTGAACTTAGGGTTTAGGTTGAATTGGCTTTGAGTTAAAATAGGGTTTGGGTAAAATTGTTTGTGTCCAAATTAGATTTGGGTCAAAATTTAGGGTTTGGGTCAAAATTGGGTTTGGGTGAAATTAAGGTGTCGGCTTGAGTTAAAAAGGTTTGGGACAAAAAGGTTTAATTAGGTTGGTCTAATAGAGGAAGCGAGTTAAAATAGGTATTGGGTCTAAATTGGGTTAGAATTAGGTTGTGGGTCTAAATTAGGGTTTGGGTCAAAATTAGGTTAGGGTCAAATTTGGGTTAAAATTTAGGATTTAGGGTCAAAATTTAGGTTTTGGATTAAAATTTGGGTTAGGGTTAAATCTAGGGTTTGGGACAAAAATAGGGTTAGAATTAGGGTTTTGGTTAAAATTAGGTTTAGGATCAAAATTAGGGTTCGTCAAAATTAGGTTTAGGCTTTGAATTAAGGCTTATGGTCAAAATTACCGCTAACGGATATAATTTTGGCTGTGGGTCAAAATTTCGGTTTTGGGTCAAATATCGGGTATTGGGTCAAAATTAGGTTTCTGGATCAAATTTAGGGTTTTGGGTCAACATTAGGGTTTGAATTTGGCTATTGAGTTAAAAATAGGGTTTTGGGTCAAAATTTCGGTTTTCTGTCCAAATTAGGGTTTTGGGACAAAAAAAGGGTTTGAATTAGGGTATTGGGTCTAAATTAGGGTTTTGGGTCAAAATTAGGGTCCTGGGTCAAATTTAGGGTTCTGGCTTAAATTTAGGGTTTAGGGTCAAAATTTAGGGTTTTGGATTAAAATTTGGGTTCTGGGTTAAATCTTGGGTTTCGGGACAAAAATAGGGCTAGAATTAGGGTTTTGGTTAAAATTTAGGGTTTAGGATCAAAATAAGGGTTCAGGGTCAAAATTAGGGTTTAGGCTTTGAATTAGGGTTTTCGGTCAAAATTAGGGCTCTAGGTTATAATTTGGGTTTTGGGTCAAAATTAGGGTTTAGGGTTTGAATTAGGGTTTCGGGTCAAATTTCGGGTTTGGGTCAAAATTAGGTTTCTGGATCAAATTTAGGGTTTTGGGTCAAAATTAGGGTTTAGGCTTTGAATTAGGGTTTTGGGTCAAAATTAGGTTTTTGGATCAAATTTAGGGTTTTGTGTCAACATTAGGGTTTGAATTTGGCTTTTGAGGTAAAAATAGGGTTTTGGGTCAAAATCTCGGTTTTGTGTCCAAATTAGGGTTTTGGGTCAAAATTTAGGGTTTTGGGTCAAAATTTGGGTTTTGGGTCGAAATTAAGGTGTCGGGCTTTGAGTTAAAAAAAGGGTTTTGGGACAAAAAAAGGGTTTGAATTAGGGTATTGGGTCTAAATTAGGGTTAGAATTAGGTTGTGGGTCTAAATTAGGGTTTTGGGTCAAAATTAGGGTTCTGGGTCAAATTTAGGGTTTTGGGTCAACATTAGGGTTTAAGGTTTGAATTTGGCTTTTGAGTTGAAAATAGGGTTTTGGGTCAAAATTTCGGTTTTGTGTCCAAATTAGGATTTTGGGTCAAAATTTAGGGTTTTGGGTCAAAATTTGGGTTTTGGGTCGAAATTAAGGTGTCGGCCTTTGAGTTAAAAAAAAGGGTTTGGGGACAAAAAAAGGGTTTGAATTAGGGTATTGGGTCTAAATTGGGGTTAGAATTAGGTTGTGGGTCTAAATTAGGGTTTTAAATGGTTGGTAATAGGAAATAGGTTTGCAAAATTTGGTTGGAAATAGTATTGGGTCTAAATGGGAGAATAGGTTGTGGGTCTAAATTAGGGTTTGGGTCAAATTAGGTTTGGGTCAAATTTAGGTTATTAAAATTAGGATATAGGGTCAAAATTTAGGTTTTGGATTAAAATTTGGGTTAGGGTTAACTCTAGGGTTTCGGTACAAAAATAGAGTTAGAATTAGGGTTTTGGTTAAAATTTAGGTTTGAGGATCAAAATTAGGGTTCAGGGTCAAAATTAGGGTTTAGGCTTTGAATTAGGGCTTTTGGTCAAAATTAGGGCTCTGGGTTATAATTTTGGTTGTGGGTCAAAATTTCGGTTTTGGGTCAAATATCGGGTATTGGGTCAAAATTAGGTTTCTGGATCAAATTTAGGGTTTTGGGTCAACATTAGGGTTTGAATTTGGCTATTGAGTTAAAAATAGGGTTTGGGTCAAACATTAGGTTTGGGACAAAAAGTTGAATTAGGTTTTGGGTCTAAATTAGGTTTTGGGTCAAAATTAGGGTCAATAGGTTTAAATTTAGGGTTTAGGTCAAAATTTAGGTTTGGATTAAAATTTGGGTTCGGTTAAATCTTGGGTTTGGACAAAAATAGGGCTAGAATTAGGGTTGGTTAAAATTTAGGGTTTAGGATCAAAATAAGGGTTCGGTCAAAATTAGGGTTTAGGCTTTGAATTAGGGTTTTGGTCAAAATTAGGGCTCTAGGTTATAATTTGGGTTTTGGGTCAAAATTAGGTTTAGGGTTTGAATTAGGGTTTTGGTCAAATTTGGTTTGGGTCAAAATTAGGTTTGGATCAATTTAGGTTTGGGTCAAAATTAGGTTTAGGCTTTGAATTAGGTTTTGGGTCAAAATTAGGTTTTGGATCAAATTTAGGGTTTTGTGTCAACATTAGGGTCTGAATTTGGCTTTTGAGTTAACAATAGGGTTTTGGGTGAAAATCTCGGGTTTGTGTCCAAATTAGGGTTTTGGGTCAAAATTTAGGGTTTTGGGTCAAAATTTGGGTTTTGGGTCAAATTAGGTGTCGGGCTTTGAGTTAAAAAGGGTTTTGGGACAAAAAGGTTTGAATTAGGGTATTGGGTCTAAATTAGGTTAGAATTAGGTTATGGGTCTAAATTAGGTTTTGGGTCAAAATTAGGTTAGGTCAAATTTAGGTTTTGTCAACATTAGGTTTAAGGTTAATTGGCTTTAGTTAAATAGGTTTGTCAAATTTTTTGTCAAATTAGGTTTTGTAAAATTTAGGTTTGGGTCAAAATTTGGGTTTTGGGTAAATTAGGTGTCGCTTTGAGTTAAAAAGTGGGACAAGGGTTTGAATTAGGGTATTGGGTCTAAATTAGGTTAGAATTAGGTTGGGGTCTAAATTAGGGTTTTAAATTTTAGGTAATGGTTAATTTAGTATTAGGATTTAGGGTCAAATTGGTTTGGTTAAATTTGGGTTGGTTAAATCTAGGTTTTGACAAAATAGGGTTAGAATTAGGTTTTGGTTAAAATTAGGTTTAGGATCAAAATTAGGGTTGGTTAGGGTTTAGGCTTTGAATTAGGGCTTTTGGTCAAAATTAGGGTTTGGGTTATAATTTTGGTTGGGTCAAAATTTCGGTTTTGGGTCAAATATAGGGTATTGGGTCAAAATTAGGTTTCTGGATCAAATTTAGGGTTTTGGGTCAACATTAGGGTTTGAATTTGTCTATTGAGTTAAAAATAGGTATTTGGGTCAAAATTTCGGTTTTCCAAATAGGGTTTGGGACAAAAAGGAATTAGGTTTGGGTCTAAATTAGGGTTTTGGGTCAAAATTAGGGTCCTGGGTCAAATTTAGGGTTCTGGCTTAAATTTAGGGTTTAGGGTCAAAATTTAGGGTTTTGGATTAAAATTTGGGTTCTGGGTTAAATCTTGGGTTTCGGGACAAAAATAGGGCTAGAATTAGGGTTTTGGTTAAAATTTAGGTTTAGGATCAAAATAAGGGTTCGGGTCAAAATTAGGGTTTAGGCTTTGAATTAGGGTTTTCGGTCAAAATTAGGCTCTAGGTTATAATTTGGGTTTTGGGTCAAAATTAGGGTTTAGGGTTTGAATTAGGGTTTGGTCAAATTTGGTTTGGGTCAAAATTAGGTTTGATCAAATTTAGGTTTGGGTCAAATAGGGGCTTTGAATTAGGGTTTTGGGTCAAAATTAGGTTTTGGATCAAATTTAGGGTTTTGTGTCAACATTAGGGTTTGAATTTGGCTTTGAGGTAAAAATAGGGTTTTGGGTCAAAATCTCGGTTTGTGTCAAATTAGGTTTTGGTAAATAAATTAGGTGTCGGCTTGAGTTAAAGGTTTGGGACAAAAGTTTGAATTAGGTATTGGGTCTAAATTAGGTTAGAATTAGGTTGTGGGTCTAAATTAGGGTTTTGGGTCAAAATTAGGTTAGTCAAATTTAGGTTTGGGTCAACATTAGGGTTTAAGGTTTGAATTTGGCTTGAGTTGAAAATAGGGTTTTGGGTCAAATTTGTTTGTGTCAAATTAGGTTTTGGTCAAAATTTAGGTTTTGGGTCAAAATTGGGTTTGGTCGAAATTAAGGTGTCGGCTTTGAGTTAAAAAGGTTTTGGGACAAAGGTTTGAATTAGGTATTGGGTCTAAATGAAGGGTCTAAATGGTAGGAGGCAAGGGTTAGAATTAGGTTGGGTCTAAATAGGTGGTCAAAATTAGGGTTAGGGTCAAATTTAGGGTTCTGGTTAAATTTAGTATTTATGTTCAAAATTTCGGGTTTAGGATTAAAATTTGGGTTAAGTTAATCTAGGGTTTGGACAAAAATAGAGTTAGAATTAGGGTTTTGGTTAAAATTAGGTTTGAGGATCAAAATTAGGGTTCAGGGTCAAAATTAGGGTTTAGGCTTTGAATTAGGGCTTTTGGTCAAAATTAGGGCTCTGGGTTATAATTTTGGCTGTGGGTCAAAATTTCGGTTTTGGGTCAAATATCGGGTATTGGGTCAAAATTAGGTTTCTGGATCAAATTTAGGGTTTTGGGTCAACATTAGGGTTTGAATTTGGCTATTGAGTTAAAAATAGGGTTTTGGGTCAAAATTTCGGTTTTCTGTCCAAATTAGGGTTTTGGGACAAAAAAAGGGTTTGAATTAGGGTATTGGGTCTAAATTAGGGTTTTGGGTCAAAATTAGGGTCCTGGGTCAAATTTAGGGTTCTGGCTTAAATTTAGGGTTTAGGGTCAAAATTTAGGGTTTTGGATTAAAATTTGGGTTCTGGGTTAAATCTTGGGTTTCGGGACAAAAATAGGGCTAGAATTAGGGTTTTGGTTAAAATTTAGGGTTTAGGATCAAAATAAGGGTTCAGGGTCAAAATTAGGGTTTAGGCTTTGAATTAGGGTTTTCGGTCAAAATTAGGGCTCTAGGTTATAATTTGGGTTTTGGGTCAAAATTAGGGTTTAGGGTTTGAATTAGGGTTTCGGGTCAAATTTCGGGTTTGGGTCAAAATTAGGTTTCTGGATCAAATTTAGGGTTTTGGGTCAAAATTAGGGTTTAGGCTTTGAATTAGGGTTTTGGGTCAAAATTAGGTTTTTGGATCAAATTTAGGGTTTTGTGTCAACATTAGGGTTTGAATTTGGCTTTTGAGGTAAAAATAGGGTTTTGGGTCAAAATCTCGGTTTTGTGTCCAAATTAGGGTTTTGGGTCAAAATTTAGGTTTGGGTCAAAATTGGGTTTGGGTCGAAATTAAGGTGTCGGCTTGAGTTAAAGGGTTTTGGGACAAAAAGGTTTGAATTAGGGTATTGGGTCTAAATTAGGGTTAGAATTAGGTTGTGGGTCTAAATTAGGGTTTTGGGTCAAAATTAGGGTTAGGTCAAATTTAGGTTTGGGTAACATTAGTTTAAGGTTTGAATTTGCTTTGAGTTGAAAATAGGTTTGGGTCAAATTGGTTTGGTCAAATTAGTTTTGGGTAAAATTTAGGGTTTTGGTCAAAATTGGTTTTGGGTCGAAATTAGGTGTCGCTTTGAGTTAAAGGTTTGGGACAAAAAGGGTTTGAATTAGGGTATTGGGTCTAAATTAGGGTTATAATTAGGTTTGGTCTAAATTAGGTTTTTCAAAGTTGTAAGGTAAGGTAAAATGTGGTTGGTCTAAATTAGTTTTCAAAATTAGGTTTGTCAAATTTAGGTTTTTAGGATTTAGGGTCAAAATTTAGGGTTTTGGATTAAAATTTGGGTTCTGGGTTAAATCTAGGGTTTCGGGACAAAAATAGAGTTAGAATTAGGGTTTTGGTTAAAATTTAGGTTTGAGGATCAAAATT
>JAUPTC010000011.1:7185600-7258853 GCA_030762895.1 Sophora flavescens | reverse complement strand
TATTTTAGGTCAAAATTTTGGTTTGGGTCCAAATTACGGTTTTGGGTCCAATTTAGGGTTTAGGATCAAAATTAGGGTTTAGGGTCTATTAGGGTTAGAATTAGGGTTTGTAATTAAGGGTTGTGGGTTAAAATTAGGTTTGGGTTATAATTAGGTTTTGGGTCAAAATTTGGGTTTTGGGATCAAATTTGGGTTTAAATTTAGGTTTTAGGTCAAAATTAGGGTTTGAATTAGGGTTTTACGTTAAAATTAGGGTTTGGGTGAGGTCAAATTTAGGGTTTTGGGTCAAAAATAGGGTTGAATTAGGGTTTTGGGTAAAATTAGGGTTTTGGGTCAAAATTTCGTTTTTGAGTCAAAATTTCGGTTTTGAGCCCAAATTAGGGTTTTGGGTCCAAATTAGGGTTTAGGGGTTGAATTAGGGTTTTGGGTACAAATTCGGGTTTTGGGTCAAATTCGGGGGTTCCTTGCAAATTTAGGGTTTTCGGTCAACATTAGGGTTTAGGGTTTGAATTTTGGTTTTGAGTTAAAAATAGGGTTTTGGGTTAAAAATAGGGTAAGAATTAGGGTTTTGCTTTAAAATTAGGGTTTAGGGTCAAAGATAGGGTTCAAATTAGGGCTTTAGATTGGAGTTAGGGGGTGTTTGGGTCTAAATTGGGTTTTGGGTTATTTTAGGTCAAAATTTCGGTTTTGGGTCCAAATTAGGGTTTTGGTTCAAATTTAGGGTTTGGGATCAAAATTAGGGTTTAGGGTCAAAATTAGGGTTTAGGCTTTGAATTATGGTTATGGGTCTAAATTAGGGTTTTGGGTTAGAATTAGGGTTTTGGGTCAAAATTAGGGCTTTGGTTTATAATTTGGGTTTTGGGTCAGAATTAGGGTTTTGGGTCAAAATTAGGGTTAAGGTTTTGAATTAGGGTTTTGGGTCAAATTTCGGGTTTTGGGTCAAAAATAGGTTTCTGGATCAAATTTAGGGTTTTGGGTCAACATTAGGGTTTGAATTTGGCTTTTGAGTTAAAAATAGTATTTTGGGTCAAAATTTTGGTTTTGTCCAAATTACGGTTTTGGGTCAAAATTTGGGTTTTGGGTCGAAATTAAGGTGTCGGGCTTTGAGTTAAAAAAAAGGGTTTTGGGACAAAAAAAGGGTTTGAATTAGGGTATTGGGTCTAAATTAGGGTTCGAATTAGGTTGTGGGTCAAAATTAGGGTTTTGGGTCAAAATTAGGGTTCTGGGTCAAATTTAGGGTTTTGGGTCAACATTAGGGTTTAAGGTTTGAATTTGGCTTTTGAGTTAAAAATAGGGTTTTGGGTCAAAATTTCGGTTTTGTGTCCAAATTAGGGTTTTGGGTCAAAATTTGGGTTTTGGGTCGAAATTAAGGTGTCGGGCTTTGAGTTAAAAAAAAGGGTTTGAATTAGGGTATTGGGTCTAAATTGGGGTTAGAATTAGGTTGTGGGTCTAAATTAGGGTTTTGGGTCAAAATTAGGGTTCTGGGTCAAATTTAGGGTTCTGGCTTAAATTTAGGATTTAGGGTCAAAATTTCGGGTTTTGGATTAAAATTTGGGTTCTGGGTTAACTCAAGGGTTTCGGGACAAAAATAGGGTTAGAATTAGGGTTTTGGTTAAAAATTAGGGTTTAGGATCAAAATTAGGGTTCAGGGTCAAAATTAGGGTTTCGGGTCAGAATTAGGGTTTTGGGTCAAAATTAGGGCTCTGTGTTATAATTTGGGTTTTGGGGTCAAAATTTCGGTTTTGGGTCAAAATTAGGGTATTAATTAGGGTTTTGGGTCAAAATTAGGGTTTTGGGTCAAAATTAGGGTTCTGGGTCAAATTTAGGGTTCTGGGTCAACATTAGGGTTTGAATTTGGCTTTTGAGTTAAAAATAGGGTTTAGGGTCAAATTAGGGTTTTGGTCGAAATTAAGGTGTCGGGCTTTGAGTTAAAAAAAGGGTTTTTGGACAAAAAAAAGGTTTTGAATTAGGGTATTGGGTCAAATGGGTTGAATTAGGTTGTGGGTCAAAATTAGGGTTTTGGGTCAAAATTAGGGTTCTGGGTCAAATTTAGGGTTTTGGGTCAACATTAGGGTTTAAGGTTTGAATTTGGCTTTTGAGTTAAAAATAGGGTTTTGGGTCAAAATCTCGGTTTTGTGTCCAAATTAGGGTTTTGGGTCAAAATTTAGGGTTTTGGGTCAAAATTTGGGTTTTGGGTCGAAATTAAGGTGTCGGGCTTTGAGTTAAAAAAAGGGTTTTGGGACAAAAAAAGGGTTTGAATTAGGGTATTGGGTCTAAATTAGGGTTAGAATTAGGTTGTGGGTCTAAATTAGGGTTTTGGGTCAAAATTAGGGTTCTGGGTCAAATTTAGGGTTTAGGGTCAAAATTTAGGGTTTTGGATTAAAATTTGGGTTCTGGGTTAAATCTAGGGTTTCGGGACAAAAATAGGGTTAGAATTAGGGTTTTGGTTAAAATTTAGGGTTTAGGATCAAAATTAGGGTTCAGGGTCAAAATTAGGGTTTTGGTTTTGAATTAGGGTTTTTGGTCAAAATTAGGGCTCTGGGTTATAATTTGGGTTGTGGGTCAAAATTTCGGTTTTGGGTTAAAATTAGGGTTTAGGGTTTGAATTAGGGTTTTGGGTCAAATTTCGGGTTTTGGGTCAAAATTAGGTTTCTGGATCAAATTTAGGGTTTTGGGTCAAAAGGAGGGTAAGAATTAGGGTTTTTCGTTAACATTAGGGTTTAGGGTCAAAATAGGGTTCTTTTCTAAAATAGGGTTCGAATTAGGGTTTTGGATCAGAATTAGGGTTTTTGGTCTAAATTTGGGTTTTGGGTCAAATTAGGGCTTTGGGTTATTTTAGGTCAAAATTTCGGTTTTGGGTCCAAATTACGGTTTTGGGTCCAATTTAGGGTTTAGGATCAAAATTAGGGTTTAGGGTCAAAATTAGGGTTTAGGCTTTGAATTAGGGTTGTGGGTGTAAATTAGGGTTTTGGGTCAGAATTACGGTTTTGGGTCAAAATTAGGGGATCAAATTTGGGTTTAAATTAGGGTTTTAGGTCAAAATTAGGGTTTGAATTAGGGTTTTACGTTAAAATTAGGGTTTAGGGTCAAAAATAGGGTTCTGGGTCAAATTTAGGGTTTTAGGTCAAAAATAGGGTTCGAAATAGGGTTTTGGATCAAAATTAGGGTTTTGGGTCAAAATTTCGGTTTTGAGTCAAAATTTCGGTTTTGAACCCAAATTAGGGTTTTGGGTCAAATTTAGGGTTTAGGGTTTGAATTAGGGTTTAGGGTTTGAATTAGGGTTTTGGGTCAAAATTCGGGTTCTGGTTCAAATTTAGGGTTTTCGGTCAAAATTAGGGTTTAGGGTTTGAATTTTGGTTTTGAGTTAAAAATAGGGTTTTGGGTTAAAAATAGGGTAAGTATTAGGGTTTTGCTTTAAAATTAGGGTTTAGGGTCAAAGATAGGGTTCAAATTAGGGTTTTAGATCAGAATTAGGGTTTGGGGTCTAAATTAGGGTTTTGGGTCTAAATTAGGGCTTTGGGTTATTTTAGGTCAAAATTTCGGTTTTGGGTCCAAATTAGGGTTTTGGTTCAAATTTAGGGTTTGGGATCAAAATTAGGGTTTAGGGTCAAAATTAGGGTTTAAGCTTTGAATTATGGTTGTGGGTCTAAATTAGGATTTTGGGTTAGAATTAGGGTTTTAGGTCAAAATTAGGGCTTTGGTTTATAATTTGGGTTTTGGGTCAGAATTAGGGTTTTGGGTCAAAATTAGGGTTAAGGTTTTGAATTAGGGTTTTGGGTCAAATTTCGGGTTTTGGGTCAAAAATAGGTTTCTGGATCAAATTTAGGGTTTTGGGTCAACATTAGGGTTTGAATTTGGCTTTTGAGTTAAAAATAGGGTTTTGGGTCAAAATTTTGGTTTTCTGTCCAAATTAGTGTTTTGGATCAAAATTTGTGTTTTGGGTCGAAATTAAGGTGTCGGGCTTTGAGTTAAAAAAAAGGGTTTTGGGACAAAAAAAGGGTTTGAATTAGGGTATTGGTCTAAATTAGGGTTAGAATTAGGTTGTGGGTCAAAATTCGGGTTTTGGGTCAAAATTAGTGTTCTGGGTCAAATTTAGGGTTTTGGGTCAACATTAGGGTTTAAGGTTTGAATTTGGATTTTGAGTTAAAAATAGGGTTTTGGGTCAAAATTTCGGTTTTTTGTTCAAATTCGGGTTTTGGGTCAAAATTTGGGTTTTGGGTCGAAATTAAGGTGTCGGGCTTTGAGTTAAAAAAAAGGGTTTTGGTACAAAAAAAGGGTTTGAATTAGGGTATTAGGTCTAAATTAGGGTTAGAATTAGGTTGTGGGTCTAAATTAGGGTTTTGGGTCAAAATTAGGGTTCTGGGTCAAATTTAGGGTTCTGGCTTAAATTTAGGGTTTAGGTTCAAAATATAGGGTTTTGGATTAAAATTTGGGTTCTGGGTTAAATCTAGGGTTTCGGGACAAAAATAGGGTTAGAATTAGGGTTTTGGTTAAAATTTAGAGTTTAGGATCAAAATTACGGTTCAGGGTCAAAATTAGGGTTTAGGATTTGAATTAGGGTTTTTGGTCAAAATTAGGGCTCTGGGTTATAATTTGGGTTGTGGGTCAAAATTAGGGTTTTGGGTCAAAATTAGGTTTCTAGATCAAATTGAGGGTTTTGCGTCAACATTAGGATTTGAATTTGGCTTTTGAGTTAAAAATAGGGTTTTGGGTCAAAATCTCGGTTTTGTGTCCAAATTAGGGTTTTGGATCAAAATTTAGGGTTTTGGGTCGAAATTAAGGTGTCGGGCTTTTAGTTATAAAAAAGGGTTTTGGGACAAAAAAAGGTTTTGAATTAGGGTATTGGGTCAAAATTAAGGTTAGAATTGGGTTGTGGGTCTAAATTAGGGTTTTGGGTCAAATATAGGGTTCTGGCTTCAATTTAGGGTTTAGGGTCAAAATTTAGGGTTTTGGATTAAAATATGGGTTCTGGGTTAAATCTAGGGTTTCGGGACAAAAATAGGGTTAGAATTAGGGCTTTGGTTAAAATTTAGGGTTTAGGATCAAAATTAGGGTTCAGGGTCAAAATTAGGGTTTAGGCTTTGAATTAGGGTTTTTGGTCAAAATTAGGGCTCTGGGTTATAATTTGGGTTGTGGGTCAAAATTTCGGTTTTGGGTCAAAATTAGGGTTTAGGGTTTGAATTAGGGTTTTGGGTCAAATTTCGGGTTTTGGGTCAAAATTAGGTTTCTGTATCAAATTTAGGGTTTTGGGTCAACATTAGGGTTTGAATTTTGCTTGAGTTAAAAATAGGGTTTTGGGTCAAAAGGAGGGTAAGAATTAGGGTTTAGGGTCAAAATAGGGTTCAAATTAGGGTTTTGGATCAGAATTAGGGTTTTTGGTCTAAATTTGGGTTTTGGGTCAAATTAGGGCTTTGGGTTATTTTAGGTCAAAATTTCGGTTTTGGGTCCAAATTACGGTTTTGGGTCCAATTTAGGGTTTAGGATCAAAATTAGGGTTTAGGGTCAAAATTAGGGTTTAGGCTTTGAATTAGGGTTGTGGGTGTAAATTAGGGTTGGGGGGTTTGGGTAAATTAGGGTTTTGGGTCAAAATTAGGGGTTTGGGTTATAATTAGGGTTTTGGGTCAAAATTTGGGTTTGGGGATCAAATTTGGGTTTAAATTAGGGTTTTAGGTCAAAATTAGGGTTTGAATTAGGGTTTTACGTTAAAATTAGGGTTTAGGGTCAAAAATATTGTTCTGGGTCAAATTTAGGGTTTTGGGTCAAAAATAGGGTTCGAATTAGGGTTTTGGATCAGAATTAGGGTTTTGGGTCAAAATTTCGGTTTTGAGTAAAAATTTCGGTTTTGAACCCAAATTAGGGTTTTGGGTCAAAATTAGGGTTTAGGGTTTGAATTAGGGTTTAGGGTTTGATTTAGGGTTTAGGGTTTTTGGTCAAAATTAGGGCTCTGGGTTATAATTTGGGTTGTGGGTCAAAATTTCGGTTTTGGGTCAAAATTAGGGTTAAGGTTTTCAATTAGGGTTTTGGGTCAAAAATAGGTTTCTGGATCAAATTAATGGTTTTGGGTCAACATTAGGGTTTGAATTTGGCTTTTGAGTTAAAAATAGGGTTTTGGGTCAAAATTTTGGTTTTCCGTCCAAATTAGGGTTTTGGGTCAAAATTTGGGTTTTGGGTCAAATTAAGGTGTCAGGCTTTGAGTTAAAAAAAAGGGTTTTGGGACAAAAAAAAGGTTTGAATTAGGGTATTGGTCTACATTAGGGTTAGAATTAGGTTGTGGGTCTAAATTAGGGTTTTGGGTCAAAATTAGGGTTCTGGGTCAAATTTAGGGTTTTGGGTCAACATTAGGGTTTAAGGTTTGAATTTGGCTTTTGAGTTAAAAATAGGGTTTTGGGTCAAAATTTTGGTTTTTTGTCCAAATTAGGGTTTTGGGTCAAAATTTAGGGTTTTGGGTCAGAATTTTGGGTTTTGGGTCAAAATTTGGGTTTTGGGTCGAAATTAAGGTGTCGGGCTTTGAGTTAAAAAAAAGGGTTTTGGGACAAAAAAAGGGTTTGAATTAGGGTATTGAGTCTAAATTAGGGTTAGAATTAGGTTGTGGGTCTAAATTAGGGTTTTGGGTCAAAATTAGGGTTCTGGGTCAAATTTAGGGTTCTGGCTTAAATTTAGGGTTTAGGGTCAAAATTTAGGGTTTTGGATTAAAATTTGGGTTCTGGGTTAAATCTAGGGTTTCGGGACAAAAATTGGGTTAGAATTAGGGGTTGGGTTAAAATTTAGAGTTTAGGATCAAAATTAGGGTTCAGGGTCAAAATTAGGGTTTAGGCTTTGAATTAGGGTTTTTGGTCAAAATTAGGGCTCTGGGTTATAATTTGGGTTGTGGGTCAAAATTTCGGTTTTGTGTCCAAATTACGGTTTTGGGTCAAAATTTGGGTTTTGGGTCGAAATTAAGGTGTCGGGCTTTGAGTTAAAAAAAGGGTTTTGGGACAAAAAAAGGGCTTGAATTAGGGTATTGGGTCAAAATTAGGGTTAGAATTAGGTTGCGGGTCTAAATTAGGGTTTTTGGTCAAAATTAGAGTTCTGGGTCAAATTAAGAGTTCTGACTTAAATTTTGGGTTTAGGGTCAAAATTTAGGGTTTTGGATTAAAATATGGGTTATGTTTTAAATCTAGGGTTTTGGGACAAAAATAGGGTTAGAATTAGGGTTTTGGTTAAAATTTACGGTTTAGGATCAAAATTAGGGTTCAGGGTCAAAATTAGGGTTTAGGCTTTGAATTAGGGTTTTTGGTCAAAATTAGGGCTCTGGGTTATAATTTGGGTTGTGGGTCAAAATTTCGGTTTTGGGTCAAAATTAGGGTTTAGGGTTTGAATTAGGGTTTTGGGTCAAATTTCGGGTTTTGGGTCAAAATTAGGTTTCTGTATCAAATTTAGGGTTTTGGGTCAACATTAGGGTTTGAATTTTGCTTGAGTTAAAAATAGGGTTTTGGGTCAAAAGGAGGGTAAGAATTAGGGTTTAGGGTCAAAATAGGGTTCAAATTAGGGTTTTGGATCAGAATTAGGGTTTTTGGTCTAAATTTGGGTTTTGGGTCAAATTAGGGCTTTGGGTTATTTTAGGTCAAAATTTCGGTTTTGGGTCCAAATTACGGTTTTGGGTCCAATTTAGGGTTTAGGATCAAAATTAGGGTTTAGGGTCAAAATTAGGGTTTAGGCTTTGAATTAGGGTTGTGGGTCTAAATTAGGGTTTTGGGTCAGAATTATGGTTTTGGGTCAAAATTAGGGGTTTGGGTTATAATTAGGGTTTTGGGTCAAAATTTGGGTTTGGGGATCAAATTTGGGTTTAAATTAGGGTTTTAGGTCAAAATTAGGGTTTGAATTAGGGTTTTACGTTAAAATTAGGGTTTAGGGTCAAAAATATTGTTCTGGGTCAAATTTAGGGTTTTGGGTCAAAAATAGGGTTCGAATTAGGGTTTTGGATCAGAATTAGGGTTTTGGGTCAAAATTTCGGTTTTGAGTAAAAATTTCGGTTTTGAACCCAAATTAGGGTTTTGGGTCAAAATTAGGGTTTAGGGTTTGAATTAGGGTTTAGGGTTTGATTTAGGGTTTAGGGTTTTTGGTCAAAATTAGGGCTCTGGGTTATAATTTGGGTTGTGGGTCAAAATTTCGGTTTTGGGTCAAAATTAGGGTTAAGGTTTTCAATTAGGGTTTTGGGTCAAAAATAGGTTTCTGGATCAAATTAATGGTTTTGGGTCAACATTAGGGTTTGAATTTGGCTTTTGAGTTAAAAATAGGGTTTTGGGTCAAAATTTTGGTTTTCTGTCCAAATTAGGGTTTTGGGTCAAAATTTAGGTTTTGGGTCGAAATTAAGGTGTCGGGCTTTGAGTTAAAAAAAAGGGTTTTAGGACAAAAAAAGGGTTTGGATTAGGGTATTGGTCTAAATTAGGGTTAGAATTAGGTTGTGGGTCTAAATTAGGGTTTTGGATCAAAATTAGGGTTCTGGGTCAAATTTAGGGTTTTGGGTCAACATTAGGGTTTAAGGTTTGAATTTGGCTTTTGAGTTAAAAATAGGGTTTTGGGTCAAAATTTTGGTTTTTTGTCCAAATTAGGGTTTTGGGTCAAAATTTAGGGTTTTGGGTCAGAATTTAGGGTTTTGGGTCAAAATTTGGGTTTTGGGTCGAAATTAAGGTGTCGGGCTTTGAGTTAAAAAAAAGGGTTTTGGGACAAAAAAAGGGTTTGAATTAGGGTATTGAGTCTAAATTAGGGTTAGAATTAGGTTGTGGGTCTAAATTAGGGTTTTGGGTCAAAATTAGGGTTCTGGGTCAAATTTAGGGTTCTGGCTTAAATTTAGGGTTTAGGGTCAAAATTTAGGGTTTTGGATTAAAATCTGGGTTCTGGGTTAAATCTAGGGTTTCGGGACAAAAATTGGGTTAGAATTAGGGGTTGGGTTAAAATTTAGAGTTTAGGATCAAAATTAGGGTTCAGGGTCAAAATTAGGGTTTAGGCTGTGAATTAGGGTTTTTGGTCAAAATTAGGGCTATGGGTTATAATTTGGGCTGTGGGTCAAAATTTCGGTTTTGGGTCAAAATTAGGGTTTTGGGTCAAATTTCGGGTTTTGGGTCAAAATTTGGGTTTTGGGTCGAAATTAATTTGTCGGGATTTTAGTTAAAAAAAAGGGTTTTGGGACAAAAAAAGGGCTTGAATTAGGGTATTGGGTCAATATTAGGGTTAGAATTAGGTTGTGGGTCTAAATTAGGGTTTTGGGTCAAAATTAGGATTCTGGGTCAAATTTAGGGTTCTGGCTTAAATTTAGGGTTTAGGGTCCAAATTTAGGGTTTTGGATTAAAATATGGGTTCTGGGTTAAATCTAGGGTTTCGGGACAAAAATAGGGTTAGAATTAGGGTTTTGGTTAAAATTTAGGGTTTAGGATCAAAATTACGGTTCAGGGTCAAAATTAGGGTTTAGGCTTTGAATTAGGGTTTTTGGTCAAAATTAGGGCTCTGGGTTATAATTTGGGTTGTGGGTCAAAATTTCGGTTTTGGGTCAAAATTAGGGTTTAGGGTTTGAATTAGGGTTTTGGGTTAAATTTCGGGTTTTGGGTCAAAATTAGGTTTCTGGATCAATTTTAGGGTTTTGGGTCAACATTAGGGTTTGAATTTGGCTTTTGAGTTAAAAATAGGGTTTTGGGTCAAAAGGAGGGTAAGAATTAGGGTTTTTCGTTAACATTAGGGTTTAGGGTCAAAATAGGGTTCTTTTCTAAAATAGGGTTCGAATTAGGGTTTTGGATCAGAATTAGGGTTTTTGGTCTAAATTTGGGTTTTGGGTCAAATTAGGGCTTTGGGTTATTTTAGGTCAAAATTTCGGTTTTGGGTCCAAATTACGGTTTTGGGTCCAATTTAGGGTTTAGGATCAAAATTAGGGTTTAGGGTCAAAATTAGGGTTTAGGCTTTGAATTAGGGTTGTGGGTGTAAATTAGGGTTTTGGGTCAGAATTACGGTTTTGGGTCAAAATTAGGGGTTTGGGTTATAATTAGGGTTTTGGGTCAAAATTTGGGTTTTGGGATCAAATTTGGGTTTAAATTAGGGTTTTAGGTCAAAATTAGGGTTTGAATTAGGGTTTTACGTTAAAATTAGGGTTTAGGGTCAAAAATAGGGTTCTGGGTCAAATTTAGGGTTTTGGGTCAAAAATAGGGTTCGAATTAGGGTTTTGGATCAGAATTAGGGTTTTGGGTCAAAATTTCGGTTTTGAGTCAAAATTTCGGTTTTGAGCCCAAATTAGGGTTTTGGGTCAAAATTAGGGTTTAGGGTTTGAATTTTGGTTGAGTTAAAAATAGGGTTTTGGGTTAAAAACAGGGTAAGAATTAGGGTTTTGGCTTTGATTTAGGGTTTAGGGTCAAAGATAGGGTTCAAATTAGGGTTTTAGATCAGAATTAGGGTTTTGGGTCTAAATTAGGGCTTTGGGTTATTTTAGGTCAAAATTTCGGTTTTGGGTCCAAATTAGGGTTTTGGTTCAAATTTAGGGTTTGGGATCAAAATTAGGGTTTAGGGTCAAAATTAGGGTTTAGGCTTTGAATTATGGTTGTGGGTCTAAATTAGGGTTTTGGGTTAGAATTAGGGTATTGGGTCAAAATTAGGGCTTTGGTTTATAATTTGGGTTTTGGGTCAGAATTAGGGATTTGGGTCAAAATTAGGTCTTTGGGTAAGAATTAGGGTTTTGGGTCTAAATTAGGGTTTTGGGTCAAAATTTGGGTTCTATGTCAAATTTAGGGTTCTGGGTTAAATTTAGGGTTTAGGGTCAAAACGTAGGGTTTTGGATTAAAATTAGGGTTCTGGGTTAAATTTAGGGGTTTGGGACAAAAATAGGGTTAGAATTAGGGTTTTGGTTCATATTTAGGGTTTAGGATCAAAATTAGGGTTTAGGGTCAAAATTAGGGTTTAGGCTTTGAATTAGGATTTTGTGTCTAAATTAGGGTTGTGGGGCTAAATTAGGGTTTTGGATCATAATTAGAGGTTTGGGTCAAAATTAGGGCTTTGGGTTAAAATTTGGGTTTTGGGTCAAAATTAGGGTTTAGGTTTGAATAAGGTGTTTGGGTCTAAATTACGGTTTTGGGTCACAATTTGGGTTTTGTGTCAAAAATAGGGCTCTGGGTCAAATTTAGGGTTTTGGGTCAAAAATAGGGTTCGAATTAGGGTATTGGATCAGAATTAGGGATTTGGGTCAAAATTTGGGTTTTGGGTCCAAATTAAGGTTTATGGTTTGAATTAGGGTTTTGAGTAAAAAATTGGGTTTTCGGACGAAAATAGGGTAAGAATTAGGGTTTTGGGTCCAAATTTGGGTTTTGGGTCGAAATTATGGTGTCGGGTTTTGAGTTAAAAAAGGGTTTTGGGAACAAAATAGGGTTTGAATTAAGGTTTTGGGTCTAAATTAGGGTTAGAATTAGGTTTTGGGTCAAAAATAGGATTTTGGGTCAAAATTAGGGTTTTGGGTCAAATTTAGGGTTCTGGGTTAAATTTAGGGTTTCGGGATAAAAGTAGGGTTAGAATTAGGGTTTTGGTTAAAATTTAGGGTTTAGGATCAAAATTTGGGTTCGGGGTCAAAATTAGGGTTTAGGCTTTGAATTAGGGTTTTTGGTTAAAAATAGGGTTTTGTGTCTAAATTAGGGTTTTGGGTCAGAATTAGGGTTTTCGGTCAAAATTAGGGCTCTGGGCTATAATTTGGGTTTTGGGTCAAAATTTCGGTTTAGGGTTTTGGGTTTTGGATTAAAATTAGGGTTTTGGGTTAAATTTTGGATTTTGGGACAAAAATAGAGTTAGAATTAGGGTTTTGGTTATTTAGGGTTTAGGATCAAAATTAGGGTTTAGGCTTTGATTTAGGGTTTTGTGTCTAAATTAGGGATTTGGGTCAGAATTAGGGCTTTGGGTCAAAATTTGGGATTTGGGTCAAAAATAGGGTTCGAATTAGGGTTTGGGGTCCAAATTCGTGTTTTGGGTCAAATTTATGGTTTAGGGTTTGAATTAGGGTTTTGGGTCAAAATTAAGGTGTCGGGTTTTGAGTTAAAAAAAGGTTTTGGGGACAAAAATAGGGTTAGAATTAGGGTTTTGGGTCTAAATTAGGGTTAGAATTAGGTTTTGGGTCAAAAATAGGATTTTGGGTCAAAATTAGGGTTATGGGTCAAATTTAGGGTTCTGGGATAAAAATAGGGTTAGAATTATGTTTTTGGTTAAAATTTAGGGTTTAGGATCAAAATATGGGTTCGGGGTCAAAATTAGGGTTTTGGCTTTGATTTAGGGTTTTGTGTCTAAATTAGGGATTTGGGTCAGAATTAGGGCTTTGGGTCAAAATTTGGGATTTGGGTCAAAAATAGGGTTCGAATTAGGGTTTGGGGTCCAAATTTGGGTTTTGGGTCAAATTTATGGTTTAGGGTTTGAATTAGGGTTTTGGGTCAAAATTTGGGATTTGGGTCAAAATTAAGGTGTCGGGTTTTGAGTTAAAAAAAGGTTTTAGGGACAAAAATAGGGTTAGAATTAGAGTTTTGGGTCTAAATTAGGGTTAGAATTAGGTTTTGGGTCAAAAATAGGATTGTGGGTCAAAATTAGGGTTTTGGGTCAAATTTAGGGTTCTGGGATAAAAATAGGGTTAGAATTAGGGTTTTGGTTAAAATTTAGGGTTTAGGATCAAAATTTGGGTTCGGGGTCAAAATTAGGGTTTAGGCTTTGAATTAGGGTTTTGGGTTAAAAATAGGGTTTTGTGTCTAAATTAGGGTTTTGTGTCAGAATTAGGGTTTTCGGTCAAAATTAGGACTCTGGGTTATAATTTGGGTTTTGGGTCAAAATTAGGGTTTTGGGTTAAATTTTGGATTTTGGGACAAAAATAGGGTTAGAATTAGGGTTTTGGTGATTTAGGGTTTAGGATCAAAATTAGGGTTTAGGCTTTGATTTAGGGTTTTGTGTCTAAATTAGGGATTTGGGTCAGAATTAGGGCTTTGGGTCAAAATTTGGGATTTGGGTCAAAAATAGGGTTCGAATTAGGGTTTGGGGTCCAAATTCGGGTTTTGGGTCAAATTTATGGTTTAGGGTTTGAATTAGGGTTTTGGGTCAAAATTTGGGATTTGGGTCAAAATTAAGGTGTCGGGTTTTGAGTTAAAAAAAGGTTTTTGGGACAAAAATAGGGTTAGAATTAGGGTTTTGGGTCTAAATTAGGGTTAGAATTGGGTTTTGGGTCTAAAATAGGGTTTTGGGTCAAATTTAGGGTTTAGGGTCAAAATTTATGGTTTTGGATTAAAATTAGGGTTCTGGGTCAAATTTAGGGTTTTGGGACAAAAATAGGGTTAGAATTATGGTTTTGGTACAAATTTAGGGTTTAGGATTAAAATTAGGGTTTAGGGTGAAAATTAGGGTTTTGTGTCTCAATTAGAGTTTTGGGTTAGAATTAGGGTTTTGGGTGAAAATTAGGGCTGTGTTGTAAATTTGGTTGTCGGTCAAAATTTTGGTTTTGGGTCAAAATTAGGGTTTAGGGTTTGAATTTGGGTTTTGGGTCAAAATTCGGGTTTTGGGTCAAAAGTTGGGTTCTGGGTCTAATTTAGGGTTTTGGGTCCAAATTAGGGTTTTGGTTCAAATTTATGGTGTAGGATCAAAATTAGTGTTTAGGGTCAAAATTAGGGTTTAGGCTTTGAATTAGCGTTGTGGGTCTAAATTAGGGTTTTGGATCAAAATTAGGGTTTTGGGTCAAAATTAGGGTTTTGGGTTATAATTTGGGTTTGGGGTGAAAATTAGGGTTTAGGGTTTGAATTAGGTGTTTGGGTCTAAATTACGGTTTTGGGTTAGAATTAGGGTTTTAGGTCAAAAATAGGCTTACAATTGGGTTTTGCATTAAAATCTGGGTTTAGGGTCAAACATAGGGTTCTGTGTCAAAATTACGGTTTAGGGTTTGAATTAGGGTTTTGGGTCAAAATTATGGTTCTGGGTCAAATTTAGGGTTCTGGGTCAAATTTAGGGTTTTGGGTCAACATTTGGGTTTAGGGTTTGGGGTCAAAAATAGGGTTCTGGGTCAAAAATAGGGTTCGAATTAGGGTTTTGGATTTAAATTAGGGTTTTGGGTCAAATTAGGTCTTTGGGTTATTTTAGGTCAAAATTTCGGTTTTGGGTCCAAATTAGGGTTTTGGTTCAAATTTAGGGTTTAGGATCAAAATTAGGGTTTAGCATCAAAATTAGGGTTTAGGCTTTGAATTAGGGTTGTGGGTCAGAATTAGGGTTTTGGGTTTGAATTAGGTGTTTGGGTCTAAATTACGGTTTTGGGTCAAAAATAGGGTTAGAATTAGGGTTTTGCGCTAAAATTAGGGTTTAGGGTCAAAAATAGGGTTCTGGGTCAAATTTAGGGTTTTGGGTCAAAAATAGGGTTCGAATTAGGGTTTTGATCAGAATTAAGGTTTTGGGTCAAAATTTCTGTTTTGGGTCCAAATTAGGGTTTTGGGTTTTGAGTAAAAAAATAGGGTTTTCAGACAAAAATAGGGTAAGAATTAGGGTTTAGGCTTTGAATTAGGGTTTTGAGTTAAAAATGGGGTTTATGGTTTGAATGAGGGTTTTGGGTCAAAATTAGGGTTTTGAGTCAAAATTAGGGTTCTGGGTCAAATTTAGGGTTTTGGGTCAACATTAGGGTTTAAGGTTTTAATTTGACTTTTGAGTTAAAAATAGGGTTTTGGGTCAAAATTTCGGTTTTGTGTCCAAATTAGGGTTTTGGGTCAAAATTTGGGTTTTGGGTCCAAATTTGAGTTTTGGGTCGAAATTAAGGTATCGGGCTTTGAGTTTAAAAAAAGAGTTTTGGGATAAAAAAAGGGTTTGAATTAGGGTATTGGGTCTAAATTTTGGTTAGAATTTGGTTGTGGGTCTAAATTAGGGTTTTGGGTTAAAATTAGGGTTCTGGGTCAAATTTAGGGTTCTGGCTTCAATTGGGTCCCGAGTTCTCTGGTGCGGATCAATGCGCCGTCCATGATGTTCCTTCACTTAGATGGGCCTAACTTACTCATCATAAGCCCAATTAAGGGGTATGATACCTTGTTGGTAAGCTTATTCAGAGGCCCTTAATTCGGTCTAGGGTTAGGTCAGGATTAATAAGGATAAATAGCAGTTTACAGCCGCACGAGCCAAAGAGAGACGGAAATTAGACAACTTTACCATCATTGTTTTTGCTTTTACATTATGGGGCTTAATTGGGCTTAATTGCTGAACATTGTTAATTTTCTGATTTTTCACTCATGCTGATCTTGTTGCCTTGCGCTGAGCATAACTAGAGCTACAAATATCGGATTTTGGTGATCTTGTTGTCCATAGAAAGATAAGGAAGAGACCTACAATTTCAGGTTTCAAAGGAATGGTCAAATTAGGTCAAAACCAGGCTAAATTGTGTCGCGAGTTCTCTGGCACGGATCAGTGTGCAGTCCATGATGTTCCTTCACTTTAATGGGCCTAACTTACTCAACTTAAGCCCAATTAAGGCATATGATACCTTGTTGGAAAGCTTATTCCGAGGCCCTTAATTTGGTCTTTGATTGGTCATGATTAATAAGCATAAATAGCAGTTTACCGCCGCACAAGCCAGAGAGAGACGGAAATTAGACAACTTTTACCATCATTGTTTTTGCTTTTACATTATGGGGCTTAATTGGGCTTAATTGCTAAACATTGTGAATTTTCGGATTTTTCACTCATTATGACCTTGTTGCCTTGGGCAGAGGATAACTAGAGCTACGAGATATCGGATTTTGGTAATCTTGCTTTCCCTAGAAAGATAAGGAAGAGACCTACAATTTCTGGTTTCACAAGAATTATCAAATTAGGCCAAAATCAAGGCTAAATTAGGTCCCGAGTTCTCTGGCTCGGACAAGTGCACAGTCCATGATTTTCCATCACTTAAATGGGCCTAACTTACCCATCTTAAGTCCAATTAAGGCATATGCTACCTTGTTGGAAAGCTTATTCAGAGGCCCTTAATTTGGTCTAGGGTTAGGTCAGGATTAAATAGAATAAATAGCAATTTACAGCCTCACAAGCGAGAAAGATGCGGAACTTAGACAACTTTTACGATCATTGTTTTTGCTTTTACGTTATTGGGCTTAATTGCTAAACATTGTTAATTTTCGGAGTTTTCACTCATCCTGACCTTGTTGCCTTCCACAGAGCATAACTAGAGCTACATATATCGGATTTTGGTGATCTTGTTGTCCCTAGAAATATAAGGAAGAGACCTACAATTTTGGGTTTCACAAGAATTGTCAAATTAGGCCAAAATCAAGGCTAAATTGGATCCCGAGTTCTCTGGTGCGGATAAGTGCGCCGTCCATGATGTTCCTTCACTTTAATGGGCCTAACTTACTCATCATAAGCCCAATTAACGCGTATGATACCTTGTTGGTAGGCTTATTCAGAGGCCCTTAATTTGGTCTAGGGTTAGGTCATGATTACTAAGCATAAATAGCAGTTTACAACGGCACAAGTCAGAGAGAGATGGAAATCAGACAACTTTTACAACCATTGTTTTTGGTTTTACATTATTGGCCTTAATTGGGCTTAATTGCTAAACATTGTTAATTTTTTGATTTTTCACTCATCCTGACCTTATGCCCTGCGCAGAGCATAACTTGAGCTATAGATATCGGATTTTGGTGATCTTGCTGTCCCTAGAAATATAAGGAAGAGACCTACAATTTCAGGTTTCACAAGGATTGTTAAATTAGGTCAAAATCAAGGCTAAATTGGGTCCCAAATTATCTGGCGCGGATCAATGGGCAGTCCATAATGTTCCTTCACTTAAATGGGCCTAACTTACTCATCTTAAGCCCAATTAAGACATATGATACCTTGTTGGAATGCTTTTTCAGAGGCCCTTAATTTGTTGTAGGATTAGGCCAGGATTATTAACAAAAAATAGCAGTTTACAGCCGTACAAGCCAGAGAGAGACGAAAATTAGACAACTTTTACAATCACCATTTTTGCTATTACATTATTGGGCTTAATTGCTAAAGATTGTTAATTTTCGGATTTTTCACTCATCCTGACCTTATGCCTTGCGCAGAGCATAACTTGAGCTATAGATATCGGATTTTGGTGATCTTGCTGTCCCTAGAAATATAAGGAAGAGACCTACAATTTCAGGTTTCACAAGAATTGTCAAATTAGGCCAAAATCAAGGCTAAATTGAGTCCCGAGTTCTCTTGCGCGGATCAGTGCGTAGTATATGATGTTCCTTCACTTAAAAGTGCCTAACTTACTCATCTTAAGCCAAATTAAGGTATATGATACCTTGCAGGAAAGTTTTTTCATAGGCCCTTAATTTGATCTTGGGTTATGTCAGGATTAATAACCATAAATAACAGTTTATAGCCGCACAAGCCAGAGACAGACGGAAATTAGACAACTTTTACAATCATTGTTTTTCCGTTTACATTAATAGGCTTAATTGCTAAACATTATTAATTTTCGGATTTTTCACCCATCCTGACCTTGTTGCCTTGCACAGAGTATAACTAAAGCTACAGATATAGGATTTTGGTGATCTTGCTGTCCCTAGAAAGATAAGGAGGAGACCTACAATTTCAGGTTTACAAGAACTGTCAAATTAGGCCAAAATCAAGGCTAAATTGGGTCCCGAGTTCTCTAGCATGGACCAGTGTGCAGTCCATGATGTTCCTTCACTTAAATGGGCCTAACTTACTCAACTTAAGCCGAATTAAGGCATATGATACGTTGTTGGAAAGCTTATTCGGAGTCCCTTAGTTTGGTCTAGGGTGAGGTCAGGATTAATAAGCATAAATAGCAGTTTACAGCCGCACAAGCCAAAGAGAGTCGGAAATTAGACAACTTTTACAATCATTGTTTTTACATTTACATTATTCGGCTTAATTGCTAAACATTGTTAATTTTCGGATTTTTCACTCATCCTGACCTTGTTGCCTTGGGCAGAGCATAACTAGACGAGCTCCATATGCCACGCCATTGGACGAGCGCTTCTGATACCTTAATGGATGAGATCCAGATGCCATGTCATTGGACGAGCCATTCTGATTCCTTAATGGACGAGCTTCATCTGCCACGTCATCAGACTAGCGCTTCTGATACCTTAATGGACGAGATCCAGATGCCACGTCATTGGACGAGCCATTCTGATTCCTTAATGGACGAGCTCCATCTGCCTCGTCCAAAGACGAGCCATTCTGATTCCTTAATGGACGAGCTCCATCTGCCACGTCATTGGACGAGCGCTTCTGATACCTTTAGTAGACGCGGGCTTTCATCACTTTAGTGGATGCAAGTTTCTATCTCTTTCGTTTTGGACGTGTGTTTCGATCACTACAGTGCTGGACTTTTGTTTCAATGACTTGTGTGTTGGACGGATGATTCTCTTATTTAATCTGTACACTCGATAGATAGGTTAGCAACCAATATGAAGGTTAATTAAATCATTTACCAATGTTTAGTTCTCATAAAAACTTAGGAAAAAGCACATCAGACATTTTAGAGACTTAACATATGATACCTTGTTGGAAAGCTTATTCAGAGGCCCTTAATTTGGTCTAGTGTTAGGTTAGGATTAACAAGCATAAATAGGAGTTTACAGCCGCACAAGACAGAGAGAGAGACGGAAATTAGACAACTTTTACAATCATTGTTTTTGCTTTTACATTATTGGTTTAATTTTCGGAATTTTCACTCATCCTGATCTTGTTACTTTGCGCAGAGCATAACTTGAGCTACAAATATCGGATTTTAGTGATCTTGCGGTCCCTAGAAAGATAATGAAGAGACCTACAATTTCAGGTTTCACAAGAATTGTCAAATTAGGCCAAAATCAAGGATAAATTGGGTCCCGAGTTATCTGACACGGATTAGTGCGCAGACCATGATGTTCCTTCACTTAAATGGGCCTAACTTACTCATCTTAAGCCCAATTAAGGCATGACACCTTGTTGGAAAGCTTATTCAGAGGCCCTTAATTTAGTCTAGGGTTAGGTAAGAATTAATAAGCATAAATAGCAGTTTACATCCGGACAAGCCAGAAAGAGGCAAAAATTGGACAACTTTTACAATCATTGTTTTTGCTTTTACATTATGGGCCATAATTGGGCTTAATCGCTAAACATTGTTAATTTTCGTATTTTTCACTCATCCTGACCTTGTTGCCTTGTGCAGAGCATAACTAGAGCTACAAATATCGGATTTTGGTGATCTTACTGTCCCTAGAAAGATAAGGAAGAGAACAACAATTTCAGGTTTCACAAGAATTGTCAAATTAGGCCAAAATCAAGGCTAAATTGGGTCCCGAGTTCTCTGGTGCGGATTAATGCGCAGTCCATCATGTTCCTTCACTTAAATGGGACTAACTTAGTCATCTTAAGCCCAATTAAGGCTTATGATACCTTGTTGGAAAGCTTATTCAGAGGCCCTTAATTTGGTCTAGGGTTAGGTCAGGATTAATAAGCATAAATAACAGTTTACAGCCACACAAGCCAAAGAGAGTCGGAAATTAGACAACTTTT
The DNA here is from genome assembly GCA_030762895.1 of Sophora flavescens. Taxonomy (NCBI): domain Eukaryota; kingdom Viridiplantae; phylum Streptophyta; class Magnoliopsida; order Fabales; family Fabaceae; genus Sophora; species Sophora flavescens. The sequence continues at coordinate 7,239,341 of JAUPTC010000011.1, read as the reverse complement.
ACAATCATTGTTTTTACATTTACATTATTGGGCTTAATTTCTAAACATTGTTAATTTTCGGATTTTTCACTCATCCTGACCTTGTTGCCTTGGGCAGAGCATAACTAGAGCTACAGATATCGGATTTTGGTGATCTTGTTGTCCCTAGAAAGATAAGGAAGAGACCAACAATTTCAGGTTCACAATAATTGTCAAATTAGGCCAAAATCAAGGCTAAATTGGGTCCCGAGTTCTCTGGCACGGATTAGTGTGCAGTCCATGATGTTCCTTCACTTAAGTGGGCCTAACTCACCCATCTTAAGCCCAATTAAGGCACATGATACTTTGTTGGAAAGCTTATTCAGAGGCCCTTAATTTGGTCTAGGGTTAGGTCAGAATAAATAAGAATAAATAGCAGTTTACAGCCGCACAAGCCAGAGAGAGACGGAACTTAGACAACTTTTACAATCATTGTTTTTGCTTTTACATTGTTGGGCTTAATTGGGCTTAATTGCTAAACATTGTTAATTTTCGGATTTGTCACTCATCCTGACCTTGTTGCCTTGCACATAGCATAACTAGAGCTACAGATATCGGATTTTGGTGATCTTGCTGTCCCTAGAAAGATAAGAAAGAGACCTATTATTTCAGGTTTCACAAGAATAGTCAAGTTAGGTCAAAATCAAGGCTAAATTGGGTCCCGAGTTCTATGGCACTGATCAGTGCACAGTCCATGATGTTCCTTCACCTAAATTGGCCTAACTTACTCATCTTAAGCCCAATTAAGTCATATGCTGAAATAGACAAGTATAAACACGAGAAGGGGGGTTGAATTGTGTTTATCAGAATTTAAGAAAATTTGAAATATTTTCGTAAACAGAAGCTAGATTTGGACGAGTGGAAGAATACATGATGGACGGGTGACTTTTTCAAACACACCACTTGATAGATGTAAGAAAAACTAAAGCAATTAAAGAGTTTAAGGAAGGAGAGATTGACACAGTTATTTATCCTGGTTCACTCTTCAAAAAAAAAAAAAAGATCTACGTCCAGTCCTTGGCAGCACCAAGATTTATCCACTATAACTGATCAGGTTACAGACTCAAGTATTGTTTGCACACCTAGCCTCTTCAGGCTCAAAGATAAGTATTGTTTGGACACCTAGCCTCTTCAGGCTCAAAACAAGTATTGTTTGCACACCTAGCCTCTTCAGGCTCAAAGACAAGTATTGTTTGAGAGATTTGGTTTGTAATAAATACAACTTCTCACGGCAGATCTTTCACTAACACTCAGATAGTGGTTTAAATGTAATGCTTAGGAAAGTCTGCGTAATATCTTCAAATGATTGAAGAATACAGAATGAAAGAATGAAGAAATTGATGCGTAGAGTAATGGCTTCTAATGCAATGTGTATTCTCTTCTTCATCTTCAACGACTTCTGTAGTTATGGTCTTCAAGCATTTAGGATCCGTTAGAGACATTCCCTCAGATGTTGGCTTCAAGCAGAACTTCATTAAATGCAATAGAGTCGTTCTGGGCAGCCATTAATGCAATAGAGTCGTTCTGGTTAGCCATTAATGCAATAGGAACGTTGGTTGTACTCTAACATTAATGCAATAGGAACGTTGGTTGTACACTTCCCTTTTCGTGTAAGGACTAGAGGTACTAGGGAATAAAGCATGTTGGAAGCACTCTTTAATTGGCCTTTGGTTCTGATTATCCAAGGTTGCTTGAGAGAGTAACTTCTGACTTTTCTTGATAAGCGTGAAACTGAGTATGAGAGAAGGCTTCAAGTCATTTTCTGGTTCTTAAAATACGATTATGATAATCCTTATAGAATTCGCATTCATAAGATAAGTGCTTCTATCTTTTAAATAACTGCGTCTATCTAGCCATTTGAGTTTTCATTCGAGCTAGTAGACGAGCTCCATATTAAGGACTCAGCAAGTCCAAAGACTAGTGTGGACGAGCGCTTCTGTCACCTTTAGTGGACGAGCACTTATGTTACTTTAGTGGACAAGAGCCTCTGTTACTTTAGTGGACGAGAGCCTCTGTTACTTTAGTTGACAGGAGCCTCTGTTACTTTAGTGGACTTTAGTGGGCCTCTGTTACTTTAGTGGACAAGAGCCTCTGTTACTTTAGTGGACGAGAGCCTCTGTTACTTTAGTGGACGAGAGCCTCTGTTACTTTAGTGGACGAGCTCCATATGACACGTCATTGGACGAGCGTTTCTGATTCCTTAATGGACGAACTTCATCTACCACGTCATTGGACGAGCGCTTCTGATACCTTAATGGATGAGATCCAGATGCCACGTCATTGGACGAGCCATTCTGATTCCTTAATGGACGAGCTTCATCTGCCACGTCATTGGACGAGTGCTTTTGATAACTTAATGGACGAGATCCAGATGCCACGTCATTGGACGAGCCATTCTGATTCCTTAATGGACGAGCTCCATCTGCCACGTCATTGGACGAGCCATTCTGGTTTCTTAATGGACGAGCTCCATCTGCCACGTCATTGAACGAGCGCTTCTGATACCATTAGTAGACGCAGGCTTCCATCACTTTAGCGGACGCAAGTTTCTATCTCTTGTGTTTTGGACGTGCGTTTCAATCACTACAATGCTGGACGTTTGTTTCAATCACTTGTGTGTTGGACGGATGATTCTCTTATTTAATTTGCACACTCGATAGATAGGTTAGCAACCAATATGAAGGTTAATTAAATCATTAACCAAAGTTTAGTTCTCATAAAAACTTAGGAAAACGCACATCAGACATTTTAGAGACTTAACATATGATACCTTGTTGGAAAGCATATTCAGAGGCACTTAATTTGGTCTAGGGTTAGGTCAAGATTAACAAGCATAAATAGGAGTTTACAGACGCACAAGCCAAAGAGAGACGGAAATTAGACAACTTTTACAATCATTGTTTTTGCTTCTACATTATTGGGCTTAATTCCAAAACATTGTTAATTTTCGGATTTTTCATCCATCCTGATCTTGTTACCTTGCGCAGAGCATAACTTGAGCTACAAATATCGGATTTTGGTGATCTTGCTGTCCCTAGCAAGAAAAGGAAGAGATCTACAATTTCTGGTTTCACAAGAATTGTCAAATTAGGCCAAAATCAAGTCTAAATTGGGTCCCGAGTTCTCTGGCGCGGATCAGTATGCAGTCCATGATGTTCCTTCACTTAAATGGGCCTAACTTACTCATATTAAGCCCAATTAAGGCATATGATACCTTGTTGGAAATCTTATTCAGAGGCCTTTAATTTGGTCTAGGGTTAGTTAAGGATTAATAAGCATAAAAAGAAGTTTAAAGCGGCACAAGCCAGAGAGAGACTGAAATTAGACAACTTTTACAATCATTGTTTTTTGCTTTTACATTATTGGGCTTAATTGCTAAACATTGTTAATTTTCGGATTTTTTACTCATCCTGACCTTGTTGCCTTGCGCAGAGCATAACTAGAGCTACAAATATCGGATTTTGGTGATCTTCCTGCCCCTAGAAAGATAAGGAAGAGACCTACAATTTCAGGTTTCACAAGAATTGTCAAATTAGGCAAAAATCAAGGCTAAATTGGGTCCCGAAATATCTGGCACGGATTAGTGTGCAGTCCATGATTTTCCTTCACTTAAATGGGCCTAACTTACTCATCTTAAGCCCAATTAAGGCATATGATACCATGTTGGAAAGCTTATTCAGAGGACCTTAATTTGGTCAAGGGTTAGGTCATGATTAATAAGCATAAATAGCAGTTTACAGCAGGACAAGCCAGAGAGAGATGGAAATTAGACAACTTTTACCATCATTGTTTTTGCTTTGACATTATGGGGCTTAATTGGGCTTCATTGCTAAACATTGTTAATTTTCAGATTTTTCACTCATCTTGTTGACCTTGTAGCTTTGGGCATAGCATAACTAGAGCTACAGATATCGTATTTTGGTGATCTTGTTGTCCCTAAAAATATATGGAAGAGACCTACAATTTCAGGTTTCAGAAGAATTGTCAAATTAGGCCAAAATCAAGGCTAAATTGTTCCCTGAGTTCTCTGGCATGGATCAGTGCGCAGTCCATGATGTTCCTTCACTTCAATGGGCCTAACTTACTCATCTTAGGCCCAATTAAGGCATATGATACCTTGTTGGAATGCTTATTCCGAGGCACTTAATTTGGTCTAGGGTTAGGTCAGGATTAATAAGCATAAATAGTAGTTTACAGCCGGACAAGTCAGAGAGAGACGGAAATTAGACAACTTTTACCATCATTGTTTTTGCTTTGACATTATGGGGCTTAATTGGGCTTCATTGCTAAACATTGTTAATTTTCGGATTTTTCACTCATCTTGACCTTGTAGCCTTGGGCAGAGCATAACTAAAGCTACAGATATCGGATTTTGGTGATCTTGCTGTCCCTAGAAAGATATGGAAGAAACCTACAATTTCAGGTTTCACAAGAATTGTCAAATTAGGCCAAACTCAAGGCTAAATTGTTCCCTGAGTTCTCTGGCGTGGATCAGTGCGCAATCCATGAAGTTCCTTCACTTAAATGATCCTAACTTACTCATCTTAAGCCCAATTAAGGCATATGATACCTTTTTGGAAAGATTATTCAGAGTCCCTTATTTGGTCTGGATTAATAAGCATAAATAGCAGTTTACAGCCGCACACACTAGAGAGAGACGGAAATTAGACAACTTTTACAATCATTGTTTTTGCTTTTACATTATTGGGCTTAATTGCCAAACATTGTTAATTTTAGGATTTTTCAAACATCCTGACCTTGTTGCCTTGCACAGAGCTTAACTAGAGCTACATATATTGGATTTTGGTGATCTTGCTATCCCTAGAAAGATAAGGAAGAGACCTATAATTTCATGTGTCACAATAATTGTCAAATTAGGCCAAAATCAAGGCTAAATTGGGTCCCGAGTTCTCTGGAGCAGATCAGTGCGAAGTCTATAATGTTTCTACACTTAAATGGGCCTAACTTACTCATCTTAAGCTCAATTAAAGCATATGAACCTTGTTGGAAAGCTTATTCAGAGTCCCTCAATTTTGTCTAGGGTTTGGTCAGGATTAATAAGCATAAATAGTAGTTTACAGCCGCACAAGCCAGCAAGAGACGGAAATTAGACAACTTTTACAATCATTGTTTTTACTTTTACATTATTGGGCATAATTGGGCTTAATTGCGAAACATTGTTAATTTTCGGATTTTTCACTCATCCTGACCTTATTGCCTTGCGCAGAGCATAACTAGAGCTACAGATATCGGATTTTGGTGATCTTGCTGTCCCTAGAAAGATAAGGAAGAGACCTACAATTTCAGGTTTCACAAGAATTGTCAAATTAGGCCAAAATCAAGGCAAATTGGGTCCCGAGTTCTCTAGCACGGATCAGTGCGTAGTCCAAATTGTTCCTTTACTTAAATGGACCCAACTTACTCATCTTAAGCCCAATTATGGCATATGATACCTTGTTGGAAAGCTTATTCAGAGGCCCTTAATTTGGTATCGGGTTAGGTCAGGATTAAGAACCATAAATAGCAGTTTTCAGTCGTACAAGCGAGAGAGAGCGAAATTAGACAACTTTTACGATCATTGTTTTTGCTTTTACATTATTGGGCTTAATTGGGCTTAATTGCCAAACATTGTTAATTTTCGGATTTTTCAAACATCCTGACCTTGTTGCCTTGCACAGAGCATAACTAGAGCTACAAATATTGGATTTTGGTGATCTTGCTAACCCTAGAAAGATAAGGAAGAGACCTATAATTTCAGGTGTCACAATAATTCTCAAATTAGGCCAAAATCAAGGCTAAATTGGGTCCTGAGATCTCTGGCACGGATCAGTGCGTAGTCCATGATGTTCCTTCACTTAAATGGGCCTAACAAACTCATCTTAAACCCAATTAAGGCATATGATACCTTGTTGGAAAGCTTATTCAGAGGACCTTAATATGGTCTAGGGATGGGTCCGCATTAATTAGCATAAATAGTAGTTTACTGCCGCACAAGCCAGAGAGAAACGGAAATCAGACAACTTTTACAATCATTGTTTTTGCTTTTACATTATTGGGCTTAATGGCTAAACATTGTTAATTTTCAAATTTTCAATCATCCTGACCTTGTTGCCTAGCATAGAGCATAAATATAGCTACAGATATCGGATTTTGGTGATCTTGCTGTCCCTAGAAAGATAAGGAAGAGACCTACAATTTCATGTGTCACAAGAATTGTCAAATTAGGCCAAAATCAAAGCTAAATTGGGTCCCGAGTTCTCTTGCACGGATCAGTGCATAGTCCATGATGTTCCTTCACTTAAATGGGCCTAACTAACTCGTCTTAAACCAAATTAAGGCATATGATACCTTGTTGGAAAGCTTATTCAGAGGCCCTTAATTTGGTATCGGGTTAGGTCAGGATTAAGAACCATAAATAGCAGTTTTCAGTCGTACAAGCGAGAGAGAGCGAAATTAGACAACTTTTACGATCATTGTTTTTGCTTTTACATTATTGGGCTTAATTGGGCTTAATTGCCAAACATTGTTAATTTTCGGATTTTTCAAACATCCTGACCTTGTTGCCTTGCACAGAGCATAACTAGAGCTACAAATATTGGATTTTGGTGATCTTGCTAACCCTAGAAAAATAAGGAAGAGACCTATAATTTCAGGTGTCACAATAATTCTCAAATTAGGCCAAAATCAAGGCTAAATTGGGTCCTGAGATCTCTGGCACGGATCAGTGCGTAGTCCATGATGTTCCTTCACTTAAATGGGCCTAACAAACTCATCTTAAACCCAATTAAGGCATATGATACCTTGTTGGAAAGCTTATTCAGAGGACCTTAATATGGTCTAGGGATAGGTCAGCATTAATTAGTATAAATAGTAGTTTACTGCCGCACAAGCCAGAGAGAAACGGAAATCAGACAACTTTTACAATCATTGTTTTTGCTTTTACATTATTGGGCTTAATGGCTAAACATTGATAATTTTCAAATTTTCAATCATCCTGACCTTGTTGCCTAGCATAGAGCATAAATATAGCTACAGATATCGGATTTTGGTGATCTTGCTGTCCCTAGAAAGATAAGGAAGAGACCTACAATTTCATGTGTCACAAGAATTGTCAAATTAGGCCAAAATCAAAGCTAAATTGGGTCCCGAGTTCTCTTGCACGGATCAGTGCATAGTCCATGATGTTCCTTCACTTAAATGGGCCTAACTAACTCATCTTAAACCAAATTAAGGCATATGATACCTTGTTGGAAAGCTTATTCCAAGGCCCTTAATTTGGTCTAGGGTTAGGTCAGGATTAATAAGCATAAATAGCAGTTCATAGCCGCACAAACAAGAGAGAGACGGAAATTAGATAACTTTTACAATCATTGTTTTTTATTTTACATTAATGGGCTTAATTGGGCTTAATTTCTAAACATTGTTAATTTTAGGATTTTTCACTCATCCAGACCTTGTTGCCTTGCGTAGAGCATAACTAGAGCAATGAGATATCGGATTTTGGTGATCTTGCTGTCCTTAGAAAGATAAGGAAGAGAACTACAATTTCGAGTTTACAAGAATTGTCAAATTAGGCCAAAATCAAGGCTAAATTGGGTCCCGAGTTCTCTGGCACGGATCAGTGCGCAGTCCATGATGTTCCTTCACTTAAATGGGCCTAACTTACTCATCTTAAGCCCAATTAAGTCATATGATACCTTGTTGGAAAGCTTATACGGAGTCCATTAATTTGGTCTAGGTTTAGGTGTGGATTAATAAGCTTAAATAGTAGTTGAAATCCGCACAAGCCGAGAGAGACGAAAATTAGACAGTTTTTACAATCATTGTTTTTGCTTTGACATTATTGGGCTTAATCGGGTTTAATCGCCAAACATTGTTAATTTTTGGATTTTTCGAACATCCTGACCTTGTTCCCTTGCACAGAGCGTAACTAGAGCTACATATATTGGATTTTGGTGATCTTGCTATCCCTAGAAAGATAAGGAAGAGACATATAATTTCAGGTGTCACAATAATTGTCAAATTAGGCCAAAATCAAGGCTAAATAGGGTCCCGAGTTCTCTGGCGCGGATCAATGCGCAGTCTATAATGTTCTTTCACTTAAATGGGCCGAACTTACACATATTAAGCCCAATTAAAGCATATGAAACCTTGTTGGAAATCTTATTCAGAGTCCCTTAATTTGGTCTATGGTTAGGTCAAGATTAATAAGCATAAATAGCAGTTTACAGTCGCACAAGCCAGAGAGAGACAGTAATTAGACAACCTTTACAATCATTGTTTTTACTTTTACATTAGTGGGCTTAATTGGGCTTAATTGCGAAACATTGCTAATTTTCCGATTTTTTACTCATCCTGACCTTATTGCCTTTCGCAGAGCATAACTAGGGCTACAAATATCGGATTTTGGTGATCTTGCTGTCTCTAGAAAGATAAGGAAGAGGCCTACAATTTCAGGTTTCACAAGAATTGTCAAATTAGGTCAAAATCAGGGCTAAATTGGGTCCCTAGTTCTCTAGCGAGGATCAGTGCGCAATCCATAATGTTCCTTCACTTAAATGGACCTAACTCCTTCATCTTAAGCCCAATTAAGGCAAACGATACCTTGTTTGAAAGCTTATTCAGAGGCCCTTAATTTGGTATGGGTTTAGGTCAGGATTAATAAGCATAAATAGTAGTTTACAGCCGCACAAGCCAGAGAGAGACAGAAATTAGAATATTTTTACAATCATTATTTTTGCTTATAAATTATTGGGCTTAATTGGGAAACATTGTTAATTTTCGGATTTTTCACTCATCCTGACCTTCTTGCCATACACAGCATAACTAGAGCTACATATATCGGATTTTGGTGATCTTGTTGTCCCTAGAAAGATAAGGAAGAGACCTACAATTTCATGTTTCACAAGAATTGTCAAATTAGGCAAAAATCAAGATTAAATTGGGTCCCGAATTCTCTGGCATTGATCAATGCGCATTCCATTATATTCCTTCACTTAAATGGGCCTAACTTACTCATCTTAAGCCCAATTAAGGCATATGATACCTTGTTGGAAAGATTATTCAGAGGCCCTTAATTTGGTCTAGGGTTAGATCAGGATTTATAAGCATAAATAGTAGTTTACAATTGAACAAGTCAGAGAGAGACGAAAATTAGACAACTTTTACAATCTTTGTTTTTGCTTTTACATTATTGGGCTTAATTGCCAAACAATGTTAATTTTCGGATTTTTCAGTCATCCTGACCTTGGTGCCTTACGCAGAGCATAACTAGAGCTACAAATATCGGATATTGGTGATCTTGATGTCCCTCGAAAGATATGGAAGAGACCTACAATTTCAGTTTTCACAATAATTGTCAAATTAGGATAAAATCAAGGCTAACTTCGATCCAAAGTTCTCAGGCACGGATCAGGACGCGGTCCATGATGTTCCTTCACTTAAATGGGCCTAACTTACTCATCTTAAGCTCAATTAAGGCATATGTGACCTTGTTCGAAAGCTTATTCAGAGGCCCTTAATTTGGTCAAGGGTTAGGTCAGGATTAATAAGCATAAATAGCAGTTTACAGCCGCACAAGCCAGAGAGTGGCAGAAATTAGACAACTTTTACAATCATTGTTTTTTCTTTTACCTTATAGGGCTTAATTGCAAAACATTGTTAATTTTCGGATTTTTCACTCATCCTGATCTTAATGCCTTGCTTAGAGCATAACTAGAGCTACAAATATCGGATTTGCTGATATTGTTGTACCTAGAAAGATAAGGAAGAGACCTACAATTTCAGGTTTCACAAGAATTGTCAAATTAGGCCAAAATCAAGGCTAAATTGGGTCCGGACTTCTCGGCCCGGATCGATCCATGATCCATGATGTTCCTTCACTTAAGTGGGCCTAACTTACTCATCTTAAGCACAATTAGTGCATATTATACCTTGTTGGAAAGCTTTTTCAGAGGTCCTTAATTTGGTCTAGGGTTAGGTCGGGATTAATAAGCATAAATAGCAGTTTAGAGCCGCACAAGACAGAGAGAGAGACCGAAATTAGACAACTTTTACAATCATTGTTTTTGCTTTTACATTATTGGGCTTCATTAGGCTTAATTGCTAAACATTGTTAATTTTTGGATTTTTCACTCATCCTGACCTTGTTGCCTTGCGCAGAGCATAAATAGAGCTACGAGATATCGGATTTTGGTGATCTTGTTGACCCTAGAAAGATAAGGAAGAGACCTACAATTTCAGGTTTCTCAAGAATTGTCAAATTAGGCCAAAATCATGGCTAAATTGGGTCCCGAGTTCTCTGGCACGGATCAGTGCGCAGTCCATGATGTTCCTTCATTTAAATGGGCCTAACTTATTCATCTAAAGCCCAATTAAGTCATATGATACCTTATTGGAAAGCTTATTGAGAGGCTCTTAATATGATGTAGGGTTATGTGAGGATTAATAAGCATAAATAGCATTTTTCAGCCTCACAAGCCAGATATAGACCGAAATTAGACAGCTTTTACAATCATTGTTTTTGCTTTTACATTATTGGGCTTAATTGTTAAACATTGTTAATTTTTGGATTCTTCACTCATCTTGACCTTGTTGCCTTGCGCAGAGCATAACTAAAGCAACAGATATCGGATTTTGGTGATCTTGTTGTCCCTAGAAAGATAAGGAAGAGACAAACAATTTCAAGTTTCACAAGAATTGTCAAATTTGGCCAAAATCAAGGCTAAATTGGGTCCCGAGTTCTCTCGGCACGAATCGGTCGCGATCCATGATGTTCCTTCACTTAAATGGGCCTAACTTACTCTTCTTAAGCCCAATTAAGGCATATGATACCTTGTTGGAAAGCTTATACAGAGGCCCTTAATTTTGTCTAGGGTTAGGTCAGTATTTATAATCATAAATAGCAGTTTATAGCCTCCCAATCCAGAGAGAGACGAAAATTTGACAACTTTTACAATCATTGTTTTTGCTTTTACATTATTGGGCTTAATTGCTAAACATTGTTACTTTTCGGATTTTTCACTCATCCTGACCATGTTGGCTTGCGCAGAGCATAACTAGAGCTACAAATATCAGATTTTGGTGATCTTGATGTCCCTAGAAAGATAAGGAAGAGAGCTACAATTTCAGGTTTCACAAGAATTGTCAAATTTGACCAAAATCAAGGCTAAATTGGGTCCAGAGTTCTATGGTGCGGATCAGTGCGCAGTCCATGATGTTCTTTCACTTTAATGGGCCTAACTTACTCTTCTTAAGCCCAATTAAGGCATGTGATACCTTATTGGAAAGCTTATTCAGAGGCCCTTAATTTGGTCTAGGGTTAGGTCACGATTAATAAGCATAAATAGCAATTTACAGCCGCACAAGAAAGAGAGAGACGAAAATTAGACAACTTTTACAATCATTGCTTTTGCTTTAACATTAAAGGGCTTAATTGGGCTTAATTGCTACACATTGTTAATTTTCGGATTTTTCACTCATCCTGACCTTGTTGCCTTGTGCAGAGCAGAACTAGAGGTCCAGATATAGGATTTTGGTGATCTTACTATCCCTAGAAAGATAAGGAAGAGACCTACAATTTCAGGTGTCACAAGAATTATCAAATTAGGCCAAAATCAAGGCTAAATTGGGTCCCGAGTTCTCTGACACGGATCAGTACGTAGTCCATGTTGTTCCTTCACTTAAATGGGCGTAACTTACTCATCTTAAGCCTAATTAAGGCATATGATACCTTGTTGCAAAGCTTATTCAGAGGCACTTAATTTGGTATAGGGTTAGTTAAGGATTAATAAGCATAACTAATAGTTTACAGCCGCACAAGACCGAGAGAGACGGAAATTATACAACTTTTACTGTCATTGTTTTTTGCTTTTACATTATTGGGCTTAATTGCTAAACAATGTTAATTTTCGGATTTTTCACTCATCCTGACTTTGTTGCCTTGCGCAGAGCATACCTAGAGCTACAGATATCGGATTTTGGTGATCTTACTATCCCTAGAAAGATAAGGAAGAGACCTACAATTTCAGGTGTCACAAGAATTATCAAATTAGGTCAAAATCAAGGCTAAATTGGGTCCCGAGTTCTCTGATGCGGATCAAGACGTAGTCCATGTTGTTCCTTCACTTAAATGGTTGTAACTTACTCATCTTAAGCCTAATTAAGGCATATGATACCTTGTTGCAAAGCTTATTCAAAGGCACTTAATTTGGTATAGGGTTAGTTTAGGATAAATAAGCATAACTAATAGTTTACAGCCGCACAAGCTAGAGAGAGACATAAATTAGAATATTTTTACAATCATTGTTTTTGCTTTTACAATATTGGGCTTAATTGGGAAACATTGTTAATTTTCGGATTTTTCACTCATCCTGACCTTGTTGGCTGGCGCAGAGCATAACTAGAGCTACAGATATCGGATTTTGGTGATCTTGCTGTCCCTAGAAAGATAAGGAAGAGACCTACAATTTCAGGGGTCACAAGAATTGTCAAAATAGGCCAAAATCAAGGCTAAATTGTTTCCCGAGTTCTCTGGCGCGGATCAGTGCGCATTCCATAATGTTCCTTCACTTAAATGGACCTAACTCACTCATCTTAAGCCCAATTAAGGCATATGATACCCTGTTGGAAAGCTTATTCAGAGGCCCTTAATTTGGTGCAGGGTTAGGTCAGGATTAATAAGCATAAATAGTAGTTTACAGCCGCACAAGCCAGAGAGAGACAGAAATTAGAATATTTTTACGATCATTGTTTTTGCTTTTACATTATTTGGCTTAATTGGGAAACATTGTTAATTTTCGGATTTTTTACTCATCCTGACCTTGTTGCCTTACACAGAGCATAACTAGAGCTACATATATCGGATTTTGGTGACCTTGATGTCACTAGAAAGATAAGGAAAAGACCTACGATTTCATGTTTCACAAGTATTGTCAAATTAGGCCAAAATCAAGATTAAATTGGGTCCCGAGTTCTCTGGCGCTGATCAATGCCTAGTCCATGATGTTCCATCACTTAAATGGGCCTAACTTACTCATCTTAAGCCCAATTAAGGCATATGATACCTTGTTGGAAATCTTATTCAAAGGCCCTAAATTTGGTCTAGGGTTAGATAAAGATTAATAAGCATAAATAGCAGTTTACAACCGCACAAGACAGATAGAGACGGAAATTAGACAACTTTTACAATCATTGTTTTTGCTTTTACATTATTGGGCTTAATTGGACTTAATTGCCAAACAATGTTAATTTACGGATTTTTCAATCATACTGGCCTTGGTGCCTTGCGCAGAGCATAAATAGAGCTATAGATATTGGATTTTGGTGATCTTGTTTTCCCTAGAAAGATAAGGAATAGACCTACAATTTTAGGTTTCACAAGAATTGTAAAATTAGGCTAAAATCAAGGCTAAATTGGGTCCCGAGTTCTCTGGCGCGGACCAGTGCGCAATCCATGATGTTCCTTCACTTAAATGGGCCTAACTAACTCAAGGCGTTTTTCAGCATGAATATGTGAGGATTAATAAGCATGAATAGCGTTTTTCAGCCTCACAAGGCAGAGACAGTCCGAAATTAGACAACTTTTACAATCATTGTTTTTGCTTTTACATTATTGGGCTTAATTGCTGAACATTTTAATTTTTGGATTTTTCACTCATCCTGACCTTGTTGCCTTGCGCAGAGCATAACTAAAGCAACAGATATCGGATTTTGGTGATCTTGCTGTCCCTAGAAAGATAAGGAAGAGACAGACAATTTCAGGTATCACAAGAATTGTCAAATTTGGCCAAAATCAATGCTAAATTGGGTCCTGAGTTCTCTGGCACGAATAAGTGCGCAGTCCATGATGTTCCTTCACTTAAATGGGCCTAACTTACTCTTCTTAAGCCCAATTAAGGCATATGATACCTTGTTGGAAAGCTTATTCAGAGGCCCTTAATTTGGTCTAGGGTTAGTTCATGATTAATTAGTATAAATAGCAGTTTATAGCCGCACAAGCCAAAGAGAGACGAAAATTAGACAACCTTTGCAATCATTTTTTTTCTTTTACATTATAGGGCTTAATTGGGCTTAATTGCAAAACATTGTTAATTTTCGGATTTTTCACTCATCGTGACTTTGTTTCCTTTCGCAGAGCATAACTTGAGCTACAGATATCGTATTTTGGTGATCTTGTTGTCCCTAGAAAGATAAGGAATAGACCTACAATTTTAGGTTTCACAAGAATTGTAAAATTAGGCTAAAATCAAGGCTAAATTGGGTCCCGAGTTCTCTAGCGCGGACCGGCGCAATCCATGATGTTCCTTCACTTAAATGGGCCTAACTTACTCAACTTAAGCCCAATTAAGGCATATGATACCTTGTTGGAAAGCTTATTCAGAGGCTCTTAATTTGGTGTAGGGTTATGTGAGGATTAATAAGCATAAATAGCATTTTTCAGCCTCACAAACCTGAGACAGACCGAAATTAGACAACTTTTACAATCATTGTTTTTGCTTTTACATTATTGGGCTTAATTGATAAACATTTTAATTTTTGGATTTTTCACTCATCCTGACCTTGTTGCCTTGCGCAGAGCATAACTAAAGCAACAGATATCGGATTTTGTTGATCTTGCTGTCCCTAGAAAGATAAGGAAGAGACAGACAATTTCAGCTTTCACAAGAATTGTCAAATTTGGCCAAAATCAAGGCTAAATTGGGTCCTGAGTTCTCTGGCACGAATAAGTGCGCAGTCCATGATGTTCCTTCACTTAAATGGGCCTAACTTACTCTTCTTAAGCCCAATTAAGGCATATGATACCTTGTTGGAAAGCTTATTCAGAGGCCCTTAATTTGGTCTAGGGTTAGTTCATGATTAATTAGTATAAATAGCAGTTTATAGCCGCACAAGCCAAAGAGAGACGAAAATTAGACAACCTTTGCAATCATTTTTTTTCTTTTACATTATAGGGCTTAATTGGGCTTAATTGCAAAACATTGTTAATTTTCGGATTTTTCACTCATCGTGACTTTGTTTCCTTTCGCAGAGCATAACTTGAGCTACAGATATCGTATTTTGGTGATCTTGTTGTCCCTAGAAAGATAAGGAATAGACCTACAATTTTAGGTTTCACAAGAATTGTAAAATTAGGCTAAAATCAAGGCTAAATTGGGTCCCGAGTTCTCTGGCGCGGACCAGTGCGCAATCCATGATGTTCCTTCACTTAAATGGGCCTAACTTACTCAACTTAAGCCCAATTAAGGCATATGATACCTTGTTGGAAAGCTTATTCAGAGGCTCTTAATTTGGTGTAGGGTTATGTGAGGATTAATAAGCATAAATAGCATTTTTCAGCCTCACAAACCTGAGACAGACCGAAATTAGACAACTTTTACAATCATTGTTTTTGCTTTTACATTATTGGGCTTAATTGATAAACATTTTAATTTTTGGATTTTTCACTCATCCTGACCTTGTTGCCTTGCGCAGAGCATAACTAAAGCAACAGATATCGGATTTTGTTGATCTTGCTGTCCCTAGAAAGATAAGGAAGAGACAGACAATTTCAGCTTTCACAAGAATTGTCAAATTTGGCCAAAATCAAGGCTAAATTGGGTCCCGAGTTCTCTGGCACGAATAAGTGCGCAGTCCATGATGTTCCTTCACTTAAATGGGCCTAACTTACTCTTCTTAAGCCCAATTAAGGCATATGATACCTTGTTGGAAAGCTTATTCAGAGGCACTTAATTTGGTCTAGGGTTAGGTCAGGATTAATAAGCATAATTAGCAGTTTATAGCCGCACAAGCCAGAAAGAGACGAAAATTAGACAACTTTTGCAATCATTTTTTTTTCCTTTTACATTATAGGACTTAATTGGGCTTATTTGTAAAACATTGTTAATTTTTGGATTTTTCACTCATCGTGACTTTGTTGCCTTTCGCAGAGCATAACTAGAGCTACAGATATCGGATTTTGGTGATCTTGTTGTCCCTAGAAAGATAAGGAATAGACCTACAATTTTATGTTTCACAAGAATTGTAAAATTAGGCTAAAATCAAGGCTAAATTGGGTCCCGAGATCTCTGGCGCGGACCAGTGCGCAATCCTTGATATTCCTTCACTTAAATGGGCCTAACTTACTCAACTTAAGCCCAATTAAGGCATATGATACCATGTTGGAAAGCTTATTCAGAGGCTCTTAATTTGGTGTAGGGTTATGTGAGGACTAATAAGCATAAATAGCATTTTTCAGTCTCACAAGCCTGAGATAGACTGAAATTAGACAACTTTTACAATCATTGTTTTTGCTTTTACATTACTGGGCTTAATTGGTAAACATTTTAATTTCTGGATTTTTCACTCATCCTGACC
Organism: Sophora flavescens; assembly: GCA_030762895.1. Taxonomy (NCBI): domain Eukaryota; kingdom Viridiplantae; phylum Streptophyta; class Magnoliopsida; order Fabales; family Fabaceae; genus Sophora; species Sophora flavescens. The sequence continues at coordinate 7,222,970 of JAUPTC010000011.1, read as the reverse complement.
TTGTTGCCTTGCGCAGAGAATTACTAAAGCAACAGATATCGGATTTTGGTGATCTATCTGTCCCTAGAAAGATAAGGAAGAGACAGACAATTTCAGGTTTCACAAGAATTGTCAAATTTGACCAAAATCAAGGCTAAATTGGGTCCCGAGATCTCTGGCACGAATTAGTGCGCAGTCCATGATGTTCCTTCACTTAAATGGACCTAACTCACTCATCTTAAGCCCAATTAAGGCATATGATACCTTGTTGGAAAGTTTTTCAGAGGCCCTTAATTTGGTGTGGGGTTAGGTCAGGATTAATAAGCACAAATAGTAGTTTACAGCCGTACAAGCCAGAGAGAGACATAAATTAGAATATTTTTACAATCATAGTTTTTGCTTTTACAATATTGGGCTAAATTGGGAAATATTGTTTATTTCGGATTTTTCACTCATCCTGACCTTGTTGGCTTGCGCAGAGCATAACTAGGGCTACAGATATCGGATTTTGATGATCTTGCTGTCCCTAGAAAGATACGGAAGAGACCTACAATTTCAGGATTCACAAGAATTGTCAAATTAGGCCAAAATCAAGGCTAAATTGTTTCCCTAGTTCTCTGGCGCGGTTCAGTGCGTATTCCATAATGTTCCTTCACTTAAATGGACCTAACTCACTCATCTTAAGCCCAATTAGGGATATGATACCCTATAGGAAAGTTATTCAGAGGCCCTTAATTTGGTGCGGGGTTAGGTCAGGATTAATAAGCATAAATAGTAGTTTACAGCCGCACAAGCCAGAGAGAGACAGAAATAAGAATATTTTTACGATCATTGTTTTTGCTTTTAAATTATTGGGCTTAATTGGGAAACATTGTTAATTTTCGGATTTTTTACTCATCCTGACCTTGTTGCCTTACACGGAGCATAACTAGAGCTACATATATCAGATTTTGGTGATCTTGCTTTCCCTAGAAAGATAAGGAAAAGACCTACAATTTCATGTTTCACAAGAATTGTAAAATTAGGCCAAAATCAATATTAAATTGGGTCCCGAGTTCTCTGGCGCGGATCGATGCCTAGTACATGATGTTCCTTCACTTAAATGTGCCTAACTTACTCATCTTAAGCCCAATTAAGGCATATGATACCTTGTTGGAAAGCTTATTGAGAGGCCCTTAATTTGGTCTAGGGTAAGATCATGATTAATAAGCATAAATAGCAGTTTACAGCCGCACAAGGCAGAGAGAGATGGAAATTATACAACTTTTACAATCATTGTTTTTGCTTTGACATTATTGGGCTTAATTGAACTTAATTGCCAAACAATGTTAATTTACAGATTTTTCAATCATCCTGACCTTGGTGCCTTGCGCAGAGCATAACTAGAGCTATAGATATCGGATTTTGGTGATCTTATTGTCCATAGAAAGATAAGGAATAGACCTACAATTTTAGGTTTCACAAGAATTGTAAAATTAGGCCAAAATCAATTTTCAGCCTCACAAGCCAGAGACAGACCTAAATTAGACAACTTTTACAATCATTGTTTTTGCTTTTACATTATTGGGCTTAATTGCTAAACATTGTTAATTTTTGGATTTTTCACTCATCCTGACCTTGTTGCCTTGGGCAGAGCATAACTAAAGCAACAAATATCGGATTTTGATGAACTTGCTGTCCCTAGAAAGATAAGGAAGAGACAGACAATTTCAGGTTTCACAAGAGTTGTCAAATTTGGCCAAAATCAAGGCTAAATTGGGTCCCGAGTTCTCTGGCACGAATCAATGCGCAGTCCATGATGTTCCTTCACTTAAATGGGCCTAACTTACTCTTCTTAAGCCCAATTAAGGCATATGATACCTTGATGGAAAGCTTATTCAGAGGCCATTAATTTGGTATAGGGTTAGGTCAGGATTAATAAGCATAATTAGCAGTTTATAGATGCACAAGCCAGAGAGAGACGAAAATTAGACAACTTTTGCAATCATTGTTTTTTCTTTTACATTATAGGGCTTAATTGGGCTTAATTGCAAAACATTGTTAATTTTCGGATTTTTCACTCATCGTGACTTTGTTGACTTTCGTAGAGCATAACTAGAGCTACAGATATCGGATTTTGGTGATCTTGTTGTCCCTAGAAAGATAAGGAAGAGACCTACAATTTCAGGATTCACAAGAATTGTCAAATTAGGCCAAAATCAAGGCTAAATTGTTTCCCGAGTTCTCTGGCGTGGATCAGTGCGTATTCCATAATGTTCCTTCACTTAAATGGACCTAACTCACTCATCTTAAGCCCAATTAGGGATATGATACCCTGTTGGAAAGCTTATTCAGAGGCCCTTAATTTGGTGCGGGGTTAGGTCAGGATTAATAAGCATAAATAGTAGTTTACAGCCGCACAAGCCAGAGAGAGACAGAAATAAGAATATTTTTACGTTCATTGTTTTTGCTTTTAAATTATTGTGCTTAATTGGGAAACATTGTTAATTTTCGGATTTTTTACTCATCCTGACCTTGTTGCCTTACACAGAGCATAACTTGAGCTACATATATCAGATTTTGGTGATCTTACTTTCCCTAGAAAGATAAGGAAAAGACCTACAATTTCATGTTTCACAAGAATTGTAAAATTAGGCCAAAATCAATATTAAATTGGGTCCCGAGTTCTCTAGCGCTGATCGATGCCTAGTCCATGATGTTCCTTCACTTAAATGTGCCTAACTTACTCATCTTAAGCCCAATTAAGGCATATGATACCTTGTTGGAAAGCTTATTCAGAGGCCCTTAATTTGGTTTAGGGTAAGATCATGATTAATAAGCATAAAAAGCAGTTTACAGCCGCACAAGACAGAGAGAGATGGAAATTATACAACTTTTACAATTATTGTTTTTGCTTTGACATTATTGGGCTTAATTGGACTTAATTGCCAAACAATGTTAATTTACAGATTTTTCAATCATCCCGACCTTGGTGCCTTGTGCAGAGCATAACTAGAGCTACAGATATCGGATTTTGGTGATCTTATTTTCCATAGAAAGATAAGGAATAGACCTACAATTTTAGGTTTCACAAGAATTGTAAAATTAGGCCAAAATCAATTTTCAGCCTCACAAGCCAGAGACAGACCGAAATTAGACAACTTTTACAATCATTGTTTTTACTTTTACATTATTGGGCTTAATTGCTAAACATTGTTAATTTTTGGATTTTTCACTCATCCTGACCTTGTTGCCTTGCGCAGAGCATAACTAAAGCAACAAATATCGGATTTTGGTGATCTTGCTGTCCCTAGAAAGATAAGGAAGAGACAGACAATTTCAGGTTTCACAAGAGTTGTCAAATTTGGCCAAAATCAAGGCTAAATTGGGTCCCGAGTTCTCTGGCACGAATCAATGCGCAGTCCAGGATGTTCCTTCACTTAAATGGGCCTAACTTACTCTTCTTAAGCCCCATTAAGGCATATGATACCTTGATGGAAAGCTTATTCAGAGGCCATTAATTTGGTCTAGGGTTTGGTCAGGATTAATAAGCATAATTAGCAGTTTATAGACGCACAAGCCAGAGAGAGACGAAAATTAGACAACTTTTGCAATCATTGTTTTTTCTTTTACATTATAGGGCTTAATTGGGTTTAATTGCAAAACATTGTTAATTTTCGGATTTTTCACTCATCGTGACTTTGTTGCCTTTCGTAGAGCATAACTAGAGCTACAGATATCGGATTTTGGTGATCTTGTTGTCCCTAGAAAGATAAGGAAGAGACCTACAATTTCAGGTTTCACAAGAATTGTCAAATTAGGCCAAAAACAAGGCAAAATTGGGTCCCGAGTTCTCCGGCGCGGATCAGAGCGCAGTCCATGATGTTACTTCACTTTAATGGGCCTAACTTACTCATCTTAAGCCCAATCAAGGCACATGATACCTTGTTGGAAAGCTTATTCAGAGGCCCTTAATTTGGTCTAGGGTTAGGTCAGGATTAATAAGCATAAATAGAAGTTTACAGTCGAACAAGTCAGAGAGAGATGGAAATTAGACAACTTTTACAATCTTTGTTTTTGTTTTTACATTATTGGGCTTAATTGGGCTTAATTGCCAAACAATGTTAGTTTTCGGATTTTTCAATCATCCTGACCTTGGTGCCTTGAGCAGAGCACAACTGGAGCTACAGATATCGGATTTTGGCGATCTTGATGTCCCTAGAAAGATAAGGAAGAGACCTACAATTTCAGTTGTCACAATAATTGTCAAATTAGGCCAAAATCAAGGCTAAATTCGATCCCGAGTTCTCTGGCATAGATTAGTACGTGGTCCAAGATGTTCCTTCCATTAAATGGGTCTAACTTAATCATCTTAAGCCCAATTAAGGCATATGTGACCTTGTTCGAAAGCTTATTTAGAGGCCCTTAATTTGGTCAAGGGTTAGGTCAGAATTAATAAGCATAAATAGTAGTTTACTGCCGCACAAGCCAGAGAGTGACGGAAATTAGACAACTTTTACAATCCTTGTTTTTGCTTTTACCTTATAGGGCTTAATTGCTAAACATTGTTAATTTTCCGATTTTTCACTCATCCTGAACTTGTTGCCTTAGACAGAGCATAACTAGAGCTACAGATATCGGATTTGGTGATATTGTTGTCCCTAGAAAGATAAGGAAGAGACCCACAATTTCAGGTTTCACAAGAATTGTAAAATTAGGCCAAAATCAATTTTCAGCCTCACAAGCCAGAGACAGACCGAAATTAGATAACTTTTACAATCATTGTTTTTGCTTTTACATTATTGGGCTTAATTGCTAAACATTGTTAATTTTTGGATTTTTCACTCATCCTGACCTTGTTGCCTTGCACAGAGCATAACTAAAGCAACAGATATCGGATTTTGGTGATCTTGTTGTCCCTAGAAAGATAAGGAAGAGACCTACAATTTCAGGTTTCACAAGAATTGTCAAATTTGGCCAAAATCAAGGCTAAATTGGGTCCCGAGTTCTCTGGCATGGATCAGTGCACAGTCCATGATGTTCCTTCACTTAAATGGGCCTAACTTACTCATCTTAAGCCCAATTAAGGCGTATAATACCTTATTGGAAAGCTTATTTAGAGGCCCTTAATTTTGTATAGGGTTAGGTCAGGATTAATTAGCATACATAGTAGTTTATAGCCGCACAATCCAGAGAGAGGCGAAAATTAGACAACTTTCACAATCATTGTTTTTTCTTTTATATTACTGGGCTTAATTGCTAAACATTGTTAATTTTAGGATTTTTCTCTCATCCTGACCTTATTGCCTTGCGCAGAGCATAACTAAAGCAACATATATCGGATTTTGTGGATCATGCTGTCCCTAAAAAGATAAGGAAGAGACCTACAATTTCAGCTGTCACAAGAATTGTCAAATTAGGCCAAAATCAAGCCTAAATTGGGTCCCGAGTTCTCCGGCGCGGATTAGTGCACAGTCCATGATGTTCTTTCACTTAAATCGGCCTAACTTACTCATCTTAAGGCCAATTAAGGCATATGATACCTTGTTAGAAAGCTTATTCAGAGGCCCTTAATTTGGTCTAGGGTTAGGTCCAGATTAACAAGAATGATTAGCAGTTTATAGCCGCAAAAGCCAGAGAGAGACGAAAATTAGACAACTTTTACAATCATTGTTTTTTATTTTACATTATAGGGCCTAATTGGGCTTAATTGCAAAACATTGTTAATTTTCGGATTTTTCACTCATCCTGACTTTGATGCCTTTCGCAGAGCATAACTGGAGATACATATATCGGATTTTGGTGATCTTGTTGTCCCTAGAAAGATAAGTAAGAGACCTACAATTTCAGGTTTCACAAGAATTGTCAAATTAGGCCAAAATCAAGGCTAAATTGGGTCCCGAGTACTCTGACGCGGATCAGTGTGCAATCCATGATGTTACTTTACTTAAATGGGCCTAATTTACTCATCTTAAGCCCAATTAAGGCATATGATACCTTGTTGGAAAGCCTATTTTGAGCCCCTTAATTTGGTCTAGGGTTAGGTCATATTTATAATCATAAAAAGCAGTTTATAGCCACCCAAGCCAGAGAGAGACGAAAATTTGACAACTTTTACAATCGTTGTTTTTGTTTTTACAATATAGGGCTTAATTGCTAAACATTGTTACTTTTCGGATTTTTCACTCATCCTGACCATGTTGGCTTGCGCAGAGCATAACTAGAGCTACAGATATCGGATTTTGGTGATCATGATGTCCCTAGAAAGATAAGGAAGAGACCTACAATTTCAGGTTTCACAAGAATTGTCAAATTTGGCCAAAATCAAGGCTAAATTGGGTCCAGAGTTCTCTGGCACGAGTCAAAGCGCAGTCCATGATGTTCTTTCACATTAATGGGCCTAACTTACTCATCTTAAACCCAATTAAGGCATATGATACCTTGTTGGAAAGCTTATTCAGAGGCCCTTAATTTGGTCTACGGTTAGGTCAGGATTAATAAGCATAAATAGCAGTTTACAGCCGCTTAAGAAAGAGAGAGACGAAAATTAGACAACTTTTAGAATCATTGTTTTTACTTTTACATTATTGGGCTTAATTGCTAAACATTGTTAATTTTCGGATTTTTCACTCATCCTGACCTTGTTGCCTTGCGCAGAGCATAACTAGAGGTACAGATATCGGATTTTGGTGATCTTGTTGTCCCTAGAAAGATAAAGAAGAGACCTACAATTTCATATTCAGAAGAATTGTCAAATTTGACCCATGATGTTCCTTGACTTAAATGGGCCTAACTTACTCATCTTAAGCCCAGTTAAGGCATATGATATCTTATTGGAAAGCTTATTCAGGGGCCCTTAATTTGGTCTAGGGTTAGGTCAGGATTTATAAGCATTAATAGCAGTTTATAGATGCACAAGCCAGAAAGAGACACAAAGTGACAACTTTTACAATCATTGTTTTTGCTTTTACATCATTGGGCTTAATTGCTAAACATTGTTAATTTTCGGATTTTTAACTTATCCTGACTTTGTTGCCTTGAGCAGAGCATAACTAGAGCTACAGATATCGGATTTTGGTGATCTTGTTGTCCCTAGAAAGACAAAGAAGAGACCTACAATTTTAGGTGATATAAGAATTGTCAAATAGGGCCAAAATAAAGGCTAAATTGGGTCCCGAGTTCTCTAGCACATATCAATGCGCAGTCTAAGATGTTCTTTCACTTAAATGGGCCTAACTTACTCATCTTATGACCAATTAAGGCATATGATACGTTGTTGGAATGCTTATTCAGATGCCCTTAATTTGGTCTAGTGTTTGATCAGGATTAATAAGCATAAATAGCAGTTTACAGCCGCACAAGACAGAGAGAGTCGTAAATTAGACAACATTTGCAATCATTGTTATTGCTTTTACATAAATTGGCTTAATTGGGATTAATTGCTAAACGTTGTTAATTTTTGAATTTTTCATTCATCCTGACCTTGTTGCCTTGCGTAGAGCATAACTTGAGCTACAGATACCGGATTTTGGTGATCTTGCTGTCCCTAGAAAGATAAGGAAGAGACCTACAATTTCAGGTTTCCAAGAATTCACAAATGTGGCCAAAATCTAGGCTAAATTGGGTCCCGAGTTCTCTGACACAGATCAGAACGCAGTCCATGTTGTTCCTTCACTTAAATGGGTGTAACTTACTCATCTTAAGCCTAATTAAGGCATATGATACCTTGTTGCAAAGCTTATTCAGAGGCCCTTAATTTGGTCTTGGGTTTGGTCAGGATTAATAAGCAAACTAGCAATTTACAGCCGTACAATCCCGAGAGAGACGAAAATTATACAACTTTTACTATCATTTTTTTTTGCTTTTACATTATCGGGCTTAATTGCTAAACATTGTTAATTTTCGGATTTTTCCCTCATCCTGACCTTGTTGCCTTGCGCGGAGCATAACTAGAGCTACATATATCGGATTTTGGTGATCTTGCTGTCCCTAGAAAGATAAGGAAGAGACCTACAATTTCAGGTTTCAAAAGAATTGTCAAATTAGGCCAAAATCAAGGCTAAATTGGGTCCCAAGTTCTCCGGAGCGGATCAGTGTGCAGTCCATGATGTTCCTTCACTTAAATGGGCCTAACTTACTCATCTTAAGCCCAATTATGGCATATGATGCCCTGTTGGAAAGCTTATTCAGAGGCCCTTAATTTGGTGTAGGGTTGGGTCTGGATTAATAAGCAAAAATAGTAGTTTACAACCGAACAATCCTAAGAGAGACGTAAATTAGACGACTTTTATAATCATTGTTTTTGCTTTTACATTATTGGGCTTAAGTGGGCTTATTTACAAAACATTGTTAATTTTTGGATTTTTCACTCATCCTGACCTTGTTGCCTTGCGCAGAGCATAACTAGAATTTTCCTGCTGTCTCTAGAAAGATAAGGAAGAGACCTACAATTTGAAGTTTCACAAGAATTGTCAAATTAGGCCAAAATCAAGGCTAAATTGGGTCCCGAATTCTCTGGCACGGATCAGTGCGCAGTCCATCATATTCCATCACTTAAATGGGCCTAACTTACTCATCTTAAGCCCAATTAAGGCATATAATAACTTTTTAGAAAGCTTATTCAGAGGCCCTTAATTTGGTCAAGGGTTAGGTCCGGATTAAAAAGCATAAATAGCAGTTTACAGCCGCACAAGTCAGAGAGAGACAGAAATTAGACAACTTTTACAATCATTGTTTTTGCTTTTACTTTATTGGGCTTAATTGGGCTTAATTGCTTAACATTGTTAATTTTCTTATTTTTCACTCATCCTGAACTTGTTGCCTTGCGCAGAGCATAACTAGAGCTAAAATATCGGATTTTGGTGATCTTGCTGTCCCTAGAAAGATAAGGAAGAGACCTATAATTTCAGGTTTCTCAAGAATTCTCAAAAGTGACCAAAATCTAGGCTAAATTGGGTCCCGAGTTCTCTGGTACGGATGAGTGCGCAGTCCATGATGTTCCTTTACTTAAATGGGCCTAACTTACTCTTCTGAAGCCCAATTAAGGCATATGATACCTTGTTGGAAAGCTTATTCAGAGGACCTTAATTTGATCTAGGGTTAGGTCAGGATTAATAAGCATAACTAGCAATTTACTGCCGCACAAGCCCAAGAGAGATGTAAATTATACAACTTTTACAATCATTCGTTTTGCTTTTACATTATTGGGCTTAATTGCTAAACATTTTTAATTTTTGGATTTTTCACTCATCCTGACCTTGTTGCCTTGTGCAAAGCATAACTTGAGCTACAGATATCGGATTTTGGCGATCTTGTTGTCCCTAGAAAGATAAGGAAGAGACCTACAATATCAGCTTTCACAAGAATTTTCAAATTAGGCCTAAATCAAGGCTAAATTGGGTCCCGAATTCTCTGGCGCGGATCAGTGCGCAGTCCATGATGTTACTTCACTTAAATGGGCCTAACTTACTCTTCTTAAGCCCAATTTAGGCATATGATACCTTGTTGGAAAGCTAATTCAGAGGCCCATAATTTGGTAAAGGGTAAGATCATGATTAATAAGCATAAATAGAAGTTTACAGCCGCTCAAGCCAGAGAGAGATTGAAATTAGACAACTTTTACACTCATTGTTTTTGCTTTTACGTTATTGGGCTTAATTGCTAGACATTGTTAATTTTCGAATTTTTCACTAATCCTATCCTTGTTGCCTTGCGCAGAGCATAACTAGAGCTACAGATATCTGATTTTGGTGATCTTGTGTCCCTAGAAAGATAAGGAAGAGACCTACAATTTCAGGTTTCACAAGAATTGTCAAATTAGCCCAAAATCAAGGCTAAATTGGGTCCCGAGTTCTCTGACGCGGATCAGAACGTAGTCCATGTTGTTCCTTCACTTTAATGGGCGTAACTTACTCATCTTAAGCCTAATTAAGGCATATGATACCTTGTTGGAGAGCTTATTCAGAGGCACTTAATTTTGTCTAGGGTTAGGTCAGGATTAATAAGCATCACTGGCAGTTTACAGCCGCACAAGCCCGAGAGAGACGGAAATTATACAACTTTTACTGTCATTGTTTTTTGCTTTTACATTATTGGGCTTCATTGCTAAACATTGTTAATTTTCGGATTTTTCATAAATCCTGACCTTGTTGCCTTGCGCAGAGCATAACTAGAGCTACATATATCGGATTTTGGCGATCTTGCTGTCCTAGAAAGATAAGGATGAGACCTACAATATCAGCTTTCACAAGAATTGTCAAATTAGGCCAAAATCAAGGCTAAATTGGGTCCCGAATTCTCAGGAGCGGATCAGTGCGCAGTCCATGATGTTACTTCACTTAAATGGGCCTAACCTACTCCTCTTAAGCCCAATTAAGGCATATGATACCTTGTTGGAAAGCTTATTCAGTGGCTCATAATTTGGTAAAGGGTAAGATCATGATTAATAAGCATAAATAGAAGTTTACAGCCGCTCAAGTCAGAGAGAGACTGAAATTAGACAACATTTACACTCACTGTTTTTGCTTTTACATTATTGGGCTTAATTGCTAGACATTGTTAATTTTCGGATTTTTCACTAATCCTGTCCTTGTTACCTTGCGCAGAGCATAACTAGAGCTACAAATATCGGATTTTGGTGATCTTGTTGTCCCTAGAAAGATAAGGAAGAGACCTACAATTTCAGGTGTCAAAAGAATTGTCAAATTAGGCCAAAATCAAGGCTAAATTGGGTCCTAAGTTCTCAGGAGCGGATCAGTGTGCAGTCCATGATGTTCCTTCACTTAAATGGGCTTAACTTACTCATCTTAAGACCAATTATGGCATATGATGCCCTGTTGGAAAGCTTATTCAGAGGCCCATAATTTGGTGTAGGATTGGGTCAGGATTAATAAGCATAAATAGTAGTTTACAACCGAACAATCCTAAGAGAGACGTAAATTAGACAACTTTTATAATCATTGTTTTTGCTTTTACATTATTGGGCTTAAGTGGGCTTATTTGCAAAACATTGTTAATTTTCGGATTTTTCACTCACCCTGACCTAGTTGCCTTGTGCAGAGCATAACTAGAATTTTCTTGCTGTCTCTAGAAAGATAAGGAAGAGACCTACAATTTCAAGTTTCACAAGAATTGTCAAATTAGGCCAACATCAAGGCTAAATTGGGTCCCGAATTCTCTGGCACGGATCAGTGCGCAGTCCATCATATTCCTTCACTTAAATGGGCCTAGCTTACCCATCTTAAGCATAATTAAGGCATATAATAACTTTTTGGAAAGCTTATTCAGAGGCCCTTGATTTGGTCAAGGGTTAGGTCAGGATTAATAAGCATAAATAGCAGTTTACAGCCGCACAAGTCAAAGAGAGACTGAAATTAGACATCTTTTACAATCATTGTTTTTTCTTTTACTTTATTGGGCTTAATTGCTAAACATTGTTAATTTTTGGATTTTTCTCTCATCCTGACCATGTTACCTTACGCAGAGCATAACTGGAGCTACAGATATCGGATTTTGGTGATCTTGCAGTCCCTAGAAAGATAAGGAAGAGACCTACAATTTCCTGTTTCACTAGAATTGTCAAATTAGGCCAAAATGAAGGTTAAATTGGGTCCCGAGTTATCTGACGCGGATCAGGGAGCAGTCCTTGATGTTCCATCATTTAAAAGGGCCTAACTTTCTCATCTTAAGCCCAATTAAGGCATATGATACCTTGTTGGAAAGCTTATTCAGAGGACCTTAATTTGGTCTAGGGTTAGGTCAGGATTAGTAAGCATAAATAGAAGTTTAAAGCCTCACAATCCAGAGAAAGACGTAAATTAGACAACTTTTACTATCATTCGTTTTGCTTTTACATTATTGGGCTTAATTGGGCTTAATTGCTAAACATTTTTAATTTTCGGATTTATCACTCATCCTGACCTTGTTGCCTTATGCAGAGCATAACTTGAGCTACAAATATCGGATTTTGGCGATCTTGTTGTCCCTAGAAAGATAAGGAAGAGACCTACAATATCAGCTTTCACAAGAATTTTCAAATTTGGCCAAAACCAAGGCTAAATTGGGTCCCAAATTCTCTGGCGCGGATCAGTGCGCAGTCCATGATGTTACTTCACTTAAATGGGCCTAACTTACACTTCTTAAGCCCAATTAAGGCATATGATACCTTGTTGGAAAGCTTATTCAGAGGCCCATAATTTGGTAAAGGGTAAGATCATAATTACTAAGCATAAATAGAAGTTTACAGCCGCTCAAGCCAGAGAGAGACTGAAATTAGACAACTTTTACACTCTTTGTTTTTGCTTTTACATTATTGGGCTTAATTGCAAGACATTGTTAATTTTCGGATTTTTCACTAATCCCGTCCTTGTTGTGTTGCGAAGAGCATAACTAGAGCTACAGATATCTGATTTTGGTGATCTTGTGTCCCTAGAAAGATAAGGAAGAGACCTACAATTTCAGGTTTCACAAGAATTGTCAAATTAGGCAAAAATCAAGGCTAAATTGGGTCACGAGTTCTCTGACGCAGATCAAAACGCAATCCATGTTGTTCTTTCACATAAATAGGCGTAACTTACTCATCTTAAGCCTAATTAAGGCATATGATACCTTGTTGCAAAGCTTATTCAGAGGCCCTTAATTCGGTCTAGGGTTAGGTCGGATTAATAAGCATAACTAGCAATTTATCTGCCGCACAAGCCCGAGAGAGACGGAAATTATAAAACTTTTTTATGTCATTGTTTTTTGCTTTTACATTATTGGGCTTAATTGCTAAACATTGTTAATTTTCGGATTTTTCACTCATCCTGACCTTGTTGCCTTGCGCAGTGCATAACTAGAGCTACATATATCGGATTTTGGTGATCTTTTTGTCCCTAGAAAGATAAGGAAGAGACCTACAGTTTCATGTTTCAAAAGAATTGTCAAATTAGGCCAAAATCAAGGCTAAATTGGGTCCCAAGTTCTCAGGAGCGGATCAGTGTGCAGTCTATGATGTTCCTTCACTTAAATGGGCCTAACTTACTCATCTTAAGCCCAATTATGGCATATGATGCCTTGTTGGAAAACTTATTCAGAGGACCTTAATTTGGTCTAGGGTTAGGTCAGGATTAGTAAGCATAAATAGAAGTTTATAGCCGCACAAGTCAGAGAGAGACGTAAATTAGACGACTTTTACAATCATTGTTTTTGCTTTTACATTATTGGGCTTAAGTTGGCTTATTTGCAAAACATCGTTAATTTTCGGATTTTTCACTCATCCTGACCTTGTTGCCTTGCGCAAAGCATAACAATAATTTTCTTGCTGTCTCTAGAAAGATAAGGAAGAGACCGACAATTTCATGTTTCACAAGAATTGTCAAATTAGGCCAAAATCAAGGCTAAATTGGGTCCCGAATTCTCTGGCACGGATCAGTGCGCTGTCCATGATGTTCCTTCACTAAATGGGCCTAACTTACTCATCTTAAGCCCAATTAAGGCATATAATAACTTTTTGGAAAGCTTATTCAGAGGCCTTTAATTTGGTCAAGGATTAGGTCCGGATTAATAAGCATAAGTAGCAATTTACAGCCGCACAAGTCAGAGAGAGACGAAAATTAGACAACTTTTACAATCATTGTTTTTGCTTTTACTTTATTGGGCTTAATTGGGCTTAACTGCTAAATATTGTTAATTTTCTGATTTTTCACTCATCCTGAACTTGTTGCCTTGCGCAGAGCATAACTAGAGCTACAGATATCGAATTTTGGTGATCTTGTTGTCCCTAGAAAGATAAGGAAGAGACCTACAATTTCAGGTTTCACAAGAATTCTCAAATGTGGCCAAAATCTAGGCTAAATTGGGTCCCGAGTTCAATGGTGCGGATCAGTACGCAGTCCATGATGTTCCTTTACTTAATTGGGCATAACTTACTCATCTTAAGACCAATTAAGGCATATGATACCTTGTTGGAAAGCTTATTCAGAGGACCTTAATTTGGTCTAGGGTTATGTCAGGATTAGTAAGCATAAATAGAAGTTTATAGCCGCTCAAGTCACAGAGAGATGTAAATTAGACAACTTTTACAATCATTCGTTTTGCTTTTCATTATTGGGCTTAATTGGGCTTAATTGCTAAACATTTTTAATTTCCGGATTTTTCACTCATCCTGACCTTGTTGCCTTGTGCAGAGAAAAACTTGAGCTACAGATATCGGATTTTGGCGATCTTGTTGTCCCTAGAAAGATAAGGAAGAGACCTACAATATCATCTGTCACGAGAATTTTCAAATTAGGCCAAAATAAATGCTAAATTTGGTCCCGAATTCTCTGGCGCGGATCAGTGCGCAGTCTATGATGTTACTTCACTTAGATGGGCCTAACTTACTCTTCTTAAGCCCAATTAAGGCATATGATACCTTGTTGGAAAGCTTATTCAGAGGCCCATAATTTGGTAAAGGTTAAATCATGATTAATAAGCATAAATAGAAGTTTACAGCCGCTCAAGCCATAGAGAGACTGAAATTAGACAACTTTTATAGTCATTGTTTTTGCTTTTACATTATTGGGCTTAATTGCTAGACATTGTTAATTTTCGGATTTTTCGCTAATCCTGTCCTTGTTGCCTTGCACAGAGCATAACTAGAGCTACAGATATCCGATTTTGGTGATCTCGTGTCCCTAGAAAGATAAGGAAGAGACCTACAATTTCAGGTGTCACAAGAATTGTCAAATTAGGCCAAAATCAAGGCTAAATTGAGTCCCGAGTTCTCTGACACGGATCAGAACGCAGTCCATGTTGTTCATTCACTTAAATGGGTGTAACTTACTCATCTTATGCCTAATTAAGGCATATGATACCTTGTTGCAAAGCTTATTCAGAGACCCTTAATTTGGTCTAGGGTTAGGTCAGGATTAATAAGCATAACTAGCAGTTTACAGCCGCACAAGCCCGAGAGAGACGGAAATTATACAACTTTTACTGTCATTGTTTTTTGCTTTTACATTATTGGGCTTAATTGCTAAACATTGTTAATTTTCGGATTTTTCACTCATCCTGACCTTGTTGCCTTGAGCGGAGCATAACTAGAGCTACATATATCGGATTTTGGTGATCTTGCTGTCCCTAGAAAGATAAGGAAGAGACCTACAATTTCAGGTTTCAAAGGAATTGTCAAATTAGACCAAAATCAAGGCTAAATTGGGTCCCAAGTTCTCAGGAGCGGATCAGTGTGCACTCCATAATGTTCCTTCACTTAAATGGGCCTAACTTACTCATCTTAAGCCCAATTATGGCATATGATGCCCTGTTGGAAAGCTTATTCAGAGGCACTTAATTTGGTGTAGGATTGATCAGGATTAATAAGCATAAATAGTAGTTTACAGCCGAACAATCCTAAGAGAGACATAAATTAGACGACTTTTACAATCATTGTTTTTGCTTTTACATTATTGGGCTTAAGTGCGCTTATTTGCAAAACATTGTTAATTTTTGGATTTTTCACTCATCCTGACCTAGTTGCCTTGTGCTGAGCATAACTAGAATATTCTTGCTGTCTCTAGAAAGATAAGGAAGAGACTTACAATTTCAAGTTTCACAAGAATTGTCAAATTAGGCCAAAATCAAGGCTAAATTGGCTCCCGAATTCTCTGGCACGGATCAGTGCGCAGTCCATCATATTCCTTCACTTAAATGGGCCTAACTAACCCATCTTAAGCCCAATTAAGGCATATAATAACTTTTTGGAAAGCTTATTCAGAGGCCCTTGACTTGGTCAAGGGTTACGTCAGGATTAATAAGCATAAATAGCAGTTCACAGCCGCACAATTTAGAGAGAGACGAAAATTAGACATCTTTTACAATCATTGTTTTTGCTTTTACTTTATTGGGCCTAATTGCTAAACATTGCTAATTTTCGGATTTTTCACTCATCCTGACCTTGTTACCTTACGCAGAACATAACTGGAGCTACAGATATCGGATTTTGGTGATCTTGTTGTCCCTAGAAAGATAAGGAAGAGAGCTACAATTTCCTTTTTCACAAGAATTGTCAAATTAGGCCAAAATGAAGGTTAAATTGGGTCCCGAGTTCTCTGACATGGATCAGTGCGCAGTTCTTGATGTTCCATCATTGAAAAGGGCATAAATTTCTCATCTTAAGCCCAATTAAGGCATATGATACCTTGTTGGAAAGCTTATTCAGAGGACCTTAATTTGGTCTAGGGTTAGGTCAGTATTAGTAAGCATAAATAGAAGTTTAAAGCCTCACAATCCAGAGAAAGACGTAAATTAGACTACTTTTACAATCATTCGTTTTGCTTTTACATTATTGGGCTTAATTGGGCTTAATTGCTAAACATTTTTAATTTTCGGATTTTTCACTCATCCTGACCTTGTTGCCTTGTACAGAGCATAACTTGAGCTTTAGATATCGGATTTTGGCGATCTTGCTGTCCCTAGAAAGATAAGGAAGAGACCTACAATATCATCTTTCACAATAATTTTCTAATTTGGCCAAAATCAAGGCTAAATTGGGTCCCGAATTCTCTGGCGCGGATCAGTGCGCAATCCTTGATGTTCCATCATTTAAAAGGGCCTAACTTTCTCATCTTAAGCCCAATTAAGGCATATGATTCCTTGTGGGAAAGCTTATTCAGAGGACCTTAATTTGATCTAGGGTTAGGTCAGGATTAATAAGCATAACTAGCAATTTACTGCCGCACAAGCCCAAGAGAGATGTAAATTATACAACTTTTACAATCATTCGTTTTGCTTTTACATTATTGGGCTTAATTGCTAAACATTTTTAATTTTCGGATTTATCACTCATCCTGACCTTGTTGCCTTGTGCAAAGCATAACTTGAGCTACAGATATCGGATTTTGGCGATCTTGCTGTCCCTAGAGAGATAAGGAAGAGACCTACAATATCAGCTTTCACAAGAATTTTCAAATTAGGCCAAAATCAAGGCTAAATTGGGTCCCGAATTCTCTGGCGCGGATCAGTGCGCAGTCCATGATGTTACTTCACTTAAATGGGCCTAACTTACTCTTCTTAAGCCCAATTTAGGCATATGATACCTTGTTGGAAAGCTAATTCAGAGGCCCATAATTTGGTAAAGGGTAAGATCATGATTAATAAGCATAAATAGAAGTTTACAGCCGCTCAAGCCAGAGAGAGATTGAAATTAGACAACTTTTACACTCATTGTTTTTGCTTTTACATTATTGGGCTTAATTGCTAGACATTGTTAATTTTCGGATTTTTCACTAAACCTGTCCTTGTTGCCTTGCACAGAGCATAACTAGAGCTACAGATATCTGATTTCGGTGATCTTGTGTCCCTAGAAAGATAAGGAAGAGACCTACAATTTCAAGTTTCAGAAGAATTGTCAAATTAGGCCAAAATCAAAGCTAAATTGGGTCCCGAGTTCTCTGACGCGGATCAGAACGCAGTCCATGTTGTTCCTTCAATTAAATGGGCGTAACTTACTCATCTTAAGCCTAATTAAGGCATAGGATACCTTGTTGTCAAGCTTATTCAGAGGCCCTTAATTTGGTCTAGGGTTAGGTCAGGATTAATAAGCATAACTAGCAATTTACTGCCGCACAAGCCCGAGAGAGACGGAAATTATACAACTTTTACTGTCATTGTTTTTTGCTTTTACATTATTGGGCTTAATTGCTAAACATTGTTAATTTTCGGATTTTTCACTCATCCTGACCTTGTTGCCCTGCGCAGAGCATAACTAGAGCTACATATATCGGATTTTGGTGATCTTGCGGTCCCTAGAAAGATAAGGGAGAGACCTACAATTTCAGGTTTCAAAAGAATTGTCAAATTAGGCCAAAATCATGGCTAAATTGGGTCCCAAGTTCTCAGGAGCGGATCAGTGTGCAGTCCATGATGTTCCTTCACTTCAATGGGCCTAACTTACTCATCTTAAGACCAATTATGGCATATGATGCCCTGTTGGAAAGCTTATTCAGAGGCCTTTAATCTGGTGTAGGATTGGGTCAGGATTAATAAGAATAAGTAGTAGTTTACAACCGAACAATCCTAAGAGAGACGTAAATTAGACGACTTTTACAATCATTGTTTTTGCTTTTACATTATTGGGCTTAAGTGGGCTTATTTGCAAAACATTGTTAATTTTCGGATTTCACTCATGCTGACCTAGTTTCCTTGCGCAGAGCATAACTAGAATTTTCTTGCTGTCTCTAGAAAGATAAGGAAGAGACCTACAATTTCAAGTTTCACAAGAATTGTCAAATTAGGCCAAAATCAAGGCTAAATTGGGTCCCGAATTCTCTGGCACGGATCAGTGCGCAGTCCATCATATTCCTTCATTTAAATGGGCCTAACTTACCCATCTTAAGCCCAATTAAGGCATATAATAAATTTTTGGAAAGCTTATTCAGAGGCCTTTGATTTGGTCAAGGGTTAGGTCAGGATTAACAAGCATAAATAGCAGTTTACAGCCGCACAAGTCAGAGAGAGACGGAAATTAGACATCTTTTACAATCATTGTTTTTGTTTTTACTTTATTGGGCATAATTGGGCTTAATTGCTAAACATTGTTAATTTTCGGATTTTTCATTCATCCTGACCTTGTTACCTTACGCAGAGAATAACTGGAGCTACTGATATCGGATTTTTGTGATCTTGCTGTCCCTAGAAAGATAAGGAAGAGACCTACAATTTCCGGTTCACAAGAATTGTCAAATAAGGCCCAAATCAAGGTTAAATTGGGTCCCGAGTTCTCTGACGCGGATCAGTGTGCAGTCCTTGATGTTACATCATTTAAAAGGGCCTAACTTTCTCATCTTAAGCCCAATTAAGGCATATGATACCTTGTTGGAAAGCTTACTCAGAGGACCTTAATTTGGTCTAGGGTTAGGTCAGGATTAGTAAGCAAAAATAGAAGTTTAAAGCCTCACAATCCAGAGAAAGACGTAAATTAGACAACTTTTACAATCATTCGTTTTGCTTTTACATTATTGGGCTCAATTGCTAAACAATGTTAATTTTCGGTTTTTTTACTCATCCTGACCTTGTTGTCTTGCACAGAGCATAACTAGAGCTACAGATATCGAATTTTGGTGATCTTGATGTCCCTAGAAAGATAAGGAAGAGACCTACAATTTCAGGTGTCAAAAGAATTGTCAAATTAGGCCAAAATCAAGGCTAAATTGGGTCCCGAGTTCTCAGGAGCGGATCAGTGTGCAGTCCATGATGTTCCTTCACTTAAATGGGCTTAACTTACTCATCTTAAGACCAATTATGGCATATGATGCCCTGTTGGAAAGCTTATTCAGAGGCCCATAATTTGGTGTAGGATTGGGTCAGGATTAATAAGCATAAATAGTAGTTTACAACCGAACAATCCTAAGAGAGACGTAAATTAGACAACTTTTATAATCATTGTTTTTGCTTTTACATTATTGGGCTTAAGTGGGCTTATTTGCAAAACATTGTTAATTTTCGGATTTTTCACTCACCCTGACCTAGTTGCCTTGTGCAGAGCATAACCAGAATTTTCTTGCTGTCTCTAGAAAGATAAGGAAGAGACCTACAATTTCAAGTTTCACAAGAATTGTCAAATTAGGCCAACATCAAGGCTAAATTGGGTCCCGAATTCTCTGGCACGGATCAGTGCGCAGTCCATCATATTCCTTCACTTAAATGGGCCTAACTTACCCATCTTAAGCATAATTAAGGCGTATAATAACTTTTTGGAAAGCTTATTCAGAGGCCCTTGATTTGGTCAAGGGTTAGGTCAGGATTAATAAGCATAAATAGCAGTTTACAGCCGCACAAGTCAAAGAGAGACTGAAATTAGACATCTTTTACAATCATTGTTTTTTCTTTTACTTTATTGGGCTTAATTGCTAAACATTGTTATTTTTTGGATTTTTCTCTCATCCTGACCTTGTTACCTTACGCAGAGCATAACTGGAGCTACAGATATCGGATTTTGGTGATCTTGCAGTCCCTAGAAAGATAAGGAAGAGACCTACAATTTCCTGTTTCACTAGAATTGTCAAATTAGGCCAAAATGAAGGTTAAATTGGGTCTCGAGTTATCTGACGCGGATCAGTGAGCAGTCCTTGATGTTCCATCATTTAAAAGGGCCTAACTTTCTCATCTTAAGCCCAATTAAGGCATATGATACCTTGTTGGAAAGCTTATTCAGAGGACCTTAATTTGGTCTAGGGTTAGGTCAGGATTAGTAAGCATAAATAGAAGTTTAAAGCCTCACAATCCAGAGAAAGACGTAAATTAGACAACTTTTACAATCATTCGTTTTGCTTTTACATTATTGGGCTTAATTGCTAAACATTTTTAATTTTCGGATTTATCACTCATCCTGACCTTGTTGCCTTGTGCAGAGCATAACTTGAGCTACAAATATCGGATTTTGGCGATCTTGTTGTCCCTAGAAAGATAAGGAAGAGACCTACAATATCAGCTTTCACAAGAATTTTCAAATTTGGCCAAAATCAAGGCTAAATTGGGTCCCAAATTCTCTGGCGCGGATCCGTGCGCAGTCCATGATGTTACTTCACTTAAATGGGCCTAACTTACACTTCTTAAGCCCTATTAAGGCATATGATACCTTGTTGGAAAGCTTATTCAGAGGCCCATAATTTGGTAAAGGGTAAGATCATAATTACTAAGCATAAATAGAAGTTTACAGCCGCTCAAGCCAGAGAGAGACTGAAATTAGACAACTTTTACACTCTTTGTTTTTGCTTTTACATTATTGGGCTTAATTGCAAGACATTGTTAATTTTCGGATTTTTCACTAATCCCGTCCTTGTTGTGTTGCGAAGAACATAACTAGAGCTACAGATATCTGATTTTGGTGATCTTGTGTCCCTAGAAAGATAAGGAAGAGACCTACAATTTCAGGTTTCACAAGAATTGTCAAATTAGGCCAAAATCAAGGCTAAATTGGGTCCCGAGTTCTCTGACGCAGATCAAAACGCAATCCATGTTGTTCTTTCACATAAATACGCGTAACTTACTCATCTTAAGCCTAATTAAGGCATATGATACCTTGTTGCAAAGCTTATTCAGAGGCCCTTAATTCGGTCTAGGGTTAGGTCAGGATTAATAAGCATAACTAGCAATTTACTGCCGCACAAGCCCGAGAGAGACGGAAATTATAAAACTCTTAATGTCATTGTTTTTTGCTTTTACATTATTGGGCTTAATTGCTAAACATTGTTAATTTTCGGATTTTTCACTCATCCTGACCTTGTTGCCTTGCGCAGAGCATAACTAGAGCTACATATATCGGATTTTGGTGATCTTTTTGTCCCTAGAAAGATAAGGAAGAGACCTACAGTTTCATGTTTCAAAAGAATTGTCAAATTAGGCCAAAATCAAGGCTAAATTGGGTCCCAAGTTCTCAGGAGCGGATCAGTGTGCAGTCTATGATGTTCCTTCACTTAAATGGGCCTAACTTACTCATCTTAAGCCCAATTATGGCATATGATGCCTTGTTGGAAAACTTATTCAGAGGACCTTAATTTGGTCTAGGGTTAGGTCAGGATTAGTAAGCATAAATAGAAGTTTATAGCCGCACAAGTCGGAGAGAGACGTAAATTAGACGACTTTTACAATCATTGTTTTTGCTTTTACATTATTGGGCTTAAGTGGGCTTATTTGCAAAACATCGTTAATTTTCGGATTTTTCACTCATCCTGACCTTGTTGCCTTGCGCAAAGCATAACAATAATTTTCTTGCTGTCTCTAGAAAGATAAGGAAGAGACCGACAATTTCATGTTTCACAAGAATTGTCAAATTAGGCCAAAATCAAGGCTAAATTGGGTCCCGAATTCTCTGGCACGGATCGGTCGTTTGTCCATGATGTTCCTTCACTTAATGGGCCTAACTTACTCATCTTAAGCCCAATTAAGGCATATAATAACTTTTTGAAAAGCTTATTCAGAGGCCCTTAATTTGGTCAAGGATTAGGTCCGGATTAATAAGCATAAGTAGCAATTTACAGCCGCACAAGTCAGAGAGAGACGAAAATTAGACAACTTTTACAATCATTGTTTATGCTTTTACTTTATTGGGCTTAATTGGGCTTAATTGCTAAATATTGTTAATTTTCTGATTTTTCACTCATCCTGAACTTGTTGCCTTGCGCAGAGCATAACTAGAGCTACAGATATCGAATTTTGGTGATCTTGTTGTCCCTAGAAAGATAAGGAAGAGACCTACAATTTCAGGTTTCACAAGAATTCTCAAATGTGGCCAAAATCTAGGCTAAATTGGGTCCCGAGTTCAATGGTGCGGATCAGTACGCAGTCCATGATGTTCCTTTACTTAATTGGGCATAACTTACTCAACTTAAGACCAATTAAGGCATATGATACCTTGTTGGAAAGCTTATTCAGAGGACCTTAATTTGGTCTAGGGTTATGTCAGGATTAGTAAGCATAAATAGAAGTTTATAGCCGCTCAAGTCACAGAGAGACGTAAATTAGATAACTTTTACAATCATTCGTTTTGCTTTTCATTATTGGGCTTAATTGGGCTTAATTGCTAAACATTTTTAATTTCCGGATTTTTCACTCATCCTGACCTTGTTGCCTTGTGCAGAGAAAAACTTGAGCTACAGATATCGGATTTTGGCGATCTTGTTGTCCCTAGAAAGATAAGGAAGAGACCTACAATATCATCTGTCACGAGAATTTTCAAATTAGGCCAAAATAAATGCTAAATTTGGTCCCGAATTCTCTGGCGCGGATCAGTGCGCAGTCTATGATGTTACTTCACTTAGATGGGCCTAACTTACTCTTCTTAAGCCCAATTAAGGCATATGATACCTTGTTGGAAAGCTTATTCAGAGGCCCATAATTTGGTAAAGGTTAAATCATGATTAATAAGCATAAATAGAAGTTTACAGCCGCTCAAGCCATAGAGAGACTGAAATTAGACAACTTTTATAGTCATTGTTTTTGCTTTTACATTATTGGGCTTAATTGCTAGACATTGTTAATTTTCGGATTTTTCGCTAATCCTGTCCTTGTTGCCTTGCACAGAGCATAACTAGAGCTACAGATATCCGATTTTGGTGATCTCGTGTCCCTAGAAAGATAAGGAAGAGACCTACAATTTCAGGTGTCACAAGAATTGTCAAATTAGGCCAAAATCAAGGCTAAATTGAGTCCCGAGTTCTCTGACACGGATCAGAACGCAGTCCATGTTGTTCATTCACTTAAATGGGTGTAACTTACTCATCTTATGCCTAATAAGGCATATGATACCTTGTTGCAAAGCTTATTCAGAGACCCTTAATTTGGTCTAGGGTTAGGTCAGGATTAATAAGCATAACTAGCAGTTTACAGCCGCACAAGCCCGAGAGAGACGGAAATTATACAACTTTTACTGTCATTGTTTTTTGCTTTTACATTATTGGGCTTAATTGCTAAACATTGTTAATTTTCGGATTTTTCACTCATCCTGACCTTGTTGCCTTGAGCGGAGCATAACTAGAGCTACATATATCGGATTTTGGTGATCTTGCTGTCCCTAGAAAGATAAGGAAGAGACCTACAATTTCAGGTTTCAAAGGAATTGTCAAATTAGACCAAAATCAAGGCTAAATTGGGTCCCAAGTTCTCAGGAGCGGATCAGTGTGCACTCCATAATGTTCCTTCACTTAAATGGGCCTAACTTACTCATCTTAAGCCCAATTATGGCATATGATGCCCTGTTGGAAAGCTTATTCAGAGGCACTTAATTTGGTGTAGGATTGATCAGGATTAATAAGCATAAATAGTAGTTTACAGCAGAACAATCCTAAGAGAGACATAAATTAGACGACTTTTACAATCATTGTTTTTGCTTTTACATTATTGGGCTTAAGTGCGCTTATTTGCAAAACATTGTTAATTTTCGGATTTTTCACTCATCCTGACCTAGTTGCCTTGTGCTGAGCATAACTAGAATATTCTTGCTGTCTCTAGAAAGATAAGGAAGAGACTTACAATTTCAAGTTTCACAAGAATTGTCAAATTAGGCCAAAATCAAGGCTAAATTGGCTCCCGAATTCTCTGGCACGGATCAGTGCGCAGTCCATCATATTCCTTCACTTAAATGGGCCTAACTAACCCATCTTAAGCCCAATTAAGGCATATAATAACTTTTTGGAAAGCTTATTTAGAGGCCCTTGACTTGGTCAAGGGTTACGTCAGGATTAATAAGCATAAATAGCAGTTCACAGCCGCACAATTTAGAGAGAGACGAAAATTAGACATCTTTTACAATCATTGTTTTTGCTTTTACTTTATTGGACCTAATTGCTAAACATTGTTAATTTTCGGATTTTTCACTCATCCTGACCTTGTTACCTTACGCAGAGCATAACTGGAGCTACAGATATTGGATTTTGGTGATCTTGTTGTCCCTAGAAAGATAAGGAAGAGAGCTACAATTTCCTTTTTCACAAGAATTGTCAAATTAGGCCAAAATGAAGGTTAAATTGGGTCCCGAGTTCTCTGACATGGATCAGTGCGCAGTTCTTGATGTTCCATCATTGAAAAGGGCATAAATTTCTCATCTTAAGCCCAATTAAGGCATATGATACCTTGTTGGAAAGCTTATTCAGAGGACCTTAATTTGGTCTAGGGTTAGGTCAGTATTAGTAAGCATAAATAGAAGTTTAAAGCCTCACAATCCAGAGAAAGACGTAAATTAGACTACTTTTACAATCATTCGTTTTGCTTTTACATTATTGGGCTTAATTGGGCTTAATTGCTAAACATTTTTAATTTTCGGATTTTTCACTCATCCTGACCTTGTTGCCTTGTGCAAAGCATAACTTGAGCTACAGATATCGGATTTTGGCGATCTTGCTGTCCCTAGAGAGATAAGGAAGAGACCTACAATATCAGCTTTCACAAGAATTTTCAAATTAGGCCAAAATCAAGGCTAAATTGGGTCCCGAATTCTCTGGCGCGGATCAGTGCGCAGTCCATGATGTTACTTCACTTAAATGGGCCTAACTTACTCTTCTTAAGCCCAATTTAGGCATATGATACCTTGTTGGAAAGCTAATTCAGAGGCCCATAATTTGGTAAAGGGTAAGATCATGATTAATAAGCATAAATAGAAGTTTACAGCCGCTCAAGCCAGAGAGAGATTGAAATTAGACAACTTTTACACTCATTGTTTTTGCTTTTACATTATTGGGCTTAATTGCTAGACATTGTTAATTTTCGGATTTTTCACTAAACCTGTCCTTGTTGCCTTGCACAGAGCATAACTAGAGCTACAGATATCTGATTTCGGTGATCTTGTGTCCCTAGAAAGATAAGGAAGAGACCTACAATTTCAAGTTTCAGAAGAATTGTCAAATTAGGCCAAAATCAAAGCTAAATTGGGTCCCGAGTTCTCTCGACGCGGATCGTAACGCAGTCCATGTTGTTCCTTCAATTAAATGGGCGTAACTTACTCATCTTAAGCCTAATTAAGGCATAGGATACCTTGTTGTCAAGCTTATTCAGAGGCCCTTAATTTGGTCTAGGGTTAGGTCAGGATTAATAAGCATAACTAGCAATTTACTGCCGCACAAGCCCGAGAGAGACGGAAATTATACAACTTTTACTGTCATTGTTTTTTGCTTTTACATTATTGGGCTTAATTGCTAAACATTGTTAATTTTCGGATTTTTCACTCATCCTGACCTTGTTGCCTTGCGCAGAGCATAACTAGAGCTACATATATCGGATTTTGGTGATCTTGCGGTCCCTAGAAAGATAAGGGAGAGACCTACAATTTCAGGTTTCAAAAGAATTGTCAAATTAGGCCAAAATCATGGCTAAATTGGGTCCCAAGTTCTCAGGAGCGGATCAGTGTGCAGTCCATGATGTTCCTTCACTTCAATGGGCCTAACTTACTCATCTTAAGACCAATTATGGCATATGATGCCCTGTTGGAAAGCTTATTCAGAGGCCTTTAATCTGGTGTAGGATTGGGTCAGGATTAATAAGAATAAGTAGTAGTTTACAAACGAACAATCCTAAGAGAGACGTAAATTAGACGACTTTTACAATCATTGTTTTTGCTTTTACATTATTGGGCTTAAGTGGGCTTATTTGCAAAACATTGTTAATTTTCGGATTTTTAACTCATCCTGACCTAGTTTCCTTGCGCAGAGCATAACTAGAATTTTCTTGCTGTCTCTAGAAAGATAAGGAAGAGACCTACAATTTCAAGTTTCACAAGAATTGTCAAATTAGGCCAAAATCAAGGCTAAATTGGGTCCCGAATTCTCTGGCACGGATCAGTGCGCAGTCCATCATATTCCTTCACTTAAATGGGCCTAACTTACCCATCTTAAGCCCAATTAAGGCATATAATAAATTTTTGGAAAGCTTATTCAGAGGCCCTTGATTTGGTCAAGGGTTAGGTCAGGATTAATAAGCATAAATAGCAGTTTACAGCCGCACAAGTCAGAGAGAGACTGAAATTAGACATCTTTTACAATCATTGTTTTTGTTTTTACTTTATTGGGCTTAATTGCTAAACATTGTTAATTTTCGGATTTTTCATTCATCCTGACCTTGTTACCTTACGCAGAGAATAACTGGAGCTACAGATATCGGATTTTGGTGATCTTGCAGTCCCTAGAAAGATAAGGAAGAGACCTACAATTTCCTGTTTCACTAGAATTGTCAAATTTGGCCAAAATGAAGGTTAAATTGGGTCCCGAGTTATCTGACGCGGATCAGTGAGCAGTCCTTGATGTTCCATCATTTAAAAGGGTCTAACTTTCTCATCTTAAGCCCAATTAAGGCATATGATACCTTGTTGGAAAGCTTATTCAGAGGACCTTAATTTGGTCTAGGGTTAGGTCAGGATTAGTAAGCATAAATAGAAGTTTAAAGCCTCACAATCCAGAGAAAGACGTAAATTAGACAACTTTTACAATCATTCGTTTTGCTTTTACATTATTGGGCTTAATTGGGCTTAATTGCTAAACATTTTTAATTTTCGGATTTACCACTCATCCTGACCTTGTTGCCTTGTGCAGAGCATAACTTGAGCTACAAATATCGGATTTTGGCGATCTTGTTGTCCCTAGAAAGATAAGGAAGAGACCTACAATATCAGCTTTCACAAGAATTTTCAAATTTGGCCAAAATCAAGGCTAAATTGGGTCCCAAATTCTCTGGCTCGGATCAGTGCGCAGTCCATGATGTTACTTCACTTAAATGGGCCTAACTTACACTTCTTATGCCCAATTAAGGCATATGATACCTTGTTGGAAAGCTTATTCAGAGGCCCATAATTTGGTAAAGGGTAAGATCATAAATACTAAGCATAAATAGAAGTTTACAGCCTCTCAAGCCAGAGAGAGACTGAAATTAGACAACTTTTACACTCTTTGTTTTTGCTTTTACATTATTGGGCTTAATTGCAAGACATTGTTAATTTTCGGATTTTTCACTAATCCCGTCCTTGTTGTGTTGCGAAGAGCATAACTAGAGCTACAGATATCTGATTTTGGTGATCTTGTGTCCCTAGAAAGATAAGGAAGAGACCTACAATTTCAGGTTTCACAAGAATTGTCAAATTAGGCAAAAATCAAGGCTAAATTGGGTCCCGAGTTCTCTGACGCAGATCAAAACGCAATCCATGTTGTTCTTTCACATAAATAGGCGTAACTTACTCATCTTAAGCCTAATTAAGGCATATGATACCTTGTTGCAAAGCTTATTCAGAGGCCCTTAATTCGGTCTAGGGTTAGGTCAGGATTAATAAGCATAACTAGCAATTTACTGCCGCACAAGCCCGAGAGAGACGGAAATTATAAAACTTTTACTGTCATTGTTTTTTGCTTTTACATTATTGGGCTTAATTGCTAAACATTGTTAATTTTCGGATTTTTCACTCATCCTGACCTTGTTGCCTTGCGCAGAGCATAACTAGAGCTACATATATCGGATTTTGGTGATCTTTTTGTCCCTAGAAAGATAAGGAAGAGACCTACAGTTTCATGTTTCAAAAGAATTGTCAAATTAGGCCAAAATCAAGGCTAAATTGGGTCCCAAGTTCTCAGGAGCGGATCAGTGTGCAGTCTATGATGTTCCTTCACTTAAATGGGCCTAACTTACTCATCTTAAGCCCAATTATGGCATATGATGCCTTGTTGGAAAACTTATTCAGAGGACCTTAATTTGGTCTAGGGTTAGGTCAGGATTAGTAAGCATAAATAGAAGTTTATAGCCGCACAAGTCAGAGAGAGACGTAAATTAGACGACTTTTACAATCATTGTTTTTGCTTTTACATTATTGGGCTTAAGTGGGCTTATTTGCAAAACATCGTTAATTTTCGGATTTTTCACTCATCCTGACCTTGTTGCCTTGCGCAAAGCATAACAATAATTTTCTTGCTGTCTCTAGAAAGATAAGGAAGAGACCGACAATTTCATGTTTCACAAGAATTGTCAAATTAGGCCAAAATCAAGGCTAAATTGGGTCCCGAATTCTCTGGCACGGATCAGTGCGCTGTCCATGATGTTCCTTCACTTAATGGGCCTAACTTACTCATCTTAAGCCCAATTAAGGCATATAATAACTTTTTGGAAAGCTTATTCAGAGGCCCTTAATTTGGTCAAGGATTAGGTCCGGATTAATAAGCATAAGTAGCAATTTATAGCCGCACAAGTCAGAGAGAGACGAAAATTAGACAACTTTTACAATCATTGTTTTTCTTTTACTTTATTGGGCTTAATTGGGCTTAATTGCTAAATATTGTTAATTTTCTGATTTTTCACTCATCCTGAACTTGTTGCCTTGCGCAGAGCCTAACTAGAGCTACAGATATCGAATTTTGGTGATCTTGTTGTCCCTAGAAAGATAAGGAAGAGAGCTACAATTTCATGTTTCACAAGAATTCTCAAATG
This sequence comes from Sophora flavescens, assembly GCA_030762895.1. Taxonomy (NCBI): domain Eukaryota; kingdom Viridiplantae; phylum Streptophyta; class Magnoliopsida; order Fabales; family Fabaceae; genus Sophora; species Sophora flavescens. Next base: position 7,194,104 of record JAUPTC010000011.1, on the reverse strand, counting down.
TGGCCAAAATCTAGGCTAAATTGGGTCCCGAGTTCAATGGTGCGGATCAGTACGCAGTCCATGATGTTCCTTTACTTAATTGGGCATAACTTACTCATCTTAAGACCAATTAAGGCATATGATACCTTGTTGGAAAGCTTATTCAGAGGACCTTAATTTGGTCTAGGGTTATGTCAGGATTAGTAAGCATAAATAGAAGTTTATAGCCGCTCAAGTCACAGAGAGACGTAAATTAGACAACTTTTACAATCATTCGTTTTGCTTTTCATTATTGGGCTTAATTGGGCTTAATTGCTAAACATTTTTAATTTCCGGATTTTTCACTCATCCAGACCTTGTTGCCTTGTGCAGAGAAAAACTTGAGCTACAGATATCGGATTTTGGCGATCTTGTTGTCCCTAGAAAGATAAGGAAGAGACCTACAATATCATCTGTCACGAGAATTTTCATATTAGGCCAAAATAAATGCTTAATTTGGTCCCGAATTCTCTGGCGCGGATCAGTGCGCAGTCTATGATGTTACTTCACTTAGATGGGCCTAACTTACTCTTCTTAAGCCCAATTAAGGCATATGATACCTTGTTGGAAAGCTTATACAGAGGCCCATAATTTGGTAAAGGTTAAATCATGATTAATAAGCATAAATAGAAGTTTACAGCCGCTCAAGCCATAGAGAGACTGAAATTAGACAACTTTTATAGTCATTGTTTTTGCTTTTACATTATTGGGCTTAATTGCTAGACATTGTTAATTTTCGGATTTTTCGCTAATCCTGTCCTTGTTGCCTTGCACAGAGCATAACTAGAGCAACATATATCCGATTTTGGTGATCTCGTGTCCCTAGAAAGATAAGGAAGAGACCTACAATTTCAGGTGTCACAAGAATTGTCAAATTAGGCCAAAATCAAGGCTAAATTGAGTCCCGAGTTCTCTGACACGGATCAGAACGCAATCCATGTTGTTCATTCACTTAAATGGGTGTAACTTACTCATCTTATGCCTAATTAAGGCATATGATACCTTGTTGCAAAGCTTATTCAGAGACCCTTAATTTGGTCTAGGGTTAGGTCAGGATTAATAAGCATAACTAGCAGTTTACAGCCGCACAAGCCCGAGAGAGACGGAAATTATACAACTTTTACTGTCATTGTTTTTTGCTTTTACATTATTGGGCTTAATTGCTAAACATTGTTAATTTTCGGATTTTTCACTCATCCTGACCTTGTTGTCTTGAGCGGAGCATAACTAGAGCTACATATATCGGATTTTGGTGATCTTGCTGTCCCTAGAAAGATAAGGAAGAGACCTACAATTTCAGGTTTCAAAGGAATTGTCAAATTAGGCCAAAATCAAGGCTAAATTGGGTCCCAAGTTCTCAGGAGCGGATCAGTGTGCACTCCATAATGTTCCTTCACTTAAATGGGCCTAACTTACTCATCTTAAGCCCAATTATGGCATAAGATGCCCTGTTGGAAAGCTTATTCAGAGGCACTTAATTTGGTGTAGGATTGATCAGGATTAATAAGCATAAATAGTAGTTTACAGCCGAACAATCCTAAGAGAGACATAAATTAGACGACTTTTACAATCATTGTTTTTGCTTTTACATTATTGGGCTTAAGTGCGCTTATTTGCAAAACATTGTTAATTTTCGGATTTTTCACTCATCCTGACCTAGTTGCCTTGTGCTGAGCATAACTAGAATATTCTTGCTGTCTCTAGAAAGATAAGGAAGAGACTTACAATTTCAAGTTTCACAAGAATTGTCAAATTAGGCCAAAATCAAGGCTAAATTGGCTCCCGAATTCTCTGGCACGGATCAGTGCGCAGTCCATCATATTCCTTCACTTAAATGGGCCTAACTAACCCATCTTAAGCCCAATTAAGGCATATAATAACTTTTTGGAAAGCTTATTCAGAGGCCCTTGACTTGGTCAAGGGTTACGTCAGGATTAATAATCATAAATAGCAGTTCACAGCCGCACAATTTAGAGAGAGACGAAAATTAGACATCTTTTACAATCATTGTTTTTGCTTTTACTTTATTGGGCCTAATTGCTAAACATTGTTAATTTTCGGATTTTTCACTCATCCTGACCTTGTTACCTTACGCAGAGCATAACTGGAGCTACAGATATCGGATTTTGGTGATCTTGTTGTCCCTAGAAAGATAAGGAAGAGAGCTACAATTTCCTTTTTCACAAGAATTGTCAAATTAGGCCAAAATGAAGGTTAAATTGGGTCCCGAGTTCTCTCGACATGGATCGGTCTTGCGATTCTTGATGTTCCATCATTGAAAAGGGCATAAATTTATCATCTTAAGCCCAATTAAGGCATATGATACCTTGTTGGAAAGCTTATTCAGAGGACCTTAATTTGGTCTAGGGTTAGGTCAGTATTAGTAAGCATAAATAGAAGTTTAAAGCCTCACAATCCAAAGAAAGACGTAAATTAGACTACTTTTACAATCATTCGTTTTGCTTTTACATTATTGGGCTTAATTGGGCTTAATTGCTAAACATTTTTAATTTTCGGATTTTTCACTCATCCTGACCTTGTTGCCTTGTACAGAGCATAACTTGAGCTACAGATATCGGATTTTGGCGATCTTGATGTCCCTAGAAAGATAAGGAAGAGACCTACAATATCAGCTTTCACAATAATTTTCTAATTTGGCCAAAATCAAGGCTAAATTGGGTCCCGAATTCTCTGGCGCGGATCAGTGCGCAATCCTTGATGTTCCATCATTTAAAAGGGCCTAACTTTCTCATCTTAAGCCCAATTAAGGCATATGATTCCTTGTGGGAAAGCTTATTCAGAGGACCTTAATTTGATCTTGGGTTAGGTCAGGATTAATAAGCATAACTAGCAATTTACTGCCGCACAAGCCCAAGAGAGATGTAAATTATACAACTTTTACAATCATTCGTTTTGCTTTTACATTATTGGGCTTAATTGCTAAACATTTTTAATTTTCGGATTTTTCACTCATCCTGACCTTGTTGCCTTGTGCAAAGCATAACTTGAGCTACAGATATCGGATTTTGGCGATCTTGCTGTCCCTAGAAAGATAAGGAAGAGACCTACAATATCAGCTTTCACAAGAATTTTCAAATTAGGCCAAAATCAAGGCTAAATTGGGTCCCGAATTCTCTGGCGCGGATCAGTGCGCAGTCCATGATGTTACTTCACTTAAATGGGCCTAACTTACTCTTCTTAAGCCCAATTTAGGCATATGATACCTTGTTGGAAAGCTAATTCCGAGGCCCATAATTTGGTAAAGGGTAAGATCATGATTAATAAGCATAAATAGAAGTTTACAGCCGCTCAAGCCAGAGAGAGATTGAAATTAGACAACTTTTACACTCATTGTTTTTGCTTTTACATTATTGGGCTTAATTGCTAGACATTGTTAATTTTCGGATTTTTCACTAAACATGTCCTTGTTGCCTTGCACAGAGCATAACTAGAGCTACGATATATCGATTTCGGTGATCTTGTGTCCCTAGAAAGATAAGGAAGAGACCTACAATTTCAAGTTTCGGAAGAATTGTCAAATTAGGCCAAAATCAAAGCTAAATTGGGTCCCGAGTTCTCTGACGCGGATCAGAACGCAGTCCATGTTGTTCCTTCAATTAAATGGGCGTAACTTACTCATCTTAAGCCTAATTAAGGCATAGGATACCTTGTTGTCAAGCTTATTCAGAGGCCCTTAATTTGGTCTAGGGTTAGGTCAGGATTAATAAGCATAACTAGCAATTTACTGCCGCACAAGCCCGAGAGAGACGGAAATTATACAACTTTTACTGTCATTGTTTTTTGCTTTTACATTATTGGGCTTAATTGCTAAACATTGTTAATTTTCGGATTTTTCACTCATCCTGACCTTGTTGCCTTGCGCAGAGCATAACTAGAGCTACATATATCGGATTTTGGTGATCTTGCGGTCCCTAGAAAGATAAGGGAGAGACCTACAATTTCAGGTTTCAAAAGAATTGTCAAATTAGGCCAAAATCATGGCTAAATTGGGTCCCAAGTTCTCAGGAGCGGATCATTGTGCAGTCCATGATGTTCCTTCACTTCAATGGGCCTAACTTACTCATCTTAAGACCAATTATGGCATATGATGCCCTGTTGGAAAGCTTATTCAGAGGCCTTTAATCTGGTGTAGGATTGGGTCAGGATTAATAAGAATAAGTAGTAGTTTACAACCGAACAATCCTAAGAGAGACGTAAATTAGACGACTTTTACAATCATTGTTTTTGCTTTTACATTATTGGGCTTAAGTGGGCTTATTTGCAAAACATTGTTAATTTTCGGATTTCACTCATCCTGACCTAGTTTCCTTGCGCAGAGCATAACTAGAATTTTCTTGCTGTCTCTAGAAAGATAAGGAAGAGACCTACAATTTCAAGTTTCACAAGAATTGTCAAATTAGGCCAAAATCAAGGCTAAATTGGGTCCCGAATTCTCGTGCACGGATCGGTGCGTGATCCATCATATTCCTTCATTTAAATGGGCCTAACTTACCCATCTTAAGCCCAATTAAGGCATATAATAAATTTTTGGAAAGCTTATTCAGAGGCCTTTGATTTGGTCAAGGGTTAGGTCAGGATTAATAAGCATAAATAGCAGTTTACAGCCGCACAAGTCAGAGAGAGACGGAAATTAGACATCTTTTACAATCATTGTTTTTGTTTTTACTTTATTGGGCATAATTGGGCTTAATTGCTAAACTTTGTTAATTTTCGGAGTTTTCATTCATCCTGACCTTGTTACCTTACGCAGAGAATAACTGGAGCTACTGATATCGGATTTTTGTGATCTTGCTGTCCCTAAAAAGATAAGGAAGAGACCTACAATTTCCGGTTTCATAAGAATTGTCAAATAAGGCCCAAATCAAGGTTAAATTGGGTCCCGAGTTCTCTGACGCGGATCAGTGTGCAGTCCTTGATGTTACATCATTTAAAAGGGCCTAACTTTCTCATCTTAAGCCCAATTAAGGCATATGATACCTTGTTGGAAAGCTTACTCAGAGGACCTTAATTTGGTCTAGGGTTAGGTCAGGATTAGTAAGCAAAAATAGAAGTTTAAAGCCTCACAATCCAGAGAAAGACGTAAATTAGACAACTTTTACAATCATTCGTTTTGCTTTTACATTATTGGGCTTAATTGCTAAACATTGTTAATTTTCGGATTTTTCACTCATCCTGACCTTGTTGCCTTGCGCAGAGCATAACTAGAGCTACATATATCGGATTTTGGTGATCTTGCTGTCCCTAGAAAGATAAGGAAGAGACCTACAATTTCAGGTTTCAAAGGAATTGTCAAATTAGGCCAAAATCAAGGCTAAATTGGGTCCCAAGTTCTCAGGAGCGGATCAGTGTGCACTCCATAATGTTCCTTCACTTAAATGGGCCTAACTTACTCATCTTAAGCCCAATTATGGCATAAGATGCCCTGTTGGAAAGCTTATTCAGAGGCACTTAATTTGGTGTAGGATTGATCAGGATTAATAAGCATAAATAGTAGTTTACAGCCGAACAATCCTAAGAGAGACATAAATTAGACGACTTTTACAATCATTGTTTTTGCTTTTACATTATTGGGCTTAAGTGCGCTTATTTGCAAAACATTGTTAATTTTCGGATTTTTCACTCATCCTGACCTAGTTGCCTTGTGCTGAGCATAACTAGAATATTCTTGCTGTCTCTAGAAAGATAAGGAAGAGACTTACAATTTCAAGTTTCACAAGAATTGTCAAATTAGGCCAAAATCAAGGCTAAATTGGCTCCCGAATTCTCTGGCACGGATCAGTGCGCAGTCCATCATATTCCTTCACTTAAATGGGCCTAACTAACCCATCTTAAGCCCAATTAAGGCATATAATAACTTTTTGGAAAGCTTATTCAGAGGCCCTTGACTTGGTCAAGGGTTACGTCAGGATTAATAATCATAAATAGCAGTTCACAGCCGCACAATTTAGAGAGAGACGAAAATTAGACATCTTTTACAATCATTGTTTTTGCTTTTACTTTATTGGGCCTAATTGCTAAACATTGTTAATTTTCGGATTTTTCACTCATCCTGACCTTGTTACCTTACGCAGAGCATAACTGGAGCTACAGATATCGGATTTTGGTGATCTTGTTGTCCCTAGAAAGATAAGGAAGAGAGCTACAATTTCCTTTTTCACAAGAATTGTCAAATTAGGCCAAAATGAAGGTTAAATTGGGTCCCGAGTTCTCGACATGGATCGATGCAGATTCTTGATGTTCCATCATTGAAAAGGGCATAAATTTATCATCTTAAGCCCAATTAAGGCATATGATACCTTGTTGGAAAGCTTATTCAGAGGACCTTAATTTGGTCTAGGGTTAGGTCAGTATTAGTAAGCATAAATAGAAGTTTAAAGCCTCACAATCCAAAGAAAGACGTAAATTAGACTACTTTTACAATCATTCGTTTTGCTTTTACATTATTGGGCTTAATTGGGCTTAATTGCTAAACATTTTTAATTTTCGGATTTTTCACTCATCCTGACCTTGTTGCCTTGTACAGAGCATAACTTGAGCTACAGATATCGGATTTTGGCGATCTTGATGTCCCTAGAAAGATAAGGAAGAGACCTACAATATCAGCTTTCACAATAATTTTCTAATTTGGCCAAAATCAAGGCTAAATTGGGTCCCGAATTCTCTGGCGCGGATCAGTGCGCAATCCTTGATGTTCCATCATTTAAAAGGGCCTAACTTTCTCATCTTAAGCCCAATTAAGGCATATGATTCCTTGTGGGAAAGCTTATTCAGAGGACCTTAATTTGATCTTGGGTTAGGTCGGGATTAATAAGCATAACTAGCTATTTCCTGCCGCACAAGCCCAAGAGAGATGTAAATTATACAACTTTTACAATCATTCGTTTTGCTTTTACATTATTGGGCTTAATTGCTAAACATTTTTAATTTTCGGATTTTTCACTCATCCTGACCTTGTTGCCTTGTGCAAAGCATAACTTGAGCTACAGATATCGGATTTTGGCGATCTTGCTGTCCCTAGAAAGATAAGGAAGAGACCTACAATATCAGCTTTCACAAGAATTTTCAAATTAGGCCAAAATCAAGGCTAAATTGGGTCCCGAATTCTCTGGCGCGGATCAGTGCGCAGTCCATGATGTTACTTCACTTAAATGGGCCTAACTTACTCTTCTTAAGCCCAATTTAGGCATATGATACCTTGTTGGAAAGCTAATTCCGAGGCCCATAATTTGGTAAAGGGTAAGATCATGATTAATAAGCATAAATAGAAGTTTACAGCCGCTCAAGCCAGAGAGAGATTGAAATTAGACAACTTTTACACTCATTGTTTTTGCTTTTACATTATTGGGCTTAATTGCTAGACATTGTTAATTTTCGGATTTTTCACTAAACATGTCCTTGTTGCCTTGCACAGAGCATAACTAGAGCTACAGATATCTGATTTCGGTGATCTTGTGTCCCTAGAAAGATAAGGAAGAGACCTACAATTTCAAGTTTCAGAAGAATTGTCAAATTAGGCCAAAATCAAAGCTAAATTGGGTCCCGAGTTCTCTGACGCGGATCAGAACGCAGTCCATGTTGTTCCTTCAATTAAATGGGCGTAACTTACTCATCTTAAGCCTAATTAAGGCATAGGATACCTTGTTGTCAAGCTTATTCAGAGGCCCTTAATTTGGTCTAGGGTTAGGTCAGGATTAATAAGCATAACTAGCAATTTACTGCCGCACAAGCCCGAGAGAGACGGAAATTATACAACTTTTACTGTCATTGTTTTTTGCTTTTACATTATTGGGCTTAATTGCTAAACATTGTTAATTTTCGGATTTTTCACTCATCCTGACCTTGTTGCCTTGCGCAGAGCATAACTAGAGCTACATATATCGGATTTTGGTGATCTTGCGGTCCCTAGAAAGATAAGGGAGAGACCTACAATTTCAGGTTTCAAAAGAATTGTCAAATTAGGCCAAAATCATGGCTAAATTGGGTCCCAAGTTCTCAGGAGCGGATCAGTGTGCAGTCCATGATGTTCCTTCACTTCAATGGGCCTAACTTACTCATCTTAAGACCAATTATGGCATATGATGCCCTGTTGGAAAGCTTATTCAGAGGCCTTTAATCTGGTGTAGGATTGGGTCAGGATTAATAAGAATAAGTAGTAGTTTACAACCGAACAATCCTAAGAGAGACGTAAATTAGACGACTTTTACAATCATTGTTTTTGCTTTTACATTATTGGGCTTAAGTGGGCTTATTTGCAAAACATTGTTAATTTTCGGATTTCACTCATCCTGACCTAGTTTCCTTGCGCAGAGCATAACTAGAATTTTCTTGCTGTCTCTAGAAAGATAAGGAAGAGACCTACAATTTCAAGTTTCACAAGAATTGTCAAATTAGGCCAAAATCAAGGCTAAATTGGGTCCCGAATTCTCAGGCACGGATCAGTGCGCAGTCCATCATATTCCTTCATT